>JBAMHX010000018.1:22228973-22249277 GCA_037177515.1 Pseudomugil tenellus | reverse complement strand
TTTCAAGTTCGGCGGGCCGGATTAAAACGTTCAACGGGCCGCATGTGGCCCCCGGGCCGTAGTTTGCCCATGCCTGGGCTAGACTATCCCAAACTGTGTGATTTGTTGAAAAGGAAGGTTTTACTTTTGATTTTAAAGGCAGAGAGGGTTTGTGATGTGTTGTGATGTTTATGTCAAAGCTTTCTCAACTACAGGCCTGCATCTTCTGTTAAGTGATTATACAGACAACTTGGGAGTGATATAATTACCTCAAACATGACAGACCTACTGGTGGAGCTTGCGGAGGTGATAATATATGGTAATTACCAGTTTCTAGGGCTGAACAATCTGGAAAGAATATATTTAAGATAAAAGCATGAAAACAACCCCTGCAGCGGTTGTACAAGTACAGCATGGTGTTTGTACTGTAAAGAAGACAATGGCTGTAAACATTTGAGAAATGGTAATGAGATAAGTGCTGTATCCCTTCAGGAGAACACATGTATTTGTGTTCATAGATTTAATGTGTAAAAGCACTTGTAAGGAAATATTTTTTTAAAAGATAGGATAAAATCTTCATCCCAGGGAAGGAAATAAATACAATAACTGTCTAGGCAGCTTCGATTAGGCTCTAATTAGAAATAAAAATGTCTTGTTTGATCCGTTTGTAATTATTTCAGCATAAATTACTGTTTTTGTACATTTGAACAAGACACTCATCCTCAAATGTAAAATATCTCCAAATAATTAATGTTTAAAACCAAGCAGAGCTTTTCCTCAAAGTATCAGTTTTAATTAACTGCTTATTGAGCGGTGAGAGTTAAATCTTTGTCCAAGTACAAAAACACTTACTCAAATAAATCTCACACCGAACCCTGCGCGAGCAGCAAGGGAACGTCACTTTTCTGAAGGTATTCATTCCACCTGAGCTTTTTGTCCACAGCGGGTTGGTGACACAGTAGATCAGTTTTGCTCGTCGTCTCTTCGCTGACTTTTTGGCAGAAGATGATGGATACCCAGTTGGCGAAGATGAAACCAAAAGACTGCAGCTCTGTGTTAAACAATGGGGAGCTTTCTCTCTCAGCAGACTGAAAGACCAGAGCGAGAAATGAGATCTTCATGTTCCAAAACTGAAAAATAGTAAAGCCACCAAATGCAGTTATAAATTTTCATTTCAAAGATGATCAACACTTAAATTTTGAATATCTGTTGCTTTGCATGGATGGCCATCTACACAGAAGCTGCACTGGGAGAAACTGGAGCGGCATATACATTTACCACATTTAAGCTAATGCAACTCATTGTCTGGTTCAACCACACGCAGACATGTAAGCCTCCAGTCCGTTAAAGCAAACTGTCTCGCTAGCATCTCTGTTGTAGTTCTACTAGTGTAACTAATTTCCAACATCTCAACAGCCAAAGTGATGGAAGGGCTTGGGGAATAGGAGATGTTAAGAGTGGGCGGCCCTTCCTGTTGTATGAAACTCCAGTGAGGGGTGTTCGCCATATGCTCACTGGGTTCCAAGGGAAGGGGGCTCGGAGGATAAAAGTGAACACAGCAGCAAAGGGCCCTCCATCAGTGTGTTCAAAGCCTCCATATGAAAATGACTGTGTACATCTTCCGCTGAGGCCAAAATTAGATCAAAGGCAATCCCAGGCAGGGAGGGGGGTACGGGTATGCAGATGGAGGGGAACATGGTTGGTTTGGGAAGACTGGGAGTTGTGCATGAAATGGAACTTTCTGCAATGTGATGAGCAAATCAGTGAGTGTAAAGGAATGTTTATAATAATAATAAGTGGGGAAATTTGTCTATTTATTTTTTTCCCCTTTTGCATTGAGGATATCAATATGAAGTGGAGCTGTTAACTTATGAAGTGACTTCCTGCTGGGTGAAATGAAGCTGTTGCTTTTTCAGGTCGACAAACTGTCACTTTTGCTGTACTGGATTGAATTTACAGAACTGGAGACATGCAAGATCCCTTTTGATGTTTAAGCAAGTGGTACATTTGCTTCCTAAATGTCAGAGATGGAAAGCAGGACAAATTCTTCATGTCTGTGTAAACAGTTGCAGCAAAAATAATTATTTAAAGCGATTAACAAACACAAGTTCCAATCATGTGAATCTTTATTTTTTTATGATTTCATGATTAATTATGTCAGATGTTTTAATAACCACACTGCCAAATATGAATGATTAGATCAATCACTAAGTAAATAAAAATGTTTCAACCTTATCTTAATATAAATCCCATCATTGTATGGATCAGAGCTCATTTTGACTAAACTGCAGCACTTAGACATAAAATCAGAAACACACATTGTATATATTAAATATTCACCTTTGAGCTTTGGGAAAAGTTACTAATACTGTACAACATACACTCTCGTGTCGGATGTGTAAAACCTATTCTGGCAGTTGCTGTGTGCGTTAGTGAAGTGTACAAACTAAATCAGCTTTGCATTACTCACCACAGTTACTCTGGAAGGTTTTATTCTTTCACCCATAAAACTCCAAATCATGTTTTACTATTTATAGTTTTTATGTTCAGCTTTTATTTCAGAACAGTCTGTTGTCAGATTATGAGGTTAGAAATGTGTAAATAAATATATTAAAAGATAAAGCACCACAAAGGCAAACCAAACAAAAAAAACAGGATTTATTACTAACAGTAATTTGTAGAAATAATCCAAAGATTAACAGCAATAGAAATGAAAACCATGTGAAGAAGATGCAGAAATTAATTTTTAGCTTTTATTCATCTACTTCTGGTCTTTTCACACTTTATAGCAGTGCATTATGCTGTGTTCGATTCGACTGGAAAGTTTGAAGTCAGAACTGGGAAAGAGTTGAAAACTCAACATGAACGCTGGCAGGATCCCTTTTGTTTTGATTGAGCCTTCATAGGCTAACATGCTAGCAACAGTTTCTAATGTTAGCAGAAAAATTACATTCATCTCTTTTATTTAGTGTTTTAAACATACACACATTTTGTAAACTTAATCTATATGTAGAAATTACAAAGTGCTACTTTTAACTCTGATCCAAGTACAATTAAACAAGTGCATTTAGACATAAATGTATGTTTACTCCTAGTTTCATTCAGCCTTGTTGTGTTGAGCAGGCATCTTTATTAGTAAACTCGGGGTAGGTGAGTCTGCTCCCAGCTTCAAAGTCTGATTTCCCACTTCAGAAGGTTTTCAAATAGCTTTTCTGACCAGGAACTTGGAAAATTCACCTTCCACTGGTGTCCAGTGTCACGACACAGGGCAGGTGTGGACCCAAATGCAGGCAAGGAAGCAGCAGGAATACAGATAAACTTGCTTTTAATGTAACTGAGGATCACAGGAGGAACCCAGTAAACCAAAAAACAAAGGGGTCAGTAATTAAATGAACCAGTAACAATGAACAGAAATTAAAGGAATTAAATACACTAGACACAGGTGGAAACAATGACTGAATCAACACAGGTGAACTGATGAACAGGAACAAAAACAGAAATTAAAGCTGAAACAGAACCACAAAGTTAAACAGGAAAGCTACAAAATAAAATAGGAAACCAAAAACATCCACACCTAGTCCAAACCATGACATCCAGTGTCAAAACATATAGACACATCAGTTGTTGTTGTTTACATTTGGTTAATCCTGGTCATGCCCACTAGCTGAAGATGCAGTGTAACCGGCGTAACTCATAGTGTTTACATGATGAAACTTGCAAAGAAGCTAAAATCAAGTTCCTTAAAAGGAAAAGAGAACTGCCAGATTCTCTTTATCGGAGAGGGATCGTGAAAGATACGAACAGAAGTTGTATGTGTGTGGTGTTTCATTGCCTGATCTGTTGGAAATTGATGAAAAGCAGAGGGACAATAACCTGTCGCATTGGCCGCTTGTACAGCATGGCGACGTTTGGAACTATTAAAGCCGAAGCCCTGAAAGCTTACAAATCACTGGATGGATATTTTTTTGGTTTGTGGGCATGTTCATTAAGTTTTATACTACAGTCAGATGACGCACTATGCTTTCTACGGAGTTCCGCTCTTCTGTCCGCACTTCTTAAGTTCCTGGTAAAGGAGGCTGAAAAAAGCTGACTGCCAGCTGGTGTGTCGGATTGCTGCATGTGCATGTCCAACACACACTAAACACAGTGATTGTTGCCTAATTTTCTAGTATTGGTGGAGGTCTACCAGACATTTATTATTGAGAAGGTTTTATTGTTTATCAAAGCCACGACAATCTGAAGAGCAACTTAATTCAGCGGTGTGTATGGTGCAACAAAAGGAGTGATAGCTGACAACGACACACGAAAGGTTTCTAAGGCTGGTGTATAAGAATTAATAATTTGCACAGGACACAAGACAAAATACACTTAGAACTTTAAAATGTTCAAAAAGGTTGAGTAAAATCTCCGGTTAATAGTAGTGTTGTGGCCATTTGCTGAATTTCTGTTACTTAGATTTAGATTACTTTAGTCATGTGATGTAGTATTTTACTTTAAATTCTGTGTTGCAGTAGAATGAGAAATCTTGACTGGTAACTGCTGAGACATAGGTTTCTAAAATTCTGATTGGCTGTTTTTTGGACTAAGACCAAGAAGTCAGTAGAGAAGAATTAGTAGAAGCTACTGGTCCTGAGGCCAACACAGTCTTTGACCTACAGCGCATTTTATTTTTAATTTTAGAGAAAGTCTTAAGTTTGTTTTGTGTAATATCTTGATTTGCTCACGTAATTAAAAACCACAAAAGGAAGAATGGTTCCTTTCCTTTACTTCATGGTGCGCTTGTCGAGTACAAAGAACCCTGAGGTACAGAGCTAATGGGTCAGCTCTGCTGAACCAACACGTAGAATAACTTGTTTCCCTGCAGGATTATATCTGGCAAAAACCAGATTGTGTCCACTGCTTGTACTCACGATCATAAACATGTTTAGCTTAAAGACACATTCATAATGTTCTGTTTGTGCAACCTACTGCACTACACGAACTTGCCATAATATTTGTTTACAAAGTGTGAAAATGATAAAAATAGATGAGGCTACACTTTAGTTAATACTGTATATGCAATGACAGCGGCGGATGTGTCTTTCTGCTGCCAGTCTGAAACTAGGTCAATGAGCAGGTAAACGTGACATCACTCATAGATTAGTAAACTCTGAACTCACCACTGCTCACTAGTGGGTGAACAGACTTAACTATAGCACCATACAAGAGCGTTGGTGGCGGCAACTTATGAGAACATTTGAAATGTATTTGAAATATATAAAGGAGCATAAAGGGGTCTTTAAGTGGATATGCAGTCATCTGATCATCAAAATATACTGTGAGCTCTTTACAAAAAAAAAAAAAAAATCCAGTAACACCAGTAAGTAGGTACAAGTATGATCTTTTAACTACAGCAGTAAAAACATGGTAGTTTGGCTGTTAAATCAAGAAAATATAAATCTAATTCTCTGCAGAACAGTTAGCAGGCTAGTTGAGAGCTGAAGGCTAATGCAATGGAGCTACTCTGTCCTACATTGGAACTGAAACATGAAATCTGAACAGAAACTTATTCAGTGCTTAACAGTTCGACGTCGCGGTTCAATAAAAGATAAATCTCAATCTTGGAAACTATCAAACATGAAACATTTTATGCAAATTTTAAACAATAACAAGGCCTATGCCATCCGAAGCGACACGCTAGGGGTATGTCTCTCAACCCCCTTATTTCTCGAATAGATACAATACAATAATATAAAGACACACATCTTCAGTCCCAAAGCTCCACCTGGTGTCGAAACTTTGAACCTGTGAGGTATAATGTCAGAGCAGGGTGCTTTCTGAGGTCATGACCTTTTATTTTCACTTGATTTGAGGTCAATTAGACGAATAGTTCCACAGATATAGCCAAAAATCTGATTTACTGTGCATAAAGGGCAACCTGGTGGCGAAACCATAAATACAATAATTGTTTGATTCTCCCTAGTTAATCCCATTGGAGACCTAAACATGTGTACAAAGTATAAAAATCCAATTGTAAAAATTGTTCGAGCTATCTGGTGATCGCTGAGGCAGCCAGGGTGAAATCATAATATCCTCAACACTCTGCATTTGGGGATTTATTCAAAAGGGAAAAAAATATCAAATCTAAATCTAACATTCAATAAGCTACTTCTTCATTTAGCATTTGTGTCAATGTAGCCGACATTTATCAGTCAGCTATAATATGATGAGCAGACTTAATGCATACGGGTATGTGAACAATGACATTTGACTATGTTTGAAACAAACATAGATGTTCACACGTGTAAATGGAGGATAAATGAGGCTTAATTGTCCCACTTTGGCTAAAGCGTTATTCTAAGTTTATTCATCTTTACTTTTTAAGTAAAAGAAGTAAAAGCTAAGATGGTAGCACGAGCAGGTTAATCATTGTTCATTTTCTCATGATTTTACTCTAAATCTTTGGCTAGCTAAGTGTAAATACCACTAGCATGCTGAATGTAGCAGAAAAATATGAAAGAAAGCAGATTCATAGATCTCTGCTGGAAACTGCATACAGTATGTATATTAGTCTTAAAACTTTTGAGCCAATGCAAACACTGATACAAAGTATTATTATAACTCTTACATATTTCTTACATTTACTCACATTGTTAGCTTTTACTCCTCCTCCTTGCTCCTCATTCCTCTTCACCTTGCTTTCTGCCTCTCCAGAGAAGTCACATGCTGCAGAGATCCTCTGTGCCATCTGGCTGACTTCCTGTCATTCCTGCCGCAGGAGAGAGGGATTCTGTAGGATACATATGTGGAGAACCCCCTCTTTCTCTTATTTTACCCTCCTCTTCCTCCTCCTCCTGGGCTTTGCACACCTGAACAGAGGAGGTGAGAAAAAAACACACAGTTTTTTTTTTTTAATGGGAAAAATAGTAGAACAGAGCAAAACAAAGAATGAGTGAGAGAGATAAGGGTGGGAAATAAAGCAGGGGAACCGGAAAAACTCATACAGCTGTATGAGTCGCCAACTTCAGGCACAGTTTTGGCTGATTTGAAGTTGCACCTCAAACATGAGGTTTGGGGTTTAGATGGTATTTTAATCTTTTTTTCCAAAACCAAAACAAATTTGACATTGTTTTCTAGGTTTTGTCGAAAATGAAGTGGAATGAGTAGTTTCACTAATCCTTTAATCAGTGAGGATTGTGAGCATTATGATATTTTAAATTCAGGCTGAAATTTCAGCAACATCATTAGAGAATTTGTGGGTTATCCATCATCTCTGTCCTTTTAAGCTCAGCACACTTTGTTTCCCAAATTCTCACCTTCCTTTCACACGTCTCCATCTAACACAAGAAGTTAGAAAGGATTAAGAGCACATGCATACCAGATTAATCTTAATGTCCTGACCATGGTCTTGCATATTTATATAAATATAACATGACTGCCGCTCACATTTGAATTTATTGGTTTTCCTCCTCCGCGAATTAGGGGGACTCCAATTGATGAATATTTTAGCACATGTGCACTCTGCGGGACATTTATCATCGGCTTTGCTATTATAAACAGAATAAATGAGCAGTCAGAGCAGGCTGCTGCACTGTGTTGAGCGCAGATGCACCTCCCCTCTGTGCTCTCTTGCTTAAGCCTTCCTTCATAACTGCAGCAGTTCTATGAAATGGCTCCCTCTTTGATGTCCTCCCCATATATTACACAATCAGGCACATATGGATCAGTTTACCAGGAGGCAATATATTTCACATAAATGGTGAATATGGAGATTGAGACTGAAAAGGTCTTGCACCTAAACTGTAACACCTAGGGCAGCGCTGCAGATGAGACAACCTTTAGTCGAATCTATGTTAAGTTAAGCCCTTAGGGGGTCGAGACAGAGGTTAATTGGATCTACTAAAATTATGTTATTTCATTACAGATATTAAGTTTTGGAGGTTAGCCTAATAAAAGCAAGAAATTTAAAAAATTAAGACAAGATTCAATCCCTCCCCCCATCCTTTTTGCTAAGCTGATGATCACCACTACTAACAAGGAGATTATATGACAGTCAAAGAGTTTTAGTGATGCTGTAGATGTCTTAGTCCTTAAACATAACTAATAGTTCCAGTGAACATGTTTCATCTTTTTCTATTTCAAACCTCTGATTAAAAAGAAATGAAAAAATGTCTGAGCCAAAAAAACAATCAACAGTTAAAACAATAAAGCACATTTAAAGAAAAAAAGGGAACAGCACTGTTGGTCCCATCTGCTTCTCCCAGCCATTTACTGCTTTGAGAGAGTGCATCTGGATGCCCTTTGACCCTTCCTTATCAACACACGTGACCAAAATGGCTGCTGAGTTTCTTTTCAAACAGGCACCAAACCGCCTAAAGCTACGTCTAACCACTGCCGGAGCCCGCAAACCTGACGATGCAGAGCCGCATATTGTTTCCAGAGGCTCTCATTCACAGTCCCAGCCTTTGGCAGACACTGCGAGATGGGTGAAATCCCAGCTTGGTGGAGCTGGCAAAGGATCCTGGATCCCTTCCACTTCGGAGAGCTCCACCACATGCTAACTGTCATCCACGAGGTACTGCAAATCCAATGGGGGGGTCTGGCAGAGGAGGGGGGGGGGGTGCTACAAGGATATATTCTTCACATACAAACAAAGACGCTGGACTCTGAAGCACCAGAGGCCATCAGAGGTGATTAGTCTGTATGCAGACACTTTTTCTGAGTTGTTCCTTTATCCTCCTTGTCTCACACAACTGGCAGCTGCCCAGAGCGAACCATCCCTGGGATCCACAGCGATGATGAGACTCTCCCTACCTCACACACACACACACACACATCCTTGTTCTCATGGCTGTCTACGCCTGGTAGATCCCCTGGCATGTTTGCTCCTCCTTCATAAACACTAGCAGCTGCTTGGGCAATTAGCCATTAGCTCTTTACTTTTTACTAAAATACCCAGTCCACAGAAATTTCTACAATTAGCTTCTTAATTGTCTCTAAGCAACCCAGGCGTAACCAATAAAAAGAAGAAGGAGGTAGGTAGTTAGGTGGAGAGACAGACTTCTGGGAAAGAATCAGACATGCTCAGAGAAGGGTCCTTCTTAAACATCCTTTGGCTCTTTTTTCCTGCCTTTTAGCGAAGCCTTGCAAAGGAATAACAGAAAAACACAAGGCAGGCTGATGGCTCATATTTAAATTCAAGCTGACACATCCATGGCCTTTTTTTGTGGTCTAAGTATCACTTGTGAGAAATGCCAACATTCAGTGTGACAGAGGGTGTTATGGTGACTTTTAGACGGGCAGGAGACTGGGCCCCCCGGGTGTGGATTTTCGTTGCAGCGTGATATGACACAGCTCGCTTGACAGAACAATGGGGATACCCCCAAGATTAGCTGAATGCATTAAGAGGGAGGCATGAAACGTAGATAACTGTTGATTAAATCACTCTTACATCCATACTGGCGATTCCAGTTAACCTCTTTAACATTGACAGCAGCGACACCACTAACGTGACAACGGCCTATAGGCATGAACGTGCTGTTTGGAGTGCAGGGCATCCAAACAGACATGTTTCTCTGTAAAGTAGAAATTATTACCATTTTTTCAAAGATGATGGTGTTAAAAACAATCAATCTAAAGACAGAAATGACTCGTTTTTTTGTAGCTACACTGATCCAAATGTTTCTTATTTTTGTGACAAAAGGCTACTTTTCCTCATTTTACATAAATGTAATTGATATAAAAGCAGGGGGTCTTTTAGCTTTATAAACTGGAAAAATGTCTGTTTGTTTTACTGCAAAGCAATTTAACTATCATTTTGTTATACTGGTGAAACATATTGTGAATAAATATCAATATAAACACTGTTATGTAATGTAATCCACTCCAGCTTTGTATTTTCTTCTTTACTCATCAGCCTGATAGTTTTTTTAAACATTTCCTTTAACCCACCACATTCCCCAAAGTGTATGTGAGTGAGCAAGTCTCAAAGACTTCATGTGTTGCACCACCGCCCCAACCGCCAGTTCATCTTATCATTACAGGTGCCTAAATATCGGCTGATGTTTTGATGAAACAAGAATTAAACTAAGTCAAAGCTCCAAGTACAGGTCATCTGTTCATAACAGCATCTGGCGTTCAAAGAAACACAGTTGATTGGCTTTCCAATTTCTCTATACTGATAAACGGCTTCCAAATGAAAACAATCAAAGCAGAATCATGTATAATCAAGCATAGTAATTCACTGCAGCTTGAGTGTGTGTGTGTGTGTGTGTGTGTGTGTGCGTGTGTTTCTATGTCTCTACTGTCTGTTGCAAAATAAAGTTTCAGCAGCAAGACATCTCAGTGAAACTAGTTTGTACTGACTTTCCACATACACACACACACACACACACACACACACACACACACACACACACACACACACACACACACACACACACACACAAGAAAGAGAATGAAACACAGTTCTAAACAGCACAGAGGTATACAAGCACCATCTAGTGCTTTTCCTGGAAACTGCTCTGCAGAATATCTGCAAAAAAGAAGAATCCTTCAATATAAAACCAGACCTTAAAATGATTAAACTTCCATCAGTTTTCTGTCAGTTTATTTCCTTTCTATAAATGCAAAGTTTCATCTTATTCAAAACTAAATTTGTGTCACTTTTAAAATAAATATTTTCTGAAAGTTCAGTAGGTTTGCCAAACAGAGTGCACGTGCATGTGCATGTGTGTGTGTGTGTGTGTGTGTGTGTGTGTGTGTGTAAATATATATTCAAGGCATTGTTAAGAAATTAACTGGAGCATTTATCACGTAGCTGCTTTTTCAGCTTGTAGCGATAAGATGATAATAACGATAGCAAAAAAAATAAATAAATAAGTGGACATGTTCCAACAACTCAGCGACTCAGCTGGAAACATCAACTTTCATCACACAAACCTGTTTTTCACTAAAGTGATTACTCATCTGACATGGAAGAAGCTTCATGCAGATTAAATGACTAAAAACAGTTTTAAATGTGCAACAGTACCTTCAAAAGCTAAAGCAAGAGAACATTGGCTAAAAAATGTAAAGAATTTATCTTAGTGTGTGTGTGTGTGTCCATAAGAATATGCATTAGACAAAATGGTATCTGAAAATCGTAAATAAAAAGAAAGAAGTCCACATTTACAACAACTCTGAACTCTTTCTGACCCACAAGACAAATAATAAAATGTGCTAATTTTTTGGCTTTGACAAAAACGTTTCCTCCCTGACAAACAAAAACAAAAGAGGAGCTGCTGACCCATCGACAAAAAATGATATCACGTAAAATGGATTCAAAGGGCTCAAAATGAAGTTTTTCTCTTACCTTTCAACTGGGGGGGCAGAAGTTGCTGTTAAAGTTTTTTGGCGTAATCAAGCTCAGTGGACTTCATGTCTGTTAATTTTAGGAGTTTATATTGTGAGGTTTGAAAATCTTCTTCCACTCAGAAATGTGATCTTATTACGGCTACTTTGTAGAAGTTGTGTGTGCTGCTCAGCTAAGACGTCGCCAGAATGATCTGAAGATATACGGTATTATGGAAGCTTGCTTTCGAAGCCAATTATGATCCAATATGCAGCTAGCATAAATGTGATGAGTAAACTTTTAGCATCCACTGGGAGAGGATTTTTCCATGAAGCTGCTTTGCATATTCACGGCTTCACCATTTCTCTCTTCTGAAAGAAGAGAACGAGATGTAATCTTCAGGATGTTGCATCACTTTTCCTTTCAAGCTGAGTGTTTTTACATGTCATCTGTCAGTTCTTGGGAGAGATTTTTAAAAGCAAAGACATGTCTAAGTCTTATTTTCTTTACTTTATATATATTTAAATGATTGATTAAAAACTGAGCTCCAATTAAAACAGGAAATATCAATTACATGGATTTTCCACTCAAACGTCACTACTTTTTTAGGTTTTGATCACAGCAAAATTGTCAGAAAAGGCTTTTGAAAAGTTTTAATAATACTGCAGACCTCTTTCCATGATCAGTTTCCGTGTTTTACATATTTAGATAAATTTTTAAGACAAATGAAATGTGTAGATATTTAAAATGAGTGCACCATACATGCACTACAGATTGACATTACGTTGCAATTGCTTGATAAAAACAGTGAATAAAACATTGCTAAAATAAATCTATAAGTAAAAAGCTGAAAGGACGGTGGTGCAGAAGTTATAAAAACATAAATGAGATATAAATGAAATGAAATGCACAGTATAAATGCTGGATTACAGTGAAGGAGCGCATCATCTCTATTAGTGAGTGTTTCAGCTGCTGAACAGTTCTGCACCTCAGACTGCGGTATCTTCTGCCTGAAGGCAGGACAGAAAACAAAAGGGATGAGTCGGGTTCTTAACAATTTTCACCTTCAAGTGGAGACAGTGTGAGCCCAACAATCCTCACCCCCCGCTGTGACATGTTTTTACTTGTACGGATGCAAAGAGGCGTCTCAGTGTCTTGAATTATAATAGGAACACTGATGGTATGTGACTGAATAAAAGTTATAACTTCCTATGGTCTGTTTGACACCATGCATGGAGGATTTCTGCTTATTACTGAAATAAAAACGCGGAAATCTGACAATCTGGTGGATAATTAGTTGTAAAACACAATGTCATATGAACCGTTTCTGCAAATCATTTATAAAATCACATAATAAAAATAATGACACATTTGAAAATAATGGTGAGTTTATATAAAGTTATGCATGCAATCCCAGAAAAAGAAAAACAATGGCAAAGTATCTCTTAATCTGCCACCACTAATCCTGACAATGGAGATCTGCTGGTAATAAAATGTAAGTTAACCAAGGTTTTATATGAAATGTCCATGTGAAAAAGGTCATGTTGACATCAGATGACTGACCATAGACGTGTATTCATCTAGTTCTAATTTTTAAAGGACAGACTGTGTCCCAGTCTGATATGATACTTTTAAGATTTACAGAGACTGGAAGGAACACAGTAACTAAATCAGAAAGCAAATCTGGTCAAACCAAACCCCCAAGTATGGAGGGCCTGCAAGGTCGAGTAAGCTTGAACTATTTGATGCCTTATTATTAAAAGTTGTGTAGATCTGACAAGTCAATATTGCTTGTATTTTGTATTTTTGAGATATGTGAAGCAGTTTAACTCTTTTTTTTTGTCAAACACCACAATCATTTTAAATTAAAACTAGTCTTAGTTAAATGCTACAAAACATTCCTCCTGCTGAGATGTGTCTGATGATGCCTCTCTGTTAAAGTCAGACTGAGCGGTTCTGGAGAGAGACAGTAAATATACATCGTAATACGGTAAAAACACAGCCTGAATAATCCTGAGATTCCCTGATAATCATAACCAAACATTTTAAGAAAAACATTGCTGGTCTGCTGTGTGTTTACCAGCCCCATCAGAATCATTCAGTGTAAAATGTTCATTTTAATATTATTGTCTAATTGATACACATTTTTGTTTAAACATCAGATATCAGTAACATCTGGTCATAGAAAAACGTAACATTAAGTCATAATATACAGTTTGGGGAAACATTATTGTTTCCATTTTCATCAGGTATTTAAATATTACAAAATGTGAAAAAACGGATGTTGGTTTCACACCGAAATCAGCGCATCTACACCTACCCGGCTTCCGTAGATTCTGACGTCACAGGTAAACATGGCGGCTTGTTTCAAATAAATGAACAGGCAAAAACACCACAACGGATGCAGGAATATTAATCGATATCTATGTATTTTTAAGCAGCGAGCCACCCGAGACAACAGAAAGTATTATGTTAAGCGGAAGTTGTGCGCGCGAGCGGAATCATGTCAGGACGGAGGACACATGCTGCTGCTGAGTTCTCCGAGCTGTGGAGGAACGTTTCCAAGCTGTGCCATCACAAAACCCAGAGCAGAAAGATGCCCGACACAGCGACACCAGCTGTGTGTAGCGGTGAGGAGTTTCAAGCCTTTTACTGCTGCGCGTGCAGGATGCGCGTGCAGGATGCAACAAAACAAGTCTCATTAATGAGACGCAAACAATCAAACATGTGTATCAACTGCAGCGATTTAAATGTGAAATGAAGATGAAATGTTTTCTTTGTAAAGGATGACAGCCTCGTCTTACTGATGGACACATTTTTGCATTTTAGCTACAAAACTTGTCACATGCGATCATTAAGTTGCAAAAGACACAGCTTTGTTTTCCCTGAAAGGAAAAGATTACTTTAAATCAATGCATATATAAACTGATGACTTGTGTAAGAAATAATGATTGTTTAGGTAGTATTTTTACAAAAGTACTTGTTTTTTTGTTGTGTTTCAAGCTGTGTTTAACATTTCAAAGCGCTTTGCACAGACTTTCAGAGCCCTGGATCCCACCACGCGGATTCTCCAGGAGATGGAGAAGCTTCCCAGGATATTTTCTGGGATTCCACATCTCCATCCCAAGCTGGTATTTAACAAAGACACTGACACTGGAATCAAATGTTCACTGTGTTGTTGTAAATATAGCAGATTTCCATGTTTCTAAGTTTCCATGAAGGAACCATTGTCTCTAAAAACCGAATCTTGTTTCTTCTGAATGGCAAATTCACCCTTTTGCTTATTGCTTTTGATTCAATGGATGAATGTTCTTTTATTTAGAAGACAGGCTTACCTCATTATTTATGTGGTTTCTCCTCTTTTCTTTTTTAGGGATGGGACACCAGAACACCAAAGTTGTGGAAATATCAGATATTGTCAACCGCATCGTTCCGAAGGTCAGGTCATTGTCTTCTTAAAGATCCAGTTTATTGGACTAAATGATCCGAGTATACAAGATTTTTTTGTTTTTAATCAAACTTCAGACGTTAAATAATTTGCTCATCAATATTTTTATTGAATCAATTTTCACATCACTGCTGAAATTCTGTCCAGCAATTTTGCAAACTTTAGTTTTCAAATTGAGCTGAATTTTTCTTAATATTCACATCTGAAAGATACACAATCGACCAATCAGAGAAGGCGTGTTGACAGGGTCACTAGAGCGGGTCGTTTGGTCGGGTCAGAACATCTGATTGTCTGTTTTTCTGCGCTTCTTGGAGCTACGAGCTAGCTGTTGAAGCACATCCTCCAGCTGGCCCACTGGCGTCCAGTTGAACCTTTACCCTGCCTGGATTCTCTCTTTTCTAGACCAGGATGAACCCAGCCTGCTCTTTGTATGTCTGCATTTTGACACAGATTTCTCATCACACTCCGTGTGAACGTATTAAAACGTTCATGTTTACGTCTGACTTATTTGCAGTTTTGTGTTGTTTATCCGTATCAGTCCCAGTGTGTGAAGGTTGAATGAGGAAGCTTTTCTTTTTAGTCATGTATGTGTTTAGATAAACTTCAGGCTTTCTCTGTCTACAACTTTGTGTCTTTTTATAGAATCTGAAATCAAAAAGAAAGGAATGTTCTTTGCTGCAGTGGATTAATGACAGCGCCATTCCCTCCACACCTGAGATTCCAAAGCCCCGAGTCCGAAAGAGATCCTCTCGGTGTGTAGCAAACCTTCTATACTGCTGTTGCTTATTTTCCACATGCATATGCAACAGTTTACATGCTTAATAACCATCCTACTTGTGTAATTTAAATCCTGTTTGGCTTGATGATGTTTTTTTCCAACTCCACAGACAAAGTAGTGTGGAGGACCTGATGAAACTGGCCCGACAGTTTGATGAAAACATGCAGCAGGACGAGGAGGCTTCAGAACGGCTGAATGCTGTTAACAACAACTTAAATGAAGCTAAAGCGGCGGACACATCGTTCTCCGGCTATGTGGAGGATCTAAAATGTCCGTCTTCGTCAGATCAGGTGGAAGCGGAGCTACACGCTCTGTTTGACTGCTCCACTCAGCGAGTCAGCTGCAACTTGAGCGAAGCCTCTGAGTATTCACAAGAAGTAAAAGACCAACCTGTGACCTCAGCTTCAGCTGAATGCCGACAGTCAGCGTACGAGTCTGCTGACAAATGTGACTCCGCTGCCCGTCCTGCGGAGCAGAAAGGGACTCGCACGTGCAATGCAAACAGCAGTGATGACTTTGATGATGACTGGGAGAACGATGACTTACTCAGTGATTCCTTTGTGTTGGCAATGACCCAGAAAGCTAATGAGCAATTTGATGTCATACCTAAAACCACATTTCAGCCTGACACTAAGACAACTGCTGCGCAGGTCGCTGATGTTTGCAAGCCAACCACAAAGACAGACTCTACACGTCGGCCTGCAGACTCGCACTGCAGCACTTTGCAGGAACTGTGTCCCAAACTCAAGACTACCAACAGAAGCACTTTCAAGTTAGAGCCAAACCGTCACCTCCAGCACAAGACGGCCAAAGATGATTCAAAGTTCGGCCGCACTGAGATGCAAACCAGATCAAACATGACTCAGCAAAAATCTGTTACCACAAAGACGTGCTCGGCTCCCAAACCCAACGAAGCCGTTCATCATCATGCTGGTTATTTAAAGGAACCCTCTGTGAAGGATATTTCCGACAGTTTGTGGGATGATTGGGACGATGATGCTCTGCTGTACCAGGTGTGTGACAGCGTGGAGAACAATCCCAGCAACGGCCAGGAAAAAGGAAATACTGCTGTGAACAGACAAACGAAAACCTCTGAACCTCTGCAAATCAACATGGCTGAGTCCATTAAGGCCGGTGTGGGTGCGCGCAGACAGTCTACGTGTGCTTTTGTTCGTTCTAACTCGTTACCAGAGACTAGCTCTGAAGCAGGGAACTACCAAGGATGGAACATTCCCATGAAAAGTGCCAACAACAAATCAGGGATGTCTCAGAGCTTCCCAGTAAGCCACATAAGTCTGGGCACATTTAACCGCTGCGGGGAGTCCTCTGGAACTTTCCAGGCTGGGAATACTGGTGTGGATGTGAACCCTCTCATCGCCAGAGCAACACAGAATTCCAAGTCCCATCATGCAGCTTTCAAGAGAAATGTCTCAGACTCGGCGATCCTGAGCAGCAAGGGTAAGAGGCCGACACCTGGACGCTGGCACCCGAACCACTCTGTGCACGCAGCGCGTCGGAAAGGTTTTAGGTTCATACGGGGAGAAATCGCTCCAGACTAATGTCAGACACGGTTTTTATACTTTATGACTGGATTTAATGGTTCCAGTCCTGTTCAAACAAACTGATCACACCAGAAAGAAGAGCTTAAAAAATAGGCTCACTTATTTCTTTATAAAACGACATAAACCGTTATTTAAAGCTGGACAAAAATATTCCAAATGAATCTTTTATGCAACTACACAGACTCTCCTTCATTAGGATGATGTTCAGGGATTTTGTCCCGTTTTACACAAATATTTGTGTTTTAACACAGTTATTGTTGCAGTTTGACTTTTTTCCTAAAACTGGATATTAATGAAGTTTCACACGTGAAAAACATGTCATGTAGTTTTAATATTATTTGATATTTCAGTAGATGCACAAATAAATCATCTAAAACAAGTGAGCATGTCTGCCTTCAGTTTCTTATATTCCCAAAAGTCCAACCAGTTGCATCACAACTTCTACAGTTTGAGTCTTAGTTTGCACTTTCTGCTGATAGTTTGCACAAAACTGCCTGTTTACCGTCATTTGGCCCACTCTCCTTTCTTGCTTTTCTAGTTTTCATCACATGCCAGATGACGGGGAAGTGTTCTGCAACCGAGATTGAGAGGAAGAAGCAGGAAGCTTTGGCCAGGAGACGCCTGCGATTGCAGAGCTCCTCCAAACCATCCTGAAAGAGACGTTGCTGCTCCTTCATGCCAGATGTTCACCAGAAGCTTGAAAGGATGGTATGAAGGATTACAGGTGCTGCCAGAGTCGTTTTTGCTTCGCTGTCTGCATCTAGAAAAAGAAACATCTGGTAAAGGAAAAGTTTATTCAAGCGTGTTGCAGTTTTTTTCATTTCTGTTTTGCACAGATCAGAACCAAAGCTGAACAGTTTTTTTTTTCTCTGTTACTGCAGCTTTTTGTTTAATTTTTCTAATGCACTTTGCAAAAATGCTACTTTGACAATAAAACTGATTATGGTAAAACACAACAATAGTAATGTGTTTTTTTCTATTTAGACATGTTGGGAATAAATTAATATCCTTGTCTTTAACTGTAAGAAGTTTTAGTCAGCTGAGTTTTTTATTAAGTTGGATGTGACTGCTTTATCTGTTGTATATTCTTCTACCTTAAATGTCTCCCTTGTTTATTTATTGTACTTTTAATTTTGTTATGTAATTGTATTTTTACTTTGTTTTATAGTGAATTGTAATTTTACTTGGTTTTTCGGTGACATTTTAACATCTGTTTAGGGAATGCAAATGAACAATAGTCTTCTATTAACATGCATTGTCCCTGTTATAAAAAAATAAATAAAAAAATAATCCAAACAGGTTAGCCGTTAACCACATAGATCTCCATGTGAGGTATTTGATCGTTATTTTGCATCTCGGCCAAAAATTTCTCAAAAATCCAGTTGAACCCTATCTGATACTTGTTTCCAATGAATCATTTTAATTTATCACGTTAATAATTGTGAATATATCTTTTTAAAGACCTCATGTTTCATATAATTTGGGCATTTCTTACCATTTTTCATGTGTCTGTCATCCGTGTACTACACATGCAGAGGAGGGGAAGTTCTGTAAAGCATCTCTGGTTCTGTAATATGTGCTAAATTGCAGATTGTGTAAGAAAAACATAAAGATTTCTGGCATGTCTGACCACCTCAGAGGGAAATCATCATATTTTAAAGTACACAAACTTGACAGGAGCTGCAACCATGAGAGAATATTTCTGCCTTTGTTTTATTTGTCTCTTCACAAACTGAGCAGATTTACTGGTGGTCTGATGATCAACTGGTGTGGAAACAAGATGAACCTTGCCAGTGAAATCTGGATCACCTCTGAATCAAACGTCTGCTCATTAACAAGTCAACTGTACCAATAATCAGGGACATGAGTTTCTGTGTTGGCGGTAAAGTTGTGTTTGAACCTTTTATGTACAGTCTGGTTTTAACACTGAAACATGTTTTTTCACAGATGTGTTTAGGATTTGATAACACAGATTAGAAAATAAGCTGAGATATGATTTCAGAAGCTGAACCGACTGTCTGAGCATTACAACACCTTTTTTGGTTTGGGAAAAGGTCCACGCCTCTTCTCATCTCACCTCCCAACCCCACACTATCTCGTCCCAGTTCAACGCCTTCCATTTTCCCGCCTGCCTCTCCATCCTTCCTCCCAGTCCTTCCCTTTCAACCTTTGTCCTTCTTTATTCTCCCTTTTTCTCCTTCCCTGTGCTCGCGTTCACCTTGACCTCACCCGTTTCTTTTTCCTCCTATTTGTTTTTTTCCTTTCTCGCTCTGCTACCGTCTTTGGGGCTTCCATGCATTGGTCTCATGAAGATCCAACATTTTTAGTTACTTGAATGCTGATGGAGAACTGCAGTTCTAATCTAATCTTGAATGCTTCAAGCAATATGACAGAACTTTCATAGATGACTTTTAACCACAAGCTCTCTATGTGAATATGACAGCAGTGTTGTGGGTTTATCTGCTTTTATGCTGTTTGCTAAAAAAAAGTTGTCAGCTTGCAGCATATTCGGATCCATTTCAGTCTGGCTAAATGCAAGTAGGATGAGCTGATCTGTTACTTGGGGTCATTTCAGTTGCACTAACGTGCTTACATGCATTTAAAAGTTGAATTTTGGTGTGATGTTAAATATTAACTTATTTTGTTCTTTTGAACAAATACATTTATATAATTGTTTGCAAAAAACAAACAAACAAGACAACATGATTAATCAGACTGATCCACCTTCTTCCGGCATCTCATGGTCCAGTTCTTCTGCTCATGCCCCTGATGGGGGAGTTTTCAGTGGTGAAAACGGGTCAGAGTGTCCACTCTAACTGCTCTGGGACTCAGCAGCTCCACACATAAGTAAGTAAGTAAAAATTCCTTTGTATAGCACCTTTCACAGACGGCAAAAGATACAATAAAACTACAACAAAATATACATAAATATATGATTTTCATAATACCCATAATCTACTGAGCAGCGTATGCCTGCAGAAGCAAGAAGGTTTTAAGTGTCACGGCTAGGTCTAGCCGCTTCCCTTAAACTGAAAAAACCCCAAAGCAGATGGGTATCAGAACTGTTTTATTTAAACTCAAGCCGTGGGACTGGTGGCCGTGCCCTAGACGTGGACCGTGGGGCTGGCGGCGGCGTCGGAGACGTGGGCTGTGGAGCTGGCGGTGGCGTTGGAGACGTGGGCTGTGGAGCTGGCGGTGGCGTCGGAGACGTGGGCTGTGGAGCTGG
>JBAMHX010000018.1:22192052-22202921 GCA_037177515.1 Pseudomugil tenellus | reverse complement strand
TTTGGAGTTTTTCCTTACCGCGAAGGAGGGTCTAAGGACAGGAAGTCCGGGGTCTGTTTAGTTTAGTGTAGTCACTATTTGTGTGTATTGTGAGTTATGTCTATTGTTCTCTTAATACCTGCATGTGAATCCCTCTGAGACAACTTGTTGTGATACTGGGCTAAATAAATAAAATTAAATTGAATTGAATTGAACAGGATGCATTTTACACATTAACATTATATCAAACCTTTACTGTGTGTAGCGGTCTAAACTTGACTCCTGACAAATGAAGCATTTAAATATTTGCTAAATTATTTGACATGAAAAAATTTCCAGCAACCACTACAAATATGTTTACACCCATAAATTTGCTTTCAAAGAGGACAAAACTTCTGAGTATAGCCCTTAAGTCAGTGATTAACTTTCCTCCCGTCTGCTGCGAGCCCAGCATGCCTCTGGTTCCAACAGCACCGGCAGTGTGATGCATTACACTTCCTCCTCATTATGGCCACTGAGGGTTTTTCCAACAGCTTGCGCAGTCCGCGGTGAGTCTGCTCTCCTGTAGTGCTTGAAGGGTTGGGCACTGCTGCTAGCAAGCAGCTGGTGTGAGGAGAAACGTAAACTCCCTTTTCCCCATTCTTGTACCATCACATGGATCTCGGAGCCAGAATTGCTTTAATAACATAAGGTACAAACGCACAAGGAGCTAAAACAGGTCATAATTATAAAATCTGTGCAAGCATCTCTCTTTATATCCTCCATACTTCTGTATTCACACTGCTTGGAAATACTGTTATAGATCTCCATTAAAGACAGGAAATCCTGACGGTCCAAAGAGAGCTGTGGTCCTGATGATTGCATTCTTTGGTCACTGGTAATGCAGTGCTGATAACAGAGGAAGTGGAGCAGATTTTGCTTGACATTGTAAGTCATTTTTACAGCTGCACACATTAAAGGGCCAAATTTTTAGTCAGAATATTTGATGTGGAAGGAAATTATGTAGCTGAATAAAACATTTTAATCCAACTCTCTGAAATCAGAAGCTCTGTTCTATGTATCAGCATCAGTCATGTCATTCATACACTTAGTAGCCTGTCCACCATGTGCTTTGTGTAAGCTGCATGGGCTAAATGTTAAATCAGAAATTTTCCAAATGCATTAACTTTTAAAAGAGATGTGATTATGTCATGAAGAGAGAGGACTTTAGGTTTAAAACAAGCGTTAGCCTCAATTTCCAATACCCCCCTTATGAAACATGCATGTAATCAACAGGGTCATAGCTCCACCCGTCTCCAGCCAGGCTCATCCATCAAGTGGAAACTGGATCTGCAGGGTACTCCATTTTGGCTTTAAATCTGACCAACCCAGCCACACAGAACGGTCAGCAGCATGCTAACACTAACAAGAGTGCGCAGCAGCAATACGATATATGACAAGCTTTCTTCGTCCAGCTTTTGGACGGGTTCCAGTCCCTTTTTTTTCATAGTTTTCCCTCTTTTTTTCATCAACCTCCTTGTTTTGTTGTAAAAGGGATCGCCTCAGCGCCAAAGAGATGGTGACTGAAACGCCAGTGGCTGTAACATTAACGTGACGTTGCGTAAAGGGTTGAAAATGAAAACCAAAGGAACGGCGCTTCGTGGTCTGTAATGTTTCACCATGAAACCCAGCTCTCATTAATACGGTCTGTGTTTTGAAAGGAAAACATTGGGACATTTCATGCTCAGTTCTGTCCCTCATTCACTGCAAATGAGCAGAGATCAACTTTGATCCGAGATGTGGACAATGTGTTCCTATGGGCTCATTTCCTCACAAAAATGTGGTTAAATGTAAAAGTAAACGTGTAGCTGCTGTTGATGGATTTGAAAAAATATCAACAATGATTTGTTATCCTCTCCTAAAGTTAATGTGTTTGTTTTTCATGATTAAAACTCTAAAAAATTGTTCTCTAAATGTTTGCGCTGCTCAGAAGCAAATCCCATTCCAGCTTAGTTTCGTTACATTCTGCTCTCTAATGGAGTGTGTATCAATTTCCTCTTTTCCTCTCCGTCACTCCCCCTTTGACAGCTTTATTCACCTTGTCAGCGAGCAGGCATTATAAATTTGTGCTATCTATGCTTAATGTTTATTCTTTGTAAGAGAACTCCCTGTGACAAACCAATAAAAACTAGATTTACTGCTCACTGAAAGCCACATGGAGGATTATCACAAAATTCCAGCACTGTTTCATTTGCTTTCACTTGCCTATCCATATGCCATAGACGCACACGTTTATGGTGCACAAGCTTACTTGGCGAAGGCAATACATTTCAATATGCCTGTTAATCCTCTTCCCAGGCATCGGAAATGACCGAGCCCTTAAATCAGTCTCAACGCTGGACTCGGTGTGGTGGGGAGAAGAGCTGCTGTATCCAGTGCCCCTGGCTGACCCTTTTTAAATAGGATGTCTGGATGTGTTATGGGGGCTATTGTTTCCTATAAACATCTAGCACCGGGGCAATAACAATCGCATCAGGCCAAATGAAGTTATCTGAGAATGGAATTAAACTCAGTGTGACCCCACTGTCTGCTCGGCTCACAGGCCCTCCATTAATAATGCCTAATCTAATCAAGGAGCTAAGATGGATGGATGGGAGGCCTGCATGTGTGAGAGTGTGTATACGTGTGTGCATGACATATGCATGTGTCTGTACTTGCATTTATTCGAATATATGCTGATTTACTTACAGCTGTATTTTTTTACAACTTGTTTGTGTTTTTGTGTGTTTTAAAGGAGCAATGATAGATTTTACAGCAGTTTTTCTGTTCACGTCCCCATCAGATTCCTGCCTGTTGCACCACCTTAATGAACACAAGCAAAGACAAAGGCAAAAGAAGAGTAGGGAATGATGGCACAAAGTGGGGGCAGATAAGGGGAAAACAGACAAAGGAGAGTGGAAGACAAGAGAAAAGGGAACCAACACATGGTTTCATCCTCTGCTATCTCCTTCTTGGCAAAGGCATGCCCTTGTAACTGATAGACAAATAACCCTACTGTGACTGATAAAGCCTGGTTACGGATGGAGAGGAGAGGAAGACAAAGACAGGCAGAGAGGAAATTAAGAAGGGGGGGGGGGGGGTGGACTCACAAAAACTGTGAGAGAAAAGGAGAGAATGAAGGGGATGAAGATGGGCAGAGAGGTTGGATGAAGATATGTCAGAAGTTGAATAAAGTCCAGATGAGAAGATGGAGACAGAAAAAAAAGAATGAACTAGTTTATTGTGAGAATGAATGAAATCAGCAAGTTTTACAAAAACATCTGAATAAGACAAGCTAGTTCTACCCCACTGATATTTTTTTTTTTTTTTTTTTTTTTGCAGTAGTAATACTGCATTAATGCTGCAGTATTACTGCAGTAATGCTCTTCATAGCGCGTTACTGCAGTCACAGCTCGGACTCCTGAATCTGAGATCTTTACCTTGCTACCAGACAACAAAAAGAAACATCTGTGTGGTATCGAAACTCAAGTGTCAGTTTTTAGTGATGCTCAGAAGTGAAACTTAATGTCTTAAAGGTGAAAATGCAGAATATTAAGCAGGCAGACCATAATAGTTCTTTAAATATGCTGTTAAATTCACAATCGTCCCACTTGTACTTCCCTTTTCTGTGCTGGCTGCTGTTAATCTGCTTCATCCTGCTGCAGCGTTGCTTCTTGTGATACAGCAGAGCTATGAAAACTTCCAATATACTCCCAAAGTTAAGACATTTTTATAAGTTGAGGAGATTAATTCTCACGCCTGCTTGGATTGATGCGGATGTCACAAATGACTGTTAAAGAGCTGTTGCTGGGTGTTCGAATGTTTTCCAGATAAAGTTTTAGAAAACTGGCCTGAAACTTCCACTAACATGGAACCAAAAGCGTGGAGTTCAGTAACGGCCATAAAAGCTGCTGAGAACTGTTGGATGTCGTGTTATTATTAAAATTAATAACTGTTTCAAAATGTAGCCTAGAAGTAATGAGATATGAGGTTTTTTTAGAGTCAAGATTTAAATGGAAAATGTAAATTGTTTTCATTTTTTATTTAATTGTTCAACATTATCTTTTTTTTTTAGAAACGGTATAAAACAGGAAAAAAGGGAGTTTCTTTTAAAGATGATCTTTGTGTGACAGAAAAATTGGAAAATGACAGGGAAGAGAGATTAAGGAAATTTAAAGATGCTGAAAAGAATAAACAGGAAGTCAGAGGATAAAAAATAGAAAATACATTATTTCAAAACAAAAGTTTCTATACAAATAAAGTATAAATGTTTAGCCAGACATCGGAGAGAGAGTGGAAATTACAAAAGAAAAAAAAAAGGATGAGGCTGTTTAAACAGCTTTAGCATTGACTATGCTAACAACCAGCGCGACACAGGGCAAACCCGGGACAGGTCACCAATCCATCACAGATGATGCATCATTGTTTTAAAATATGAATCATCCTGTCTTATGGAAAAGTACAAATCATCAGATCCAAACTGAATTTTTTTGTTTTTGCCAGCTCATGTGTCAGTCTGCAAAAGTTATGTATCCAGCTGACTTCTTTCAATCTCTCCGTTTTTCAGCCTGTTCATGTTTATGAGCTTTTATCTTTATATGACCACCCTTTTTTATTACATTTTGGTTCAGCTGTGAAGTGTGTTGGGAGTAATGGACTCTTCTCCCTTTCATGGGAACACAGTAACTATTGACTGATCAGACTTCTGCCATAAGGGAGAGACCTGTGCATGATCAGGTGCATTTAAACAACAGCATTGAATAAAATCCTCTTTAGTAAACATATGTTTGTGAAAAAAACATGCTCTTGGGCTGAAAACATTTAAAACAAGGAGAACAGGGAGTGAAAAACAACATTAAACAACTGTAATAATCAGTTAATCAGCAATGTTGTCTCAAACCAGATAAGCTCATTTGTAAGTGAGGAAAGTTAAGTCACCAAACACATGTAAAAGAAATGTCTGATCTCCTGTTTCTTCGTTTTGATTTCTTTCATTGTACTACTGTATTGTTAATCCTCAAAAGTATTTTTTAGCATTTCATATTAAAAATATGGGGTTAAAATCAGGTAAAATACTGTTTCAGAGTTAAAATACAAATCAAAAAAGATATTGATAGTTTAAAGCCTTGTCCTGAAAAGCATCATGTGACACGTCAGGAGTCAGAGAAGGTTGCCTTGGTGACAGTGGTAGTTTGTTTACTTCTTTATCTGCTAGTACAGAAAAACTAAACCCTATTTTCAGATATTTTAACAAACAACAAACCTCAAAGCACGAGATCAATCTTAGCCAATAATATATCATTAATGTATCTTTTCCCTTTTAACCTTTTAGTCCTGCTTAAGCTTTTGTGCAGGCATATTAAGGTCCCATACAGCCCTATGTACACTTATGATTATATTATGTATTTTGCAACATGCACTATAGTTTTATACCACTCATTTCGTGCTGCGTGGTCTTTACCTGGAACTGGGAACGGCTTTCTCCCGCTTACTCCCAGCTCCTCTCGCTCATCCGACCCGCCCGTACTGCAATAAAAACTGCAAAAGGCACGGATGAAAAATAAAACTGCATCTGGGATCATTTACAGGTACAATTAACACTAATAGAAGGTTAAAACATCATATAAGTCTATTTTGCACAATATGTGACCTTTAAGAAATGTTGTGGTAAAGTTAATCCAAAGTAAACGATAAAGGGATGTTGGTGAGGAAAGTGCATGTGTCATGACAAAAGCAGGTCCATGTAGCTGAAAAGACATTCCACTAAGGCTAACTACTGCGACCGTGTAATGATCAAGACATAAATAATCAGATAAGCTCAGCAAGCAGCTCACCTTACTGTTGCTTGTTCTGCACTCAGCCTCTTCCTCCGCTTTCCCCTCTTCCTCTGTCTGACATAAACAGCTCTAATTTACGACCAATAATATCCTGATTCAATCACCTGATTGATTTTGGACTTGTATCACACTAATAAATCTCAGCTCTTCTTCTCTTATTGAGTCTTCCATCGGATCCCTACACTCCCCCAACCAGACACACACACAACCGTGTGCATGCATATACACACACACAGAGACACACATACGTATCTACACACACTCACTTATATATAGTCTAATGGTATTAGAAAATCAAAGTCTCTCATTTTGTCTCAGTGTATCCGCAGGGCCTGGTAATAGATCTGACTGTACTTATATCCAGACACAGGAGGAGGCAGAGAGGATGAGGACGAGAAAGAAGAGGAGAAAATGGAGGAGAAGTGGAGTATAGACAGAGTGAAGGCAAACTTAACAGGGAAGATGAGGAGGGTAGAGAGAGAGCAGCAGAAACATAAAGTTAATAAGGACGTGTGGGGCTCAGTAAGTGTGGATTACAGCTGAACTTGCTGGATTGGACATCTTTATCTGGCCGACAGCAGAGTGACAGGAATAGTAAGACACAGCAGGTGATGCTCGGAACATTTCTCTGCTCTAAGATGGCTTTTGGTCACTACAGGCCACTGTAAATGGAATCATCCCCTACGTATATGGATAACCTGGGATAACGTGGAAATCCCATGGTAGGCGCGTGTGACAGCTAATTTTGTGTCTTCATAATGCAAACCAACTACAAGATATGTTTGAAATTGCAATTTGGATCTTATAGTAGTGATCTTTATGCAGGGTCAGCAAAGCAATTTGGGCTGATCCTTTTTGTCTGACATAAATTCATGATAAAGTTTTAAATCTTCACTATGTTACACAACACCTGCACATAGATTACACACCCCATCCTTCCAAACCTGCGAGATACCAGAAGTGATCAGAATTGTTCACATGACAATGACATGAATACTTTGCTCAGAAAAACATTAAATGACAAGAAAGTGTCTGTTTGAGATAAAAAGAGGCTGGTATGGGTTACACGTCCATTCGTCTCATTTACATCCTTTACTTTGCAGTGTTCTTTAAATCCTTTAAGTGTCTTTTTTGATAGAAATAATTATACAACCAATCAGTTGACTTGATAACATGTTGGATAAGAGGTGTAACGTCAGCACGCAGCGAGGACCTGACCTTTCACCTCCAGCATCGCCTGGTGCCGTGGCCTGGGCTGAGAGATGGTTATTGGAGTTTATGTTAGCTTTGGCGCTCAGCCTTGTAGTGTCACTT
Organism: Pseudomugil tenellus; assembly: GCA_037177515.1. Classification (NCBI taxonomy): domain Eukaryota; kingdom Metazoa; phylum Chordata; class Actinopteri; order Atheriniformes; family Pseudomugilidae; genus Pseudomugil; species Pseudomugil tenellus. The sequence goes on along the minus strand of JBAMHX010000018.1, from coordinate 22,195,773 downwards.
TGGACCTTTTGGATGTCTAGATGTCCGACTTCTTCCAGTTGTCCAAAAATATGCATCTTCGGTCAATCGGTCATTCTAAATGAATAAGTGTGAAACCGCATGGCTGCTTGTCTCATTTGTGCCTGTTATGTCCCTAAAATGGACAGAACGTCTGTCATGTTTCAATCGCAACGAAAGCTGGGAAAATCTCTCAGACACCCCAAAGAAGATTAACTTGGTACTAATAGGAAAATAAATTTAAAAAATGAAAATTATAGATCAAACCTAACATAAAAAGAGTGGAAAAGTGAGCAGGAAAAAGTGCACTTGCAAGCAAATCAATCCCTTAATTTATACACTCACACCTTCTCGTTAACCCTTTAAAGCCCAAAATCTAGCAGAAAAGTCCATTTAAAAAAAATGTAAGTCCTTTTTTTACCTTTAAAAAATGTATAAATTATTTTTGATGTTTTTACTATTTAGTACTAATAATAGTAATAGGTCAAAATATTATAATGTAATCTTCTGGTGTTCATCAGGAGGCAGGGGACCAGTATCATATGGTGTACAACTGGGTTTTGAATACATTGTGATACAAGTGATGCAAAATGTCTCAGAAACTGTCTCTATCAATATGATATCTCTGGCTTTTATAGGGTTAAAACATTAAAAATACTGAAAACTCGATACCACACAAAGATGTTTGCAGCTGCTTCTCCTCCTGAGATGACATGAAATTAAGACCTTTAGCACTCACCTCAGAATTACAAACAAGCTGAAGTCTTTCATCACCACAGTAATGACCTCCACTTTGCTCCCAACAAAACTATGGATGAAATGATTATATTCACAGGAAATTTTAGAAACGGAATTAGGAAACGTTAATATCTGTGTTACTGCCTGGATCCAGGAATTTGTTCAAAGATTCTTCCCTCTGGGGGGATAAGGACACCTTTAACTCTAATAATGTTCACAACAACTTGCAAAAACAGGTCGGCACTCGCTCAGTGTTGTTTAGAGATGTTTTAACTGAGTCTTGAATCTGCAGACAGTCAAAGTGGCACTAAAGTTTTTTCTTCTCTCTAACAGTGGCTAATTCAGCACCAACTTTGCATTCTGTCTCATATTTGAGCCCTTTTTTCTTCCACACAGTAAAAGCCAGTCCAATGTTCTCTTCTCTGCTCTGTCTCATTCTTTTCTGTTTCCTTTAATCGAGTCCTCTTGGATTTCTCTGTTGAATCTGCACCGACTGCACAAATCCAAAACAGCCAACTGATGTCCAGTTACCGGTGTGTGACACCATACACCAGTGTGATGCTGGTGCGATGCAGGTGTGTTGCTGGTGTTTTGCTGGTGTTATGCTGGTGTGATACAACTGTAACGTGATGCCCTAGGCTGCATTGCAACAGTATAAAGTGTCTCTCTCTTCTCCAGGATGCTTCCACACAATGACACACAATTAAATAAATTTCTTATTGTTAAGGGTAAAAGCCTTCCAATCATGTAATATTTATCCAGATCTTTTGTCATTTTTTTCTTATCCTGCTGCAGCTGCAATACATGTGAATGTTTATTTTGCTTTTTTATTTTTTAAATTACTTGCACTGTAAAATAAAGCTCATATTATAAAATTCTGTAGCCATTTTAAGAAGAAAACTTTTTATACTGTTTGTGCAAATATTATGGATAAAACTTTAACTTATGTGCAAACAGTTTTTAAAATAAAATGAAAATCAGATTTATTCCATCATATATACACCTTACACTGCTCTGGCTCCTGAAACCTGACAAACACAAACCACAAAGACTCCTGTGTACGTGCACGTGTGCATTGGTACGTGCACACCACTACACTGTGAGGTGCAGTCCTACACATGCAAACACTGTCAACAACGTAATCACAACTGAGTTTACGTCCACGTATTCCTTTTACTCTTGTCTTGTCCAACCTCGTTGCTTTCAACCATTAATATAATTAAATTCTACTACAAACTTTCCCTTAAAATGAATTAATTAAGATGCTATTATTTAGCCATTGCGGGGTTAATGACCACCATTAGTAACAAAGGCTACACCCACCATCATCAGCCAAACTTGGTTATTTGGTCCATTTTGGTTATTTACTGAGCCTGAGATTGATGGCTATTGATACCACTAGTGACGCTAATTAGCTTTTAAAACATGACACACTCCATCAATGCACCGGATGGGTATAGCAGCTAAGGAACAATCCCATCATCCTTTGATACAGTCTGAGTACAGAGGACATGCAGGAAAATAGAATTTGGGGTGCATTTTTGTTGTTTTTGCTCTTTATAAATATAATAAATATAATTGTATTTCTATAAACAGACCCCAAAAAAGATTTTCTGTTCTTTTGATGCAAACAATGTGTGCTATTTGCGTAGTCACAGCATATTTCCACCACTTCCATGATGTGGATGCTGAAGCAACTGATCCCCAGCGATGACAACAATAACAGTCGCACACAAACAGTGACATTTTTAAGAGACAGTAACATTTTGTTTTCTCTATATTTCACACCATGTTGAATTAATAGCTGCGCGTCATGATGTCATGAGGAGGACACCCAGATCCTGGTGGGTGTTACAGCAAGCCCCACAGAGCCGTCTGATTGGAAGCTGGTGGAGCTGCAGCCAACAGGGACACCGGTTGGACACCCAGAGGGGGCCGATGACTAATTTCCTCACCTCTAAAGGGCATTCAAATGACATTGTGGGGATAGCAGAACTTATTGTGAAGCATTTATACCGGAGGCAATTTACAGCCACTCCATAAATGTTTATTACCTTTTCCTCTATTTATAACTTCTGAAAATCATGATGAGCCTGACTGCGCCCTTGTGTCTGTGCACTTTTATGATCTGGGTGAACATACCCTGGCGAGCAGCACTGACACATACTTTTGTGTTTATTTACATGTTTTATGTACAGTTATATGCATGTATTTGTGCAGATATTTTCAGAAGACCTTTATGTGAAAAAGTCACAGACACACCCCCCATGTTGCTCTCTGAACGACACAGCTGCTCTGTCAATGCATATTTCAATGAATGTGAAGAGGAAGATTCAAAGAGAAAATCATTGTATCAAATGGGTTTTGGCTAATTTGAAAGTTAAATAAAGAAAAAAAAATCTAATCTATGTGTTGGAGTATATTTGACAGAAATTATTACCTTCAAGATACAGTATAAATAGTATCCTCACCATTATCCTCATCCATACACTAAAAATCTGCGAAAATGTTGTTTTCATTCTTCTTGCATAGTATTTTTTTTACTTGATTTTATTATTATTCTACAGACAACACACTTGTGTATATAAATAATAAATGAATATTACTATGTACATTAATTGTTATACAACCAGTTTTAAGACAGAAACCAACTGGAATTTAACATGTTTGTTAAACTCATAAACCAGCATTAAAACTTTCATTCTGAGTCTAAAGTCAACGACAACTACTGAACCTGGACTGTTCGTTTAAGGAAAAGGTTTCAGAAAAGTTGATAAAATGTAAATATATTAAAGCCCAAAATATGATTTTGGAATATGAGGCGTTCTGCTTGTTTGTCTGCCTCTTGCCCAGTGGCTGCTGGGATGGGCTCCAGCTACCTGCAACCCTGAATTAGTGAAGCTGTTAAGAAAGTGGATGGATGGATGGATGGATGGATGGATGGATGGATGGATGGATGGATGGATGGATGGATGGATGGATGGAT
>JBAMHX010000018.1:22179759-22191891 GCA_037177515.1 Pseudomugil tenellus | reverse complement strand
TGGATGGATGGATGGATGGATGGATGAATGAATGGATGATGGATGGATGGATGGATGGATGGATGGATGGATGGATGGATGGATGGATGGATGGATGAATGAATGGATGATGGATGGATGATGGATGGACCAAAACATTGGTTGAACATCGAGACTTTAATGTCAGAACATTATTCATTAACTTATCTTGTGATAGTTTAATTTAAAGGTATATATTCAAAGAACATTATCTCATTACTGCTTCACTGCTATGATAATAAACATCAACTTTATTGCAACAGATTACATCAAACAACTTGTTTTGCCACAGCTTGCAGGTGAAAAAAATAACAAATGCAAAAAAAAACTCCTACAGGAGTGTGAAAATCTAGAGGTGGAGGTCTGTCCCTGTACTGTTTCCTATTTCAGAATGTCGAAAGCAGGATCCTTCACTTCCATGGAAAAAAAACTAAATTGAATTTCATGTATTAAAATTGTGGGAAAATGAAAATATTCTCCTTGTATTGCAGATATAAGGATGTATAAAAGAATTCTGCGAGTGTGCTCAGCGCCCCCCTTCATCTGCTTGTCATGCAGAAGGTATTTCTACAAATTGAGGCAGTCGTGTGATTTTCCCTGGCCGCCTGCCTCCAAATGTTAATCATTGGCTCAGACTTTTTAAGTGTGCGCCAACTGTGGGCATCTGCGACAGCAGAGGTGTAACTTTATGAAATAATTACTTCACAGGCCTTCAGAGTATGTTGAGGGCTGAAAATAAACAGCACAGAGGGAAGGGTTGGGGGGGTGGAGGGGGAAGGGCTGGACAGAAGGCCATATGAATGAAATGCAAACGCTAGCTGCTCTTCCTCTATCCGTCTCTCCAGCGGAGATTTATGAGGGATGTACATGACATGGCAGCAGCTCAGAAGACCCCCCCCACCTCATCTCCCCCCTCTGGCTCTCCTCCCCTCCCTTGATCCCATTGCAGCTGCTCCAGCCCTGGCCCACTTGCTGCACCTGCCCATAAAGGCCAATGATGAAGGCCTGCATGAAGAAATCTACCTCTTAAAGGGACATGATGTTAATACATTTTCTGCTTTTCAGACACTTTCACACGACACAAAACAGCTGATAAACATCTGATGCATTTCCTGTTTTTCTTCCACTTCAACAAAGTGCGTTTGCCTTTAACCGTTGTGACGTTAACTAAACAAGGACTGACGATTCACCAAATTTACAACGTGGTCCTTTGACCTGGAGTCGAATGATTTTTCTGTGCTGAAACTACTCCTGGCGCGAACGCTGGGCCCAGCGTCTGGACTTTGTTGATTTATATAACCGAAAGGCTGCTGAAAGTCATCAATGACTCCTTGTCTCAGACAGGAAATCAAAGGGAGGGAGACAACATTATCAGTGGAACAGCTTGACCTGGATTGAGACCACTCAGAACCTTCAGCAGACAGCTGCTATCAGCACAAGCCTGGCCGGACTTTAAGATCAAAATTTATAGATTTGGAATACATTAATACATTATGGCATGACATCCAAAGCAAGGAGATAAAGTCTTCATACGCTGCAGGACGAGGGGATTTTAATCAGTCACGAAAGCAAAATACCATCCTGTATTGATGTACTGTGACTAATGATGACTACATGTGATCTTCATATCGTCTCATTTTTTATTTCTTTAACCCACAGTTTGTTTGTTTTTTGGCATTTTCTTGCAGCTAACGCAAACTCTCCACTGACCCTGCAATAATGAGTAAATTGCATTGTGTATATTTATAACAGCCAGGAAATAAACTGATAATTATGCTCATGCAGATATTTTGCAGAGAGATAAAAGTAAAGGCAATTGTGCGGTGCCCTTTTCCACCACATGCATTAAATAAGAGTTATTACTGCGTCTCTAGTGTGCCATGTTTTATAAATATGCTTGCATGAGTGTGAGATACACAGGTATGTGTGAAATGGTCAATGCGTGAGTTTTTTTTCATGCAAATATGGAGGTGCACTCATGCATCTTAGTGAAAAATGTGCCTCCATTTCTCATTACAGGCCTAATGCAGCCATGAACTGACAGACTGCCTCAGCCAACCAGTGTGTGCATTAAGCTGACTGAGGGAAGATAAACGCCCAGCGCCCAGATTAAAGTGACAAATAGACTCTGCATGCAGAAAAGCAAAGGTAAATTGTATTGCTAAATGCAACTAGAGACAATTTCTGTGACTGCTGCGCCCCGACTATGTGTGATAAATGAGGGATAAGTGCTAAAGCACCCAGACTAGGAGCCACTAAATTTCCCACTGCTCTCTGACCACTTACTTCCTTCCAAAAACATTGGAAGCATTGAAAGGCATCAGTTGTAAATAATAAATGCACTGATTAGAGAAAAAAATCCCATCTCAAAAACAAGGCCTATGGGGTCAGAAAGGACGGCTAGCCGAATAATATAGAACCACACACGTTCTGTCACAAAGCTCCAGAAAACGTAGAAACGTTGAACCAGCCGGGAATGACGTCAGGACAGGATGCATCCTGAGATCATCACCTTTTATAAGCATTTGATTTAATGCAACGAAACAAATAATTCCAGAGATATAGACAAAAATATCTTTTTTTGTGAATAAAGTGCCACCTGGTGGGGAAACAGTAAATCCAATAATCGTGAAATTCAAAACAGATCATCCTCTTGGGGACCTAAACATGCGACAGTGGCTCTGAACGGCACCAACCGATCTCTAAACCAGTTAAACTGGGACAGATTGTAATATATGGGGCATTCCTCCGAGTCAAATGGTGATTTCATGCCAAAAGAACGGCCTGTCGTTCTACAGATTACCGAAAAACACAGAGAGACGGGACAAACAGAGGACTGCAAACCAGTGCTACCAGTAGCAGTTATGCAATTAACACTTTATATCAGGTAAGCTGGGGATTTCACACAAAAGTGTTCTGCTTGATAAAAAAGACCATGAAGACACAACAACATGAGTGACGTCATCGTGTTTCTGGAGTTACAACAAAATCTGACCAATCAGAATGACCGCAGGATGCAATATTAGTTTAATATTTATCTACATAAACACTTAAAACACAGCTAAAGTCTTTAAAACACGGTTTTAGAAATAATGAGAATTAAAATCACTTCATTGAAAGCTGCGTTCATTGCTTACGTCATACTATACTAGCACCCAATGTGGTCACAGATTCTGATGGGGGACAGATTTTGTTACTAACAGCAGAGCATCTCTTGCTTTTTTAAAGTTATTGTCCAACTGTAGCGGCACATTTTCAATAGCATCGTTTTATAAAAGAGGAGAGTCTGGTGGCTTTATGTGGAGCAGAAACGTTTGTACAGAGAAACGTGTGGATACCAAGTTGCAGCAGGAGTGATGGGAGATGGATGTCAGCGCATTTACAGATAAGTTTATAAATAATTTTCCAATCAGAACCTTCATGTACGTTGCTGAGCGCCTCTTTGAAATTCTGTATCAATGAAATGCAGAGATTATAGGGATGATTAATCCCAAGTAGAGCACACATCTGGCGATATTTTCTCATCACTTCAACCTTTTAGATGTTCAACAAAATGAGATCATTGTTCACTTAAACTCAATCCAGTTATTTCAGATATATTTTTTCGAGTGTTTAATAACAGATCCATACTTGCTGTGTGTGTTTATGCCGGATTTATGGTTTAGTTTGTGTGTAGATGCTTGGCTTGCGTGGTTGGTGCTTACCAATGTAGTTTTGTGAACAGTGAAAACCATGTGACTTCAAAATCAAACTGTAAATAGTTCCAGAGATATAGACAATAATGTTATTTTTTTAACAGGTACACCAAGTATCAAAATCCAATAGTGAATATTGCTCAAGTTGTCGCGCTCACACAGAGGATATCTGGTGGCGGCGGCAGCAGTCATGATGAAACCATGATATCCCCGACACTCCCCATTTGGGGAAATAATTAAGCTGTGAGAACAAATCTGTTATTTAAAGATTCCTTTTATACATTAAAACTTAAAGAAAGCAACTCTGATAGAGCAGAACAGCTTTCAGTTTATTCCTCCAATAAGAAGCTAAAGGCGATACACACCAGAGAACATATTGTCTCATATGTGGTAACAGCACAGTTGGGTCTTTTGCTTTTGTAGCCCGTCTGACACAATAATCAGAAATTATATTCTGCATAGCAGCACTCAGGATAATTTTCTCTTCTTCAGCTTAATGTCTGCAAACCATAGAGATAGTTAAAGTGGAAAACCCCAGAAGATCAGCAGACCGGTCTGCTTGACACTAACAGTCATAATGCGCTAAAGTCACTCAACCCCCCCCCCCCCCCCCCTTCTCGTTTATTCAGTTGCATGTTTTGAGCTTCAGCAAGTCTTCCTGAACATTCCTACAAGCCTAAAAGCACTGAATACCCACCATGCAAATGTCTGATTAGAAATTTGTGTAAACAGGCAATTGAAGAGTTGAAGTGGTGCATATACTGAGTCTAACAGCAGATAATATCAGTTACAGTTGGGAGAACATTATGTTGTGTAAATAATCTGACATTACATTTCATCATGTCATTATAAAACTGTAAACAAATGTTGATAAATTATTAAGCTTTAAGTGGTATATTTAAGCCAATAAGCAATCACCAACCATTTGGGCGCTAGATTTTCACAACAAATGTGCTGCTTACTGTTGATCCTGATGTAAAAAGTAAGCTGTATGTGAATGTCAAATGCCAAACTGAACAGTAGCAGTACGTATAATGGCATCAGTAACAGTAATGGTGTTATTTGAGCACATGACTGCAGTGCAAACATGTGATAATCATTTTAATTGGATCTCTAATAACTTGTACTGAAACACAACTCCATTCCTTTGGCTGTGGCGCAGCCCCACAACACGACACTCTGTGTGGAGGTAAGAGGAGGTGGCCTGGTTCCCTGCCATTCGCATGAATCATTAATGATAAAATGTCAGGCAGCTTGCTGTGAACATCAGCGTAAAAAAGATCAAAATCAGCAGAATTTGTATAAATAACAGATTTATGATGAAAGTTGGATCAAAGTGAAATTTGGATGATTGACAGATAGATAACAATGCTAAAGATGTGGACTTTCAGTCACTGCTTAAGTAAATTGTGTCAACACGTTAGAGCTAAAATAAAAATTCAATTTCTTCAGCAGCTTGTTTCTGTAATTTATGTGGATCAGTGTGGCATATTTTTGACCAACTACTGTACGTTTGTGCGGTTTCTGGCTCATTTTGCATGCAGTCGGTGAAACGAGACTTGCGACACGCAGTGAAAGATGCCCAGCAGGTTTACTTCTGAAGTAGTTTGCACAAATACACTGACGTGCACCAGCAGACCAGTAAACACACATTTGTCTTTTCCTAAAATTAGGGACCAAAGCTTTTCTTCATGTCGACATACAAGCATGTTTCCTCGCGTTTAGTTCTGCACGAACTATTTTGCATTGGAGTTTCATGATGAACACTCCTCCACCTCATAAGTCGGCACACAAATGTTTATACGCTTCGTCACAGACCTGCCAGTTTAGCCTTCAGGGCTGAAACATGAACCAGCAGAGCAAAGTTTACATCAGCTCACAGCAATCACAGGAGCAGCTCTCTGACTGCATCAGCGGGGCCTTCCAAACATAAACACCGCTGATTTAAGGACTGATACAGACATAGAAAAAAAAGGTAGATGAACTTCATTTTACATTTGACCTTTAACTGTTTATCTAGAACGACAGTTGTTTTTCATTTTTCCTAATGTTTTTATACTTTTAAATATAATTTTAACCAATTAACTTCATATTCTGCCAGCAGCAGATTACCTACTGATCTGTTGTGTTTGTGGTATTTTCTGTGTCTCTGGTTCCTGGTTCTGGTTAGTTCCTTTCTGATTAATCTGTTTTCTCACAATGTTTTATCTTGTAGCTTTTGAAACACAGAAGCTCTTATCAGCTCATCAATGTTGACTGGGGTATTATAACTTAAAAAATAACATATTGATTTAATTGATTTTTATACAGTAAATAAAAATGTTGTAGCTTTAAAAGCAAGTAACCTAGTCTTCTCATTTTAAAGCAATACTACATTTCCAAATTTGTGCTTCTGATTAGTTTTGATAGCACATTGACATTTATTCCACACAGTCCTGGTGTTGTCTTACAGCATTCTGAGGTTAAAAAAAACTGGACTTTATAACTTTGTGTTCCAGCCTGAAGCATCCTTTCACAGTTTTGTTTTAATTTATGGCACTTGCTCACACACCAGCAACTGGGTATCAACACACTAGCTGTTTCAGGAAGGAAATTTATGATCAGACAAGGTGAGGAAAAAAGAATAAGAGAACCTATCAGTGTAAGAAATAAGTTCAACATTAAGATGTTTTTACAGGATGCAAGACAGATGCAGAATTAGTCTCATTGTTATTGGATTGGTGAGCAACAGACAGCTAGCTCTTACTCTACATTTATTTTTGTTTGCTTTGACATTGATGTTAAAGCACATGTTCTTGTGATTATATTCTCTCTTTTTTTATTTGTCTTGTCCAGGATTAAAACAGGCAGATAATGTGGATCTGTCTGCTGCGTCTTGCTGAACAACTTTGCTCTGTCAAGAGGAACTATATGTATATATGTATATACAAAGTTCCTCTTGATGATCTGAATTCTTTATTTATTTTAGTTACATCATCGTTCAACAAGATTTCAATGTGCTGCTGGACATGGCAGTGAGAGCCTTGAGGAAACTATATATTACTTCTGAAGTGACTGAAAATGTCCTTGATATTTTAAACCAAACTCCTGCTCTCATTTTATCAGCATCATTTGACTTTAATCAATTAAAAAAAAACAATTCAGCTATTGTCCTTGTAGCTCCAGTTGGAATTCAAACAATTGAAAATCCAAACCCATACCAGCTTGAAGAAATAAGAAAATTGGAGATCTAAAAATAAGTTAATGAAGAGCAGAAAGAAGTTCATCATGAAGTTTTAAGGGAACAACTAAAAATTTACAATAAAGCAGTTAAACAGGTAAGGACTATTTATTTTTCAAATCTTATAACAGTAAATAAAAATAATCCTAAATTACTTTTTAAGACAATCAACCTTTTAATTAACACAGATTAACAAGTACTCCATACCACCTTCAAGTGCTGCATGAGGATTTTGCAAACCATTTCAGAAGTGAGATCAAGGCTATTAGATCCAGTCTTTTATCTCACAACAATGTTGATTTAAAAAAATCTGAAACTTCTGGAAAATTTGTACTAGTTGATGCAAAGATGCTTGGTCAAGTTTACCTCCAGCTAAACCCAACAACCTGTCTTTTATCTCCCATTACCACATCACTTTTAAAAACATTTTTAAGTTTCTTAGCTTTTAAACATAGTGCAGTACTGTCTTCAGACTGATGTTTTCTCTGCTGCCTTTAAGGCAGGGATGAGGCCCCCTCTGAAGAATAATTTAGATCCAAATAGTGTTGATAATTATCAACCTCTATCCAACTTACCATTTTTAAGTAAAATGATAGAAAAAGTACTTTTTATGCAATTGCACGAGTTCTTAAATAAGCACAATATTTTAGAAAAATATCATTCTGGACTCCCAGAATCTTTCCATCATGGTTCCCCTGGATCTTTTTGATACAGGAGATCCGCTTTTGAGCCACATATGATTCATTAGATCACCACATGGCATTAAATCAACTAGAAAGTCTTGTGGGTCTCTCAGGTACTGTTTTAAAATGGTATTTTTCGCATCTCACAGATCGACAGTTTTTGGTAAACATGATGATGATTATAATCATAATAATAATAAATAAAAAATAAATAATTAAGAAACATTAAGAGCAGATTAGAGCAGAAATAATAAAAATATCTAAACAGTATTTAATAAAATGTGCTAAACACAGATAAAAATAACAATAAAAAAGGAAAAGAAAATATTAATTAAATAATCAATTCTATTTAAGAAAAGAATGAAATAAAATATGATAAATGAAGACACTATCTATGTTTTTAGGAGGAGGCTTAAGACCTACCCTTTTAGGTTTTTTTCCCTCTCAGTTTGCCAAGACAGAGGTTAATTTTGTTACTTGTTGGTTATGGAAATTGAGTGTATGGTTCAAGAGTTGTGCTGTGCAGTATAGGTTGGGGAGGTGTGTGTAATTGGACATGTCCTAATGTTTGCATTCTTTCTTGCATTTAATTTTTCTGTTGTTTTTAATATGGAAAACACTGTGTATTACTTTTTGCCTGAAAGGTGCTATAAAAATAAAATTTGATTTGATTAGATTTGATAAACAGGTTCTATAATTCAAATGTGCTGGACTGAGTTTACATCTGCAAATGGTTAATAGTTGCATGTTTTACAACTAGCAGATGTCCTTGAATCTCCTAGTGGATAAGAAAATTAAGCTTCAGCAGCTGCTGATAAAAGTTCAGATTGCATGTCAAACTGGGGTTGTGTAGGCATATTATCTTTATGGTTCATCGGCTGAAATGGGAGCTCCTTAGTGCACAGGCTGAGAAAATGTGGTCAGAACTGAACTTGAAATAAAACGTTTCCTGTCAGATTCATATGACCTGCTGTACATTAACAAAGGCTGGGAATTAAATATTTACAACATCTTGTCAAAAGCTGCTCAGTTTCATGTAGTTAAAAAAAGATTCAGATCAGATTGTTCAGCTTCACCTGTTTCCACACCTCATTAACCCGTTTTTTGTGTGTGTATGTAGATGGGTTACGCAAACACTCAGCAAACAGCTGCCGGAATACACACACGTCTGTACAGTCGAGCCTTCATCATTGATGATGGGAAGAGGAGAGTCGTGTTTGTAACTGCAGACATAGGGATGATCTCTCAGAGGCTTCGACTAGAGGTGGGCACACACGCAAACATGCATGCACACGTCTATAGTATGTGTATGGTGACACACATATACATACTACAGGCCCATTTCAGTCAGTTTCAAATGTCCTCACCCTCCTCTCTACATTAGCATGGCTTCCAAGTAAAGATGCAAAAGATATACCAGAGGACAGAGTTCAAAGGTGACCTCCAATAACAAACAGAGAAAATGAAAAATATTGCAAAGTTTCTTAGTGAGAAACAAAAACATTTTCTGCTGCTTATCTGAAGCCAGGTCATGGGTTCAGCAGCATAAGTAGGGAAGCACAGACTTCCCTCTCCTCAGCCACATTTACTAACTCACCATGGGAGACCAGAAGGTGTTCTCAGACCAGCTGAGCAATGTAATTTCTCGGCTGGTCATCCAGCACACCTCACCAAGGAAGCGTCCAGAAGGCATCATAACCACACGCCCTAGCCACATCATCTGGCTCCTCTCCTACTTTGAGCCCCTTCCGTATGAGTTATTCAACCTCTTTTTCAGCAGAGCCTGACCACCCTGCAAAGGAAACTCATTTCAGCTGCTTTAATTCATGATGGTTGGCCACTACCCACAGCTTAGTGTAGGAACACACATCGACCGGTAAATGAAGAGCTTTGCTGACTCAGCTCCTTCACCAAAACACACCAGTACCGATGGGCCTGTCAGTCTCAGGCTCTATCTCATATAAACGCCACCCTATTCTAGCTGATGGTCTTGAAATTTGAACGTGCTAATCCCCATCACAGCAGCTTTATACTCAACTGCAAATTGTTTGACTGAGTGGTGGAGATCATGACCAGATTAAGCCAACAGAACCACATTAGCAAAGCACAGAGACCCAATCCTGAGATTACCAAACTGGATTTCCTCAACACTTCAACCCCCAAAAATTATGTCCATAAAAGTTATGCACAGAATCAATGATAAAGGGCAGCCTTGGCAGAGTCCAACCCTCACTGAAAATGAATCAGACTAACTGTAGGCAATGCGGAACAACCGTAAAGCGAGCAGACATTCCTTTCAAGGGGGTCTTGTACCCCATACTCCTGGAGCATCCCCTAGAGGGGACCTTAGGGGACATGATCAAACACCTTTTCAAAACAAATGTAGACTGGCTGGGCAAACTCCCATGCCTCCCCCAGGACCCAGAGGAGGGTATAGAGCTTGTCCACTGTTCCACAACCAGCCCAAAAACCACACTTCTCAATCTGTAGTTCAACTCTCTGACCATCCCTCCTTTCCAGGACGCCTGAATAAATATTTCCTAGGAGGCTGAGGAGTGTGATCCCCTGCATTTAGGGCCACCTTTGAATTCCCCTTCCTGAAGAGAGGGACCACCAAATTAGGGGACCACCAGTCTGCCAATTTAAAGTCACTGTCCCCAAAGATGTCCACACAATGCTGCAAATGAGGGTCAGTCAGGACAGCATTCAGAGTGCTACGAAACTCCAGGTGGCTCTCATCCACCCCTGGAGTCCTGCTATCAGGAAAATTTTTAATCACCTTAGCAACCTCAGCCTCTGAGAAAGGAGAGCCCACAGCGAACCTCCCAGCTTTGCATCGTCATCGAAAGACGTGTTGTTGGGATTGAGGAGGTCCTTGAGATACTCCTTGACATACTCGAGACGATCCACAATGTCTCGAGTTAAGGTCAACAGCAAGGATGTTGGTGGTGGGAGTTATTGCTCCAGTATGTTGGAACTGGGATTGTAAAATATCTTTTCTCTGGAGGGATGCTGGAGTGTACAACACTGGCCTAAGTCTTTTATAAGAAAAACTGCACCCATCCAGGTGTTCAGGTAGCGATCTTTAATAGGAGACAACCAGTACACTGTAAGGGATGCCGGTGTATATGTTGGTGTAGTTGACTGAAAAACAAATGATAAACATTACAGTCAGTGCACACAAAGTTACTTTATAAAGTAGGAAATAATGCAAAGGACAAGCTAAATATACACTAGAAAAAATTCATTGAATGTCCACAAGGGATCTCTCTTCACCAAAGCATAGATATCATGCAGCTGGCAACAGATACTATAAATAGAACTCACAGAACTATAGATTGCTACTACAAGTTAGCTTAAACCACAAAGGACTAATTCACTCCTGTATATGTTTATACTAAACCATCCATATCAGAATCAGCACTTTGTGGACAAACAACAATAAACAACTTTAAGTAAAGAAGTAAGTAAGTAAAGCAACACTTACAGTCTGATTTACACACACTAATGGGTGTCACCGACTTGATGCTACATCGACCAGACTCATGATATACTCCAAGAAGATGTCTGAGCATGTGCACTGTTCCACGGTCCTTTAGGTGTGTTTCATTACTATGTGTCCACAGCCATATGTATCTGGGCAGGGATATTTTCACAGGGATGTTAGTAGTGAGATTTGTTGTCCCAGTTAAAATGTGAATGTGTGTGTTCAGGTTCTGCAGACTCTGCAGGAGAAGTATGGGGATCTGTACCGGCAGGACAACTTGGTTCTGAGTGGAACTCACACCCACTGTGGACCGGCCGGATATTTTCAGTACACACTGTTTATGATCACCAGTAAAGGTTATATTAAGGCGTCCATGGAACCTCTGGTCAATGGCATTGTAAAGGTCTGTCTTTTATGCTGAAAGTAGATGTTTGAGTAAAAAGCTGTTTAGAGAGACATAGCTGCAGAAATTACACCAAATACAGATATGACATCTCAGGCATTTAAACTGATTTCCAGAGTATAGAAATAGCTCACCGCAACATGAAACCCGGCAGGATCTATAGGAACAGAGGACAGCTGGATGACAGCAATATTAACCGAAGTCCTCACTCGTACCTGAACAACCCTGAAGAGGAGAGAAACAGGTATGCAAACATCTTGAAACAGAACAGGAATTACCACATTTGACAAGATGGGGAAAAACTCAGCCCTCCAGCACTTCCCTCTCACAGACTCCTTTTTTTAGGATTTTAGTTCACTAGATTTTTCTCTTGATTGTTTGAGATCGCATTAAATGTGTATAATCTATAAAACTGTTTCTGTACTGTTCTTAAGATATAAGGGGAACACCGACAAACAGGTAGTGGTTCTGAAGTTCACCAACCTGGATGGAGATGGGATCGGAATGCTTAGGTAAATAACCCTCCACCCTCTGGAGAAATGATGCAACTACACTCACCGGCCACTTTATTAGGTACACCATGCTAGTAATGGGTTGGACCCCCTTTTGCCTTCAGAACTGCCTCA
>JBAMHX010000018.1:22168165-22179659 GCA_037177515.1 Pseudomugil tenellus | reverse complement strand
GTGCTAGCAGTGCCTTGTGAAAGTGCTCACAGGAAAGTGAACATGTTCAGGTATCCCCCCATCACCCCCCCACCCCCCACCCCCCCTCTACTCAGACGGTCCGAGGCAGGCCAGGCCAGGCCATGACAAATGACAGGTAGTCCCAAACAAGGACCCCAGCCACCCCACCCCAGAACCAGCGCACCGTGATTTTATGTTCTTGACAAAACAAGTCGGAAGTGAAGGCTAGGAGTATATCCACGGACGACCCTAATCCTCCTATTCCCGAATCCTCGAATAGACAGAATACAATAATATAAAGCCGCACATGTTCAGTCACACATCAGGACACGATGCATCCTGAGGTCATGACCTTTCGTTTGCATTTGAAGTTAATTAGACAAATAGTTCCAGAGATATAGCAAAAAAAAAAAAAAAAAAACCTGGATTTTTCATGCATAAAGCGCCACCTTGTGGGAAAACCATAGATCCAAAAATGGTGAAATTTGACCCAGGTTGTTTCTTTGAGGACCTAAACAGGTAAACTGGGTATCAAAATAAAAAGTTTAAAAATTGTACTAGTTATGCCGCTCACACAAAGCATATCTGACGGTGGTGGTGGTCGGGGCAAAACCATAAAAATCCAGAAACTCCAGGTTTGGAGATAAAATGATGCTAGTTTGTCTGCCTTTTAGCTGCTAGCATACATCAATGCTACAACTTTAGCTGTTGATGAATCAAAAATGTTTTTTCTCAAAAAGTTACACATTATATTTCACCTCTGCATCCAATATGATCAAAGAGAGAAACGGAGGACAGAATATCTTTCAGCGCTAGTTCAATATGCTACCTATTGTTAGCTATCTGGAAAATGCAACATTTGCTACAGATGTTTTGTTCCTGTTTCCTGTCAAAGTGCAAAAATCTGCCCAAGTTCAGTGGTGCTGCTACAGCTGTAGACTGAGATACTGAAAAGCAACAGTGACAGCTGTGCCTCCAGCTGTGACCTAATCTGCAACTGGAAAATTCAGAAAACACACGTTTTTAAATTTAAAGTTAGGAGGAAAGAAATCTTTCCATGAGAGGATGGAAGGGGATTCTGTTAACAGTTTTTAGTAAAACCATCTTTTATTTCTTACTTTTAGCTCAGATATAAATCAAACGTAAGGCCTCGATCCTCAGGAGTTGGAGAGATGAAACCCAAACCAGTCCAAGGTTAATGGAAGTTCACCTCCAGATTTATTTTAATTATTCCATTGTAATTTCTCGAACTCAAACAAAGTGTCTCCTTTGTTGAAGGCACTCGTTAAATTATCCCACATCTGTGGTGGAAGATGTAAAGTGTTGAAAAAAAGACGTCACCCCCCCGATCTGTCTCACTGGACTAAGTTGATTAAGCGACACAATGTTTAGTTCAGTGATTAAAAGCTCCTTTCAAGAAGCAAAGGGGGAATTCTGGAATTCTCAAAAGGAAATGAGAAAATGTGACGAGAGGACAAACCTTTCTTTGAGGTTAAGCTCAAAGACGAAAGTCTGCAACAGATTTTCTTAATTATTTATTTCATTATTTGATTACATCACACATTTTTTACTTGGATTTCAGCTCGTCATAAAAATGGACAAAACTATCCAAAGTTAAAAACAAACAATTTCATAATATTAATTTCCACCCGCCACAGAAAGGTTACAGCAACCTACATGTGGAGCAGTTTCATGTCTTTAAACAAGAAGCAAATGAATTACTGAACAAGAATTACTGGGTTTCACCCTCTTTTAACAACAGCTCATGCAGATCAAACGGGCATGCTGTACATATCTATCTGACAGGTGCAACATTCTCCCGCACACACCGAAGCTTCTGCCCTTGATCCGCAGGGCCAAAGGCTGTCCTTCATCACTGCCAAGGAACTTAAAGCATGGTTCTGCTTGAGTCAGCCCAACAAGACAACGCATGAAGCATGATGGCCACAGCAGCCAATGTCAGTGTGACTGTTTGCAAACAGGTACTAGCTGGAAATCTGCTCCACACCACCCCACCCTCCTTCTCATTCCTGGTTCCCCAGCTGTGCAGGGTGTATTTTAGACATCCAAACTGCATGCTGGGATACACACTGACACCCCCAACAGTGATCAGCATGTGCTGCCATGAAGAAGTGTGTGTGGCAGGAGCTGATGATATTACTAGTAATTATTGAAATAACTTCCTGCCACCTGTCTAGCGGTTGCCTGATGCCAAAGTACAGAGCATAGTGATGAAACTGTTGAAGGCACTTCCACAGAATCGGCAGCTGATGTGGGAAACCGACACGCTATGCCCTGCTTCTTCTAAGGCTTCTGGTATTTTAAATGACTTGGCAACAGATTTCTGCTGTGGATTTTATTGCATGTCCACCTCAAATACAGACAGTTAAGGAAATACAGCAAAAACCATGAAGCGTCTCAGTAAAACAGTTTCAGTTGAGCAGCTTCGGTGCACCTTAGTTCTGCAGAACCATTCTGGTGGGAAGCAGCAGAATCTCCACAGCATGTGCTCTCATTCGAAGTTCCAGTGACGGCTGTGGGATCGCGGAGTTGATGTTCAGCTGGTATGAGATGAGGTGATTACAAAGGTCATTGGATGACTCCTATCCATGGGTGCATGTTTGTCCTCTTGTCCTGGAGGAAACCAGGATGGTTTCCATGGTGATCATGTGTAGGAAATGATACTTGAAAGTTATTGATTTGTGTTAAGATGTTTCTAACTATAATCCATGAGTATGAAAACATATTTATACATTTCCAACCCCAACCTGGTTTGATGTGGTACCTGAACCTTTTCATTTTAAGACTGACATCCTGGTGTTTGCATTTGTTCATTTACACCTTATTGTTCAGCTTCAACATTTCACATGATGTTTGTCTTATTATTACCATAATTATTGAGTTTTGTGGCACATAGTTCATTCATTCATTAATTTTTTTACCGCTTGATCCAATTCAGGGTTGCAGGGAAGCTGGAGTCTGTTCCGGCAATTATATATAGTTCATAGGAATCAAATGATGAAGACTGGCAGAAGTTTATAATTGTAATCAGATCAGCTGCATTTTAAGGCCCATTGCTCTTTGTTCACACTGAAACTGTGGTAAACAATATAGTGTTACTGATAAATGCCCAATATAGGCCAAAGTTGAATATTTTTTCTCTATTCCTCTAATTATTTTGTGCCCCTTTGACAATAACTTTTATACCAAAAACAAGCATTAAATTTCACAGGGCACGAGATGTACAAGCACCAAGTGTTTATGATTTAATTTGTTCATAGCAGTCAAACAGAAAATCACAACATTCAAAATCAGCAAAACAACCCCCCCTTTGTGTTATGAAGCTAAACTCATCCTAACAAACTTTACTTTCATCAGGACTTCATCAGGAATGGTGAACTTTACTTTAAATACACTAAAAGTACATCATTACATAGCAAGATGTGAAATAGTTGCACAGAATCAACATCTACTGTAAAATGAGTGAAGTTATATTTGTGTGTTTTATGTAAAAATGTTTGTCCTGTGAACATGTAACTGTTGATACTTCTTATTAAACAGTATCATCACATTTGTGAAAACAGTACAATGGTGGATGAACCGCTATCTTGCTCTACGCGTTGCTTATTCTGCTTGTCAAACACACATGTTATTTGTATCAATCTCTAATAAAAAGTACAACAGAGTTGCTTTTTGGGTCATCTTACTCTCTGTGTTGTACTTACTGTAGTCACGGAAACAAATATTCATCCAAACGAACAAAAAAGTAGCAGCTAAAAACCTAAACAAGCAGAGAAACAAACTGTTGTGTCATAAATCCTCCTTGAGTCATCACTCATGCCCTGGATCACTCTGCTCCAACTTATTTCCAAATCCTCAGCCCACTAAGTACCAGAGCTCATGTAGCTCACGCCAGCGCTGATCTGCCTTGCCTCCTTAACACCTCTTCCGACCAGTCAAAGCGCTGAACCAGCAGCATAGTGCTGAATGAAGCCGCTTTTAAAATGACGGTTTAAATGGGTCAGATGGTGCAGCCTGCTCAATGAATCCATCGTGACCACATGGGCCTCCATGAAACCCCACCTTCACCACCATCATGTACTTCTCTGTGAACAAACCATTTCCAAGTGAGAAATTGTACTTGTGAGGCTCATTCTATCACTCGTGGATAATCAAGATGTTTAAATATTTGCTTTAATCCACCTCCGGAAATGTTTTTTCTCCTTAAATAAAACGCTTCATGTCCCAGTGATGGATAGTTGGACCAGCCAAAGCAGTCGCACGACGTGCAGCTTCTTAGTGTCTTACAAGCCATTCACTCTAGTTCGCATCGTCCACCAGCATCATTCACATCTCATTTCAAAGTGCATCCACCATTCGGCCAGAAATTGCTTGTTTGGATCTTTGTAATTGCAGCAAACGATGTGAGACAGATAAACTGAGCTTAGTGCTTTTCTTGCTGTTCTCCTTCCCAGCTTTGGTTACATGCTCTGTAAAGTTTTATTGGAAAACTGTGACATTACTGTAAGTATGTCAGCTTTACAGCACAACTGGTAGACGAATAAGTATGAGCATACTTGCATACCAGTTGGGTCTGGACCAGATCTTCTGCTGAAATACAACATGATGGTCTTTAATGGTCTTCCTCCCATTGAGCAGAGACTTAGACACTGATATCTCACACCGTCTTGATTACCTCTCCTGGTCTCCTGTGTTGGCCTGGCAGCCATGTTGGATACTGCAGAGGGAGATAAGTGTCGTGAACCTGAGGTTTCACTACCTCCGGCACAGTTTAGCACATGATAGCGTTAGCTGTTAATGACTCCTCTAACTAAAAGGGGTGACTCAGGCAGACAGCATTCAGCCCATAAAGTCACCCTGGAATGCATTTCGCTAAATAAGGCTTCACTCTTAAAACTCAAGGGGTCATTTTCAACCAAAGTATGTGACTACTTACTGACTTACTGATAGCTTGCAAATGCTGTCAAAGCTCTGCTGCAAAGCAACACCAGCTAATTCTGTCTGAATGAGTGGAAGGAGGCACACCTGTTGCAAAAACCGTGGCATTTTTATGCTCATCTCAAGTGATGAGTGATTTTTTTAAACTTTCAAAGCAACAGCTTCATTTAGGCCCCGCAGGAAAAGTAAGACATCAGTAAACCAGTATTACCTGTAAGAGTTTCCATATGAAAACTGCAGCTCTGATCATCCACCAGAACGTAACCACGTTAGTAAGATTTGATTTCATGGAATCTAAATTTAGCTGAGCAACTCAAGTTTGGGCCTGCTAAGATCTATTATTTAATAAGAGAGCCTGACATGATTTAAAGTGTATCCAAGAAATTTGCAGCAGTGTCGTGATGCGCCTGAAATTAAATCTGTCTTATTTGCTTTTTGTTCATATGCCTAATGTGCATGTGTGTGAATAAATATATGACATAATTTCATTGTTCTGCTTGACTCATCTTAATTTGTGCCTATAAAATGAGATGAAGGTTGTGCACATGCATTTGTGTGACTGTAATGGATTCACAGCAGGGGCGATGTCCAATTCCTCTCTGGCAATCCACCATTTTCCATTCATTATAACAACATACAGCAAGCATGTGCTTATTAAATATAAGAGTGTGCATGACAGAGAGGCTGAAAAAGAGACTTTTAAAATCCTCGTAGTACCAAAATCCCTCTCACCATTTATGGCTGTAGTGCTGCAATAAACCAGAATATGACTAAACAGTGTAAAATTATTTTTATTTGGACTTTCTCCCTCTCATTTAGAGTAAATGCAACTATTTGAGCAAAACTTGACAGTGTTTGTCGAGTAACATTTTATTTAGGCTGTGATATTTAAACTAAACTCCTTAACTGGGCCCATACTGGCCTTTTGTAGGGGTCAATGGGAAGTTATAAGACTTCTCTATGGGCTGCGTGGCTGGGTTTTCCTAGCAGTAAACTCAAACATAAAAGGTCAAGGGCCGTTTGGACATGCGGAGTGGATTTAGCAGCACATAACAGGCATCCTGTCTCTCTGATAGGTAATAAAAGCTAACAAATTAAAAACCTTGTGCAGCTCCCAAGGCTGGTGGCATTTACACACTGATCATTCACTTTATGGCAGCAGCATTTGCCAAACACCAGCCATTGTCTCACCAGCCGAGCCTTACGGTCGGACCTTTCAGCTAGACATTAATTAAGAGCAAGGTAATTAAACTAATATATGAAACAATGGTCTTTAGCTGTTAGGTAAAGATGCATATAAAAGCTAACAGAAAGTCTTCTGACAAAGCCTCATAGCACCCAGTGTCATTCCACATCTCTTTGATTTAGTGATTTATAGCATGCACATAGTGCAGGAACATAATGTTAAAACATAGCATGTTGTCGGCGGGGATACAAACTCCAAGACTGTTTATGCAGGTTCACAATGTTCTGCGTCCTTATCATTCCAGGACTAATCCTACTTGTCCATCCCTGGACTCACAAACAGCAGAGTCAGGTTTCGAGTCTTCCTCAGGCTACTCTGGGACTGTGATGATAGCGGACAATCCCATAATAGAGTTCAGCTCTTATTATCGACATGCTGGAAGACTGTATGAAGGTGATTTTCCTGGACTAACATGGAATGTCGGTCCGTTTATCACATCTGGCATGCGGATTGCTTTGGCACTCTGTTCACTGGAATACACACATGGCTGTTGTAGTGTAAGCTCTCTTGGCAACAGTTATGTATATTTTTCTACATTTAAAGCAGTAAATAAATCCTGCACTGTATAGTTGTACTTATTAAGTATCTATTTCACTAGCATCCTTAATAACTTCTAGAATTTATTTTTGTCTTAAGCTTGGTATTTATTACAGAACGGTCACTAATAAACTGAATTCCTTTTTTCTTCCTTTTTTTCCAGTAAATAAACTTAATTGTAGATCCACCTTGAATATGCTCATTCACCTTAGAATAGCAGTGTCTGCGTCCCTGCATGACAGGTTGTTCAGAACTTCATCCTGACTTATCTACAGCTGCCTGTAATGCTAAGACGCAATAAAAAAAGAAAATATGTCATCCACACCAAATACAGTCCAGCACCACAGTTAAGCACCCTTCCAGCACCTCATTGCAATATGAGCTGTCACTCATCCTGCATGGTCTCTTGCTGCCCTCTAGAGTACTGCTTTACCTCTCTTGAAACACACACATTTGGCATATATTCATAGAAACTCACATTTGTACCGGTCACAGTGGGGTGTCTGTTTACAAACCGAATGGGAGGATTAATAAATGCCGATGTGGAGGCTCTGATGGGTATGCAACATGTCGGCGTTTCAACAACAGAATAATGATTAATGATAATTAACTCTAGTTTAATTGTCCCTAATGAACCCCTTTTAGGATAATCACATATCAGAAACTGATTATTTTCATTATACTTGTTGATGTTGTGGCAGCAGCTGCCTTGTAAAGAAGCAATACAAAAAAAACCACGGATGTGTCCTACACTGTGATAATTTAAAACTACTTTTTACCTTTTTTCCTGCAAAATAAACATTGGTAACAAGATTAATGTGTCATAAAACACTAAACTGTTGGATTCTTTATAATTAGCTGAAATATCAATTCTGGTGAGTATCAAATATTTTCGCTGCACTGGGAGGGGCCATGTGCTCCACACAAAGGCATCAATTCACAGCAATAAAAGCTTTCTTATACAATGTCAGCATTATGAGAATGGTCCACGGCAGCCAGCAAAGAGCCGAAGCACTTCAGATCGGGATTGATTGAATGCATTAAAGTGAAATAAAGAAACTGCACAGATGCATGGTAAAGAGGTTGGTGTGCAGTTGGAAACTTTCTTACAGTAAATTCTGCTAAAAATTACCTATTAAGCCTAAATAAATCTCACTACTACTTGTAGGGTTCTGAAAGAGTTAACTTTAGTCCAAGTGTGGCACCGCTGTAATGGTTAAAACTCTTTAAAACATGACAGTGCCTGCGGTCTCTCCCTCCGCATAGCAATGTGGTGATGTCTCCATCACTGAGGCGTGTTGCGAGCTGCTTCCATGAACTGTTTAGTGTCAGCAGAAGTCCTGCACATTCCCTCAGGTAAGCCTCTGTCAGACCACAGACAGGTAAAGCAATATTAAGAATAACAAAGCGGAAGATGTGTCCTAGAGTTCCTCCTCGAGGCAATCCGGCAGTTTGTTTTTGCCGAAGACCTGTCAAATTCTGAAGAAGGACTTAAGGAAGAGAATAACCGCAGGAGCTGGGAGAAAGACAAAAAGCAGAAGTTTAGCCATGCAGCTTTTCAGTGAAAATATGCACAAAATGATCTCCCCGACAGCCTTCATGATGACATGTTTACAGAAACACAAGCTTTTAAAAAACAGCCACGGTGACAACTTTGTTTCAAGTGGGATGATGTTGACAGGGACATTCTGGGCTGTTTTTCTTTTTTGATTTGATGCTGAGTGGCCATCCAGGGCAGGGAAGGTGTCAGACGTCCTCTTGGGTCCTCGGGCCATCTGTTTGGGGTCCTACTTTAGTAGGGGGGTATGTGTGGCTATGTTCTGCTTAATTAGGTCCAGTAAGCAGCCACTCATCAAAAAGCAGCTGCTAACGTCCCCATTAAGGCACAAACACACACTTAGATACACGTACAAACACTGATGACGCAAAACAGAGATAAAACTAGACATCAGTAATGGCAGGAGCTCAGGGGATGAACTCTCTCACCTCGGTTACCTGGTCTGAGCTGGTTTCTGTGGGGCTCCCACTAAAAAAAAAACACAATATGACTGGTATTAATGTGTCCTAATCTGTTTGCGATGTCTCAGCATGCACTGGTGTACGCAAAGTGCCTGTGTGTGTTACAAACATGTGTAAAGACAGAATAGTTGCCACATTATCACCTCAGAAAACTTGCAGGGAGCATGAGAGTGCAATCAAATGCCTAATAGGACAATTATGGAGCTGCTCCACATAAGAACAAAACAAGCCAACGAGAAGTAGGAGCTGCATTTCCACATCTCACATCAGCCTCCTTGTTTGTGATTTCACACAACAAATTTGTAAACTGGAGGGAAATATACTTAACCACACTGGACGTTTGCCAAATTTCCATAGGGCATTAGCAACCAACTGGTGCAGGCTCATTAAAGAGCACAGAAACCTATAACCATTAAAAGGCCATTAGGCAGCATGTAATTTTGTGGAACTAAATGGCGGAGAGTAATCAAAAGCACATGAAGCCCAGCTGGGCGACTGGGCAAACTGTTTCGATTAGGGAGGAATCCATCATCTACAATGGCAGCTTTTTGGGGGGTCAATTTTCCTGTGCACTCATTTCTTTCCTTCTGTCACTTCCACTCTTTCTCTGCAGCTTTCCTGCTCTTTGTCATTAGGATCATTACAGTTGGGTAATGCAGCAATCAGTACAATCAGTATTATAGTTAATGCTGCAACAGGCTAAATATGTGAGTTTTTATAAGTATACAAAACTAAATGACAAAAAATGAGACTGTCCCTCCAGTGGTGGTGGGGGGGGGGGTGATCCAGGAGTTACAGGCAGCCTTAAGTGTATTTGTTTAACCTTAGATGTGGACTTTACTTACAGCAGCTGTGTCCAAGTCCAGTCCTCGAGGACGACTATCCTGCAACTTTTAGATGCACCTTTTCCATCACACCTCAGTCTAATGACTGAATTTCCTCATGCATGTTATTTGTCTCTGCAGAGGCCTGCTGAAAAGCCATTCATCTGACTCTGGTGTGCTGCAGAAGAGATGCAGCATGGTA
This sequence comes from Pseudomugil tenellus, assembly GCA_037177515.1. Lineage (NCBI taxonomy): Eukaryota > Metazoa > Chordata > Actinopteri > Atheriniformes > Pseudomugilidae > Pseudomugil > Pseudomugil tenellus. Next base: position 22,169,872 of record JBAMHX010000018.1, on the reverse strand, counting down.
GATCTTCAGGACTGCACTTGGGCACCCCCAACTTACAGAATCTTTATAGGTAAAGAACATGCAACACGCACAAACAGAAATCCCATTATGCAAGAATTACCCAAAATCAAAAACAGTCCCAGTGGTATTAATTGACACAAGCTGTCCAAAATGTTGAAAATAATGTGACAACATACATTCGGTTTAGTATGAAGTTCAGGATCATTTTCACTCCAGGCGAACGTGTTTCACAGAAAGCCAACCTCGCTGGGTCTTGTAAACTCTCAGAGCGGCTCCCTGTAGTGGTAAATGGTGTCCAAGAGCAAGTTTATTATGTGTAAAATGTCGTTAGGCCAGTCAAGGCGCATATTTCTCAGGCTGTACTGGCTTTGGAAGCCATTGTGACAGGCCAGACTCTGATTAGTCAAATTAGGGGAGAATTTGGACAGACATGCTTTTCAGGGGTTAAATCAAGTGCATGCCACCTTGTTTCAATCAAGCAGTATTCGCACTCATAAAAGAACATAGGGAACATCCATCTTTCTTATGGTGAAGCTTGAATGTCTGTGTACACTTTTCAGCCTGCACAGAGAGGGTTAATGAGGACAAGCTGGCTTTCAGTATATTTCAACCAATGCTGGTGGAGCAAACAGCAGGAATCCGGAACTGTTCACATCTATGTTTTCTGTTACATTTATTTTTAATTAAGAGATTTAAGCACCACAGGGGACCTATTGATCTTTCATAGCTCTGAAATTTTAAAAGCAACAATTGGGGAATAACCTCAAACTAAATTTTTCATTAAATGGATTTATATAGAGAGGCAGGATAAGACCTAGTTTGCTGGTTTTTAAACACAAATTCAGCCAAAAAACTTGCATATACTTTCATTTTGCTAATCACATATCCATGCTTTTATTCCTGTAACCAAGGAGATTTTTCACAGCACATAGGATTTAATTTGGTATCTAAATCAGTTTAATCCTACATGTTAAAATGAAATAAAAGAAAATCACAGATGTATCTAAAATACCAATATTTGTTATTTCATCATAGTTTCAATTCATACAATAATATACATGCAGAGTTGAGCTGATGAGGTTATAGCTGCAGTATGCCGTTTAACAGGACTCTACTTGTACGTCCATACATTGTGCATGTACATATTATGTGATATGTTCTGGTTTGTTTTCTTTTTTCAGGGATTTGAATTACTGAACTATTTAGCATGCTGTAAATTTGTACCCTATGTGGTTGTCCTCTGCTTCTTTGTCTTCTTTGTACAGGCTGATTCTGTTCATCCTAGGGTCAGATAAAATGAGTATGTGCAGGGGTAATAAGAACTGCTACAGAGCTATATGGCTGAGTTAATACAACTTTATGTTTATCTATATTTAAGTCTGGTTTTAGTCAGACCAGCAAAATAAACTGGGCATTTATTCAAATGTGCAGTTATTATATATCTTTCATCCTATTTGTCAGTGGAAACCATTGACTGTATATATTTACTGGACAGCGCGTACGTGACGTGACCCATAGGTTTTTGAAGAGCGAAAATGAAGCCAATAGTCCTACCGTCGCCATCTTGCTGTTTGTCCAAAAATTACTATCATTATTATTATTACAGACGCTTTTCTTCAAAGCGACTTACATCTGAGAATAAGAACAACACAAGCACTAAATCAAACAGTAAAGACATCATAGATAAGTGCAGTCGAACTGCTGTAG
>JBAMHX010000018.1:22139154-22158508 GCA_037177515.1 Pseudomugil tenellus | reverse complement strand
AGATGTTATATATATATTATATAAATATATAATATCAATATAAATATTTATATTAATTATTTTATTATTATTGTAATTAGTATTAATTATCATTATTATTAATTAAAATTTGTATATAAAAATTTTATTGAAATGATTTATTTTGTGCATTTAATGTGAGCTCATACATAGAGTCTGCATCCATACATGTGAATGTTTTTGTGTATAACGTCAGTGTTACTTGGAGTTTGGGGAAAGAAAATGTCTTATGGCATACCAGGTTACATCTTGCAATGTTTTGTAAAGTATTTAGCCATTTTTTTCCTCTCAACAATGAAAGCCCTGGCCACTGCAAAAGTATCTGGAGATTGAAATCAGATCCAGAACTCTGGTCAGACTTGGAAACAAAACAGAGACACTAGCGATGCAGAGAAACCAGCTCTTTGGTTTAATGTGACTTATGTGGTGCTTGAATTTCACCCATTGTTTTGCATAGTCAAAACAATGTTTCAGGATGAAGAGAAAAGCGGTCAGAAAAATTTATGGTGCAGTTCCCCAATGTGAAACTCCATACTTCATGTGAGGTGACTTTTTCTGGTACCATGTGTGTCATCGAGTTCTGTCGGACTTAAACATCTTTGTGAGCTTTTATTGTATTTGGCATTTCAAGTAATTCTAAATCTGAAGTACAACTTCCAAAACGGCAGATAGCAATAGGCAGAAAAGGAGGTGGAGAGAAAATCCCTTTTTATTGAACTTTTGGTTTGAGTTATAAAGTTAGGTCAAGAAATATTTGGACATTGACATCATTTTTGTTATATTAGCTGCTTGCCAAATAATATTCAACTTACAGTTATAAAAATGAAAATAGGTATAAAGTTCTGACCCTATTGTTGTAATTTAAGGGTTCTCACACCCAGATCGGCTGAAGGGTAGAAAGGGTAAATAGTACAATCCTTTTTTGTTGCTCATATGCTGTAAAAATGTTCTGAAAGCTTTTTCATGGACAGGTTTGGACTATTCCTCCATCATTCTTTTACCAACTGAGCAGATAAAAAAGTCCAGAGTTAATTCCACGTCTACCATTTGCATTTGGAAACTGCTGCTGTGAACCCACGGCATGCAGTTAAAGTAATATTTCACTTTACAGGACAAAAAAATTAATCAGAAAGATAATGGAACATTTGGCCATATCATCATTGTGAGAAAAAAGAAGACGCTTGTGCACGATGCAGCATGAAAGGCCTGGATGACAGGAAAGCAGTGAAGAATGATCGCTGGATTCTCTCCATGGTGAAGAAAGAAACCACTTCATGACTCCAGCCAAGTAAAGAATGCGCAAAAACAGTTTACCGCAAGGATCAAACAAGTCCTAAACCTTTAAAGAGAAAATGAAATGAAATCATTTTCAATTCGTTATGATCTGATCTGAAGTGATTATGTGATTTAATTGTGTAGGGTTATATTCTGCATACATTCAGCCCCTTTGCTGCAGAGTTAATGCCACTACATTATAGCTGTATGGTGTAAAAGGAAAGATGCAGAAGAAAAAAAGCAAATAAACAGCTTCTTTCCATCTACTTTTGGAGAAAGTAGTCGGAAACTCTAAGCAGAGTCGGTAAATTGAGTTTTATCTGTGACCTTACAGATTGTTAAACAATCTACCAAAAAGACCAGATATTTCTGCTACTAAATGTGAGCAAGAAACTTTTGTGCCAAATATGACAGTCAGCAATTTGTTTTCCTGACACGTTTATCAGGAACTGAGTGAAGTTCCAGGATTAACATCAAGTAACGTGTTTTATATGATATACACTATTATTAACTGTTTTACACGCAAACAGATGGAAAAGACGTCCACAACTGTAGACTCAAGCTGAATTAAATCTGGTTTTGTATGTTAATAACAGAAAATGTCTACACACAGGGAAAATCGGCAACATATGAATTCCCAGCAGATTTGATAAGGTTTGGTGTAAACATATGACATTTGTATATGTTCGTATTAACATATCTGCAAACTAAAGAGCACATTTACATATAAACAACGAGATGATTAAGACGGGCTCAGTGTAAGTGGTCACTGCATTACAGCTGACGCTGGGGGGGAGGGGGGTTTACAGTCTTTGTGTAATTTGGTAAATGAGTGAGATCCATCACAATTTCATCCTGTGTCAGACTTGATAAAAGTAAAATCGGGTTTATTGATCAGTTCTGAATGACGTCAGCTTGTGTCCGTTGCTGACTGACTGAGGGGAGAAATTCCAGTACCGTTATGGGCTGTCTCAGCCAAAGTGTTGCATTCGAAGCATGCAGGATCCTGGATTTTCTTTCCTCGAGATGAACGGATCATTATTATTATTATTGCGTTAAAAAGAAAAAACAATATTTAAAGAAACAACACAGCTCTGAATTTACATCCTTCTCTTTAGATCTGCCTTTCCTCCTGCGTGGGCCTCTGGTCATGTGCTTGTCCTGGTCTGTTTTGATTTGATAAAGGCTCTAAGATGAGACAAGAAGACAAGAAATGATCTGTATCTTTGGTGTTTTCCAAGAAGTAGATGCAAACTGGAGTTCACGGTAAACCTAAACATGTTTCTGAAGAAACGTGTTATTCCAAATAACTCCAAATTCTTTGCTGTCATAGCAGTAGTGAAGATTAAAATACAATAACACCATGACTTAGAGGGTGCTGTTTGGTTTTCACTCAATATGATTGCACAAAAATATTGCACTTTAATCTGTGGGCTGCTGTTTTAAAGGGGAAAAGAACCAAAATTGTGCAAGACTTATAAAAAAATGAACTAATGGAGGGAGAGAAAAACATTTTGGATGCAACAGACTAGAAAGAATGTGGTGAGATAATAAAATAGATGAACTACATGCATTTACCCCAAGACCGCACGGCTTTTGACTTTTACGACAAAATGAAAACTCTACTTTGTGCTGATTTATTGTCTGGACTCCAACAATCCCCTCCTCCTTTTTCTGGTGCTTTCTTCCTAAACTTTAATCTAATTTGTAGTGGTCAAGTTGCCGCCTGTAAACAAAGGACACACTCAAGATTGATGATGCAAGGACAGAGTCTCCCTTTTGTTTACAGATTTTTGGAAACTCTGTTTGCAGACACAAATACTGCTGAGAATTTTCCCAAGCAGAGAAAAGCGGGGAAGTTTTTCCACCACGCTTTGTGCAGAGCAGTGGGAGCCGATGAAAAGACCTTTGGAGGTGTTTGCGGATGTGGAGGCAAAGGTAAATGTCACTGCGTTCACTAACTCACTTAAAATGTGCAGAGTTATGCACACCCATTATGCAAAACCCTTTTTAAAGGTTTGATTTGTTAAAGATGGTTCCAGTAGCTTACAGTCAGGAAACTTCTCCAAACTGAGAGCACTTTGACAGCAGTTTGCCAAGTCGCTGACAACAGCACTTTAATAAAAACGAAACGCTGAGCAGTCTAGACGCGGAAACAGATGGATGTAAAACTTAAAGTCAGGAAAAGGAAAGTAAAATAACGCACAGTTTTCCAATCAGTTTGACTTTAACTGATGCTTTAAGATTTCTTTAAGATTCTAATGAAAATGAGCAGGTGAGTGCATCCACATCCTACCCGATGCTTTTATTTGTAAGTTAATAACAGGAAACAACTTTTACACATTTTTCTTTTACAGTTTTCTGAACCAAATTGATTCCAGATAAACTAAATAATAAAAATGACAGTTTTATTTCTAACTATTTTCATCTCCTTTGGTGTCTATCAGAGCAGATCAAAGTACTTAACATGCCACATAACCATTGGTAGGCTCTTTCCTGCAGCTGTATTCACACACACACACACACACACACACACACACACACACACACACACACACACACACACACACACACACACACACAGAGAAAATAACCAGTTGCCGGGGATGGATTCTCTGGTTCTCGGGGGGGTAGTTTAGATGGTCATGCCTTTCCCTCTGTGCTACTGAGGCATTGCCACTGTCTGTTTCACATTTAACATGGAACACTCCCCCCCCCCCCCCTCCCCCCCGTCTCTCTGCAACACACACATTGGAAGAACCATGCATAAAAACACATGCTAATGCTGACATTGGCTGCTTCACATTACAAACGGACACATGTGCATGCTTACAGCAGGCACATTTATCTGATGCTAACTGACAAGCATGCAGACAAACACACACATAACGGTTCTGTTCCTGTCTGTTGGACATTACAGCCGAGTCCTGCTGCACCAGAAGGCTGGTGTTTATGAAGATATAAACTATTGCTCTAATTAGCCCATATGCAGTCCTCCAAAAACAATGAAGCTCTCTGATGATTATTTTACAACTGAACTCATACATGCGCATAATAATGGTATATGTGCACAACATAAAATACTTTCTCATTAGAGTTTATCGCCTGCAAACGTTTTCCTCAGCCCTCTGTTTTTCTCTGGTTACAATTATCCCAAATTATCCATTTTCTATACATCTAAAAATGTGTGAGAACCAGGATTTCTGAAGAAAAACAAACAAAAATATATGATCCATTTCCTGACTGAACAGTATGAGCAGAACAAATGTGTTTTAGAGAAATTATAAAACAATTCTAAGTTATGAATTCCTTCTTGCAGGCAGTCACGCATGTGACAGTTTCTTTTCCTGGACACTTTTTCCAGCTCCTCCAGGGAGATCCCGGGGCGTTCCCATCCCATCTGAGGACCCATCCCTGCAGCATGTACTGGGTCCTTCTTCTGCTTCCATTCTGGGATGTGTCTGAACGCCTCAGGAAGATCTCCATGAAAGATCCTATCAGATCCTTTTCTCCCACATTTATATCTGACGACGCATGAAAAGAAAAATAATCTAAACAAGAAATGACGTTATTCAGAGTAAAACTTTGACAGCAGACCACAGAACCAGGAAAGTCCTGCAGACAACAAGACAGAGTGCCAACATCAATCCATCATTTTGTATTTATGTATCTTTGCATTATTTTTCCAGAGTAATACAAATAATTTGTGAGAGCTGAATTATAACGTCTCCTTTATCAATGCAGAACACTGAAAAACATTTAGCTCAACAGTCATGCACTGCATCCAGAATGGAAGCTGACACTGTATCATGCAAGTAAGTAGCCAAATATAGACTCACAACTGAGTTCTCCAGACGCAGGCTCGATTCATATGGATCAGATTTGGTCAGTGGTCAGACGAGTTCCTCCAAAGCCTGCTGAATCTTTGGAGGAAACAGATGTTGACTTCGATGTGCCAACGATGAGAAAAAAATCCAGGCTGTTATCTGCACTGCACGGGTGACTTGCAAGAACACACCATCCATACAGAGGCATTCATTTGAATTTCACAGACAAAATACGTCACCATCAAGGTGATGTGCTTTCCCAGAATGTCAGCTATTATTTCAGAAGGATGTTTAACATTATTCTACACAACTTAAAGGAACCTGGCTTCATCACGGAGTCTGCTGTCCAGACTAGCCTGAGCTAGCCTAACTAGCCTAGCCACAAACTGCAAAACCACAAAAGGAAGTCAGTCAATAGTAAAAAAAACTCTATATGTATGTTGCTGGCATCCAGTTTTAAATGAGTTATTTATTTTCTGAATACACTTAAGTTGTTCATTGAAGAATTGTGCATTGTAGCCTGTTAAAGTACACATCAGCTTGAGTAAATCAGGTCAGGCTCATTTTCAGAATACAGAAACAGACATTCAATGTTATAAATGACATCTTTAAAAAGTGACTGCAAACATTAAAAGTGTTTAGAACAGATTAAGTTGGAATGGATGTTGCTGCATGTGAGAGTCTGAATTACACACAAGGAGTGGCGGACGCCATGCTGAGGTCATGTGCTTATCCAGCAGAAGCAAGTGTAATGTGAATGAGGACACCTTAACAAGGGTGAAACTCAAGCCACAGGGAATGGTATTTAGCAGCGCTGCTCAGTCCATCATTAGTTAGCATCAAAGAGGCAGATGACAGCTTCCTGTGAAGAGGCATGAGAGCATGGAAGATAGATTTCAGTAAGACATGGCATGGGTAAAGACTCCCACCATGCAAACACACTCACATGCTTTCTGCATAAATGTCACATATATCATTATGCTATTAATACACTGCTCAGGTTTTCTATGATAACTGTATATGAGCAATGCAGCAATCGATTGCGGGCAGACACTGCACTTTTCTAGCCAAATATCCTTTAGAAACAAACATTTAGTGTTGTGACAGAGTTAAATGTTCATGCTTATTAAGTAATGCTACATTTATTTAGTCATAAAGTAATATTTACCCACTAAAAAACACAGATCACTAATTGTGGCTTATTGTTCTTTTCTTTCCATCTTCTAATTTAGATTTCAGAAAAGTCAAGATCAGTTACAACTAATATAAGACAATGAAAAAATATTCCGCAAATTATGAAACATGTTGGACGCAGCTTTGATGAGGAGAATCTGTCAGCATGGAAATTAGATGACATGACATTGACAACGTGCCAGCTTATAACCCATGCACTCAGCTCACTCACTCGTATTTCAAGGCATGCCTTCAAGCCCACATTCATAACAAGCACATGCCGTTTGTCAGACATGTTTTCATGTTTGCAATGTACATTTTCTGTCTGCTATTTTCACCGCTGGGACACATGATCCACTGGTGTTCGCTGTAAGCCGTTACAGGTCAGAGAAGCAAAAACCGGAGTCACTCGCTTACTGAGACAATTCAGCATTAATTAGAGCACAGCAGAGAAAATAAACACACTTCTATATGTGACGAGTGACAGAAGGGTCAAGATGAGCACTTCTTTAGACTTTTAAAAGAGAATTAGATGAAAGGTTTTTATTTTTTTAGAAATACAAAAGTATGCGTGCTCATACTAAATTATACACATTCAGATGGATTTGGCCTCATACCACACAGCATTTTACCTCATGTCCACAAGTATGCTGAAGCAACGGAGGGCTGGGACGCAAGGTCAATATAGCAAACCCCCAGCTAGCTCAAGAAAAGCTAAAGCTCTGGAATTTATCAAGATTTCAATCCTTTTTAATTATTTCCTTTTAATTTTTTGTTTTATTTTAAATCATGCCTGTGTTTTAATGTTTTAATGTTTCTGTAAAGCACTCTGAATCTCCCTGTTGTTGAATTGTGCTGCCTCTGGTCAAAGACATGATATTATCAGCATATTTTCTTTTCTCATTAAAAGGACTGTTTGATTCATCAACACTTATTTTAATAAATGCCACCTCAGTCAGAAGAATTGATTAAAGGTTTGCAGTATATAGAAAAACCAGGATGAGCTAATGCTGACAGAAAATGGCTGCATCAGTTGACATGCTCTTTATGTTTTACCTGAATCAATAATGATTTCCTGTCAGTTATGGATGAAAGTAAAACCAGTTTAGACTAACTCACATTCAATATTCCTGACTGATGATGTCTAATGTTGCTTCTGTCTTATGCTGATATCAGGAGGGAAAGAGTGAAGACTTAAAACCATTGATGCAATAGCGTGTTTGAAACATTACAAAGTAAGATCTTCATGCTCAACATATCTCACACCATCATACACCTCTCTGGTCATAACATTAAAAAACTGTTTTTTAACAGTAACTTTACATCAAATGTATTTGAGCTAAATAAGTTAAAAAGGAGCAGAAATGTTGGCCTGAGAGATGCACAGAAAGACAAAAAAAATATTTCTTTCCAGTATTAGACTACACTTTTCCATATTTTTATGCTTGTCGGAAGTCAGTACATCAAACGCCGGGTTTTAGCCTTCTGTGGAACATTTTACTTATCTTGTTTCTCCAGTTTGTTTCCTTTTAATTAAGTTAATCGTTATTATGAGACATACCAGATTTTTATCAGTGATGTAAACTACTGTATGAGGAAGTCATAGAAATATGCAGTAAGGAGAAAAGGAAGGATCTTTCTTTAAATGCAAAGTGTTAAATAGTGCAAAGGACTAAACACAAACTGACATTTCAGGAAAAGCGTGTTAGAAAACAAAGCCTTTGCCATCAGAAGCGACGGCTAGGAGATGCACATGTTCTGTCTCAAAGCTCCACCCGCACTTTGAAACAGCCCAGTATGGCATCAGGACAGGATACATTCTGAGGTCATAACTTTTTATTTGCACTTGATTTGAGGTAAGTGATAGAAATATTTCCAGAAGATATAGCCAAAAGTTAGATTTTTCTTGAATAAAGCGCCACCTGATGGGGAAACCATAAATCAGATTATTGTAAAATTCAATAAAGTTTGTCCTGTTGGGGACATAAACAGTTATGAGTATCAAAATCCAGTTGTAAATAGTTCCAGAGATATTGGCAAAAATCTGATTTTTCGTGCGACACTCTGCGTTCGGGGATATAATGAGTGTATGATTCAGAAAGCAAACTGGTTGGTTTAGATCAGAGGTGCTAAGGTCCAGGAAGGCCACAATCCTGCAGGTTTTTCACGTAACCCGTCTCTCATCAATGAGTCGTGCATAAAATATCAGGCTCTTAGATCAATTTTATTTAAACAAGGTGTGTTGAACCAGGAATATGTTGAAGACGTGCAGGACAGCAGCTCTCCAGGACCGACTTTGGACCCCCCTGGCTTAGATAAAGGCAATAAAGTCTCTGTCAGGCACATGCATCACACTGACACACCTTGTTAAAGAGCCACTGAAGAGAAGCAGGAGGTTATTTGAAGCTGCTGGTGTTTCTGGAATGGCAAGTACCTTTCCATGGAGGATACTCCAGAGGCTGCAGTAGTAAAGGAACAACCTACCTGCTGATGCACAAGTGCACCTATTCTGTCAATAAAACAATGCCAGACATCACTGTTGCTGGAATATGATAGTGAAGCTGTGAACCACAAAGCGTTTCCCATTCTGTTCCACCTAAGGCGTAAAGTCACTACGGTACTGATGGAGTTGTAAATAAGAAGTAGACATGCTGTACAGAGCGAAGTCTGGCCCAGAGGAAACAACAGACCTGGCCCTTCTCTGCACCGCGCCTCCCCACTGACCTTTCACAGAAAACAGCACTGCCAGATATTACAGCTCACAAAGAAGACCAATCTCAACGAGAGAGACACACAAAAGGTTGCATGTTTTCATACACATATATATACAATTACATTTAAATGCTAAAGAGAACAAGCCGCATACATAATAAAATGCATACACAGGAATTTTGTTGTAGGTGTAAATAACTACACATTCAAACTGCAGTGAGGTAAAAATGTCCACATGCTTCCTTACATACCTGCAAAAAGTCATTTGAATGACATGTTTTCTTTTTTTTTGCCCATCTTCCCTCAGTGAACTCCAGAAGATAGCGATGACACAGGAAAGAAGTGGATAAGAGGATGGGAAAGGAAACCTGGAGCCAATATGAGCTGATTTCAAGAAAAGAGTCATCTAAACTGACAGTCCCTGTCTTTTCTTTTGAAAAAGTTAATCCCCGTCCCTCTCCCCGCAGATATGATCCCTCGTCTAAGAAACCAGCAGCATGAAAAGAAGCAGGTGAACTGTCTGGGGATTCTGTTACTGGAAGAGCGATTGGATTCCACAATACAGAGATGAGCTTTCTTCTTTTTGTCATGGTCCAGCAGAGCCATCTTTTCCAAAGCAGGTCCGGTGATCAGAAACGTACCTCTTGTTGTACCTCTAATGTGTATGCCAGGGTGAAATGTGAGCATAAGCATATCTGTACGTCGGCTCGCAGATTACAAGTCTATTCAATCATGCTTGTTGAATCTCTGCTTTGGCAAAAGGGTTGCAGAAGTAAGACGGGTACCACTTTACAATTCACAATGGATAATAGCTTCTTTTCTTTTTTTACTCGTCTCCAGCTACTGTTCGCAAAAGGTTTGAGTTAAGAGCGCTTTGATAAAACCTCCTGAGAAGTAGGAAGTCCATGACAAGACATGGTTTAACATGACTATAATGGAGATGTTTTCCAACATGTTTTACTACTTTTGATGGTATAATTACAATAAATTGCTTTTCAGAGCATTCTGTGTATTTCTGGGTTTTTGTTTTTTTAACCCTTAAAGACCCAAGCCATGACAAAATGGTTAGAAATTCCAGTTATGAGATGCTTATTTGCCAATTTAATAAAATGTCTAAAAAAGTGATGTATCAGAATTGTTGTAGTGTAATTTTTAGCTTTCAGGTGCCATTAAGGGGGTAGAAGACATCATTCAGATTGTGTTCAACAGCATTTTGAGAAAAGTTTTTGCTATAAAGTGATGCCAAATGTCTTATAATGATTTGACAGGGACGAAATTGTAAATGAAATAGTTGCAAATAGTTTTTAGCCAAAGTTGATTCTCTTAAATGCATCATATATATTACATTGGCCTCTTATGGGTTAGCGAAAAAGTGCTTCCTTTGTGAAGTTCATCACATAAACGCCACGTAGCGAAAGAAAAGGTATAATTAATATGAATAATCATTTTAGCTGCAGAGACACTCTGCGATGAAAGTGAACCCATTAAGATATATTTTAATATCTTTTTGCTTGTTTTGCTACAACCAGGCTAAATGTATTGATTTGAGCTCATTTCCTACAGGCTGCTTTTGCATTATTGCATCACTTCTCGCTTTCAGCTGCTGAGAGAAAGATGCTGTTTGTATTATTACTGCAGTCTGTCATGATCCCTGTAAGAGGCTGATTTTATACGGCATTATTTTATGCTGCTACTTATTTTATGAGCATGTTTCAATATGCACATTTGTATCTGTTCAGGTGTGTGTGTGTGTGTGTGTGTGTGTGTGTGTGTGTGTGTGTGTGTGTTTGTTCCCCCATATGATCATGTTTAGCAGCTGTGAGAGGCCCCTGTATTTGGGTGGTCTCACACCCTCATCCATAAATCATTAACCCTCTCCTGTTGCGTCCTTGAAGCATGTTGGTTTGACACACGTTGCTGGAGCATCGATCTCCTGGAAGCATAATCTCTAATCCAAAAGTACTTCGGACTGAAAAGGAATCATGTGATGGACATTAATCAAATGCTTTGTTTTGAAATCTTGGAATTTTATTATTAAGCTGAAGTAGAAAAAACCAAAGCAGCAGAACTTATGTCCTAAACTTTCAGAAATAAACCGAATAAAACAATTTTTAAGTATTTAAAAACATAGATATCGACCAATACGTGTCCGCTAAACTTCTTTGATGTGTTTAATTTGCTATACGTTACTAACATTATGCATTATATGTTGTTTCTTTGAGGAAAACGATATAATTCAATACAATCTCCTTCATTTTTACTTCTCCATGCATGTTTTTAATCTTACTCTGCATAATTACTCAGATTTTCTCAGTTATAAAACTAAAGACTTTTCTTGCAGCTGCATTTCATTGCAAATCTGTTTGGCTACATAAAATACTTGAAAGAAATTAGTAAGTCTGTCTTTATTTTAATACAGAGCACGTTGATACATCTTGACTTTTTTTTATCCACAACCACTTTATCTGTTCATAAAAGCTGGAATTAACTGGGCCGCCTTTTTGTCAGTAACTGATACTTGGGATGATAAGAACAACACATGCTCCAGTAAAACACAAACAAATGGCCACATGCTACTTAAAACATAATTCACTGCATATTTTGCTGGTGTTTAATCATTCCCGTAAGCATAGAAATCACAGTTATTATCTTTTGCTATTATATCTAATTGTTGCCATAGTATATATAATCAGAGTTATCCAAGGACGGAAACTGCATATCTAAAAGTGCTCACGGCCGCGCGCGTGTGTGTGCGGAAATTAAATTGTCTGGGCATGTTTATCTTTGCACAAGTAAGCATACGTAGATCTGCATTTGTCTATGCATTGACATTTCTGTGTGTGTCTGCACATGCATGTGACCAGCAGAGCATGTTTGGAAGGAATGTGGTGCGTCTGGAGATTGCGGGTCTCTAAGAAAACAAGGCCTTAGTGCACTGAACAAGTTGTTAATGAGCAGCAGTGTGATGGAAAGCCCTCTTTGTAGCACACAGGCAGTGCAACATAAACACATAAGAAATAAAGACTTGTCTGTCTGGCATTCCCATCAGGACGAGCAGAGAAGTTTAGTAAAGCAGGAAGACGCAGAGTCACAGCTGTCATTCGAAACTTTCCTCTGGCTGCATCCTGATGACCCTTCAATAAAGTATTAAAAGAGTCTGTCATCATAAATCAGTCTTGTAAAATCTTTTAACAAATGTGTTCCACAAAGAAATACAGGTTAAGATTAGAAATGTAATGTGTAAATATATAAAGATGCAAAAAAAGAAAAAAAACACCTCACACACTCTGCCAAAAGCAATTTCTCCAGCACCAGCCCACTGCATGCTAACTCAAGCGAGCTCAGTCACATAATAAAAACAAAAGACTCTTTGACTCACTATTACCATCATTTCTCATGAGCTGACATCAATTGTTTTGACTCCATCAGAAATCGAATGGAACCATACTCTTGGCGTCTCGCTAAGGTTAACGCTGCAGCTTCAGAACCAATTCAAAACATGGCTCTCCACCAAGGCATCCACGGCGCTGCTGAGTATTATCAAATTCCCAGCGACACTTCCCTCAGCGCTTAAAATCCAAAGCGAGATTGGAAGTAATATGCTCAGCTGTGTAGGACAGAGATCGTTTCGATACTGTGCAAAGATTGCAAAAGCACATGGGACGCACAAAAAGCCTCTTGGATTGTATAACTTAATCATGCATGAAAGAAGGCAATACAGAAACATTCATGGCCTATTCAAAAACACAGGATTTTTCACCTCCCACTCACCCAGTCCAAGTCATGAGCCTCACTGGCAGCGGCAGCAGCGTGTTGAAGCCAAGCTTTTATGAGCCTTGGCCGTTCATGTTGATGATGGGATCCCTTTATAGGAAAATTACTGCTTTTTTTGATAATGACCTCTGCTTACTTTAGCATTATTATGTTAAAACGTGGAATAGAAATCCCACAATACACATTGTAGTTCATTGTTCTGGAGGCAAAAGGACTAAAAACTCATATCTGCTGTTAGTCAGACTCCATTTGAGCAGATTGACAAGGGAAAGAAGCAAAACAAAACAACACAACACAAAAATTAGGGCGACAAAAGGAAGACAGAATCATTTCTGCAGCTTGTTTTTAAAGCCCAGAAAACAGCTGTTGTTCATTCTGCTTGGCTGTGCTGAGGAAGAGCACCAAATCGTGCTGATTTCAGCCCAAATAGCTTATGCACAATTACTGTGCCGGGATCTGTGTGCGTTGGCACGCCGCTGCAGTTCTCCCTTTGTTTTCTTAATAATTAGCTTGTGTTTTCACAGGGGGGTTAAATGTGTGCAGGGAAGCTAGTCTTTCAATGCTACCAAATCTACTTCGTGGTCTGTGTCTCTGTAACCTGTGCTCTATCTCTACCAACCACTTCAGTCTCCAATCCCACCTCACCTTTCTGGTCTACCTTATAATCCCGAAGGCCTGCATGACACGTTCAGGTGCATCTTTTTTTGTTTTAAGCTTTAAGAACTGAGGAGTAAAAGGGGAATTCTTGAAAAGTGACACCTTTTTTTAAAACCAATGGGCTAATCTTTCCATGACGGCTTGAGGAATCCGCACCAAAGGTCATGCTAAGGGTCAGGTAACAGGTGCTGGGAGTATGGACATTTCTGTTTTGAAGATGAC
Source organism: Pseudomugil tenellus (assembly GCA_037177515.1). Lineage (NCBI taxonomy): Eukaryota > Metazoa > Chordata > Actinopteri > Atheriniformes > Pseudomugilidae > Pseudomugil > Pseudomugil tenellus. Next base: position 22,144,850 of record JBAMHX010000018.1, on the reverse strand, counting down.
ATAAATCACTATTTTTTTTTAACTTACTTACATTTTATTTTAATAAATGTGACAAAAACTGAAAAACCACTTTGGAAACTCAAAGACTGAAACAGCTTTTGTACTACAGTAGGTGTGTTTCCAACACACGAGTTCCACTGTTAAACACACTTCCACTGTAAACATGTCAATCAATAGAGTTTGTGTTTGACTACTGGTCGATATGCTCTGGGAGGGCCAATCTCATTGATTTTCCACCTGCTCAGTCGCTTCAGTCACCTTGACCCCAATCTGATCTGTTCACATGGGCCTGCCTTAATTAAACTCCACTGAGGACGTGCATTTGATAAAGCGTGCACACACAGATAAAGACCCAGTTACACATTTGGGAGCACAGCTGTTGTCAGCTGGCTCGTACACACATTTTTATGCGTTATGGACGAAGCACTGTGACTGAAGGTCACCAGTGCAATCCTTAAGCCAGCTGGGAAAATGTGGAAGAAGAGTGAATGAGTAACATGTCGATGCTTAAGCAAATAAACGTTAACAATTACTGATTTTTTGGAAATGAAAAAGCAAATAAAAGACAATAAAAGAACTAACTTTAAAGTTTTCCCTGTGTAGAGATGCCAGTTGGTTCTGTAGAGCTTAGATTGATTGTACTAAGGTGTATGGGGGAGATTACAGACATGAAGATTTACTAAAGATTTCATCTAAGTTAAAATATTCTCAGATCAAAACCAAATGGACAAGATTTTATATCACAGAAAGGATATTCAAACAATTAGGACATTTTGTTTTGAAGCTGTGATTCCACCAAATATTTTGCCTCTCACTTCCATAAAGAACAGCCTGCTGTATCAGTTCCACACCAACATCACACTGCACTAAACCAGGACTGAAACTAGCCATTTAAACCAACAAGAAAAATCTGCACAATTTGGCAGATGAAGACAGAAACAGCATAATTTTGTGCGTCTACATTGGCTTCATTTTTCAGACAAGGAGGAAAAAGCTCTTCTATTTAAACAGACTTTCAATCATTAAAATGACTTTTAAACGTGTATTCTTCAGTGCACTAGCTATAATGTTGGTCCCTCTGCCAGTCTGAAAGCTACCAATTCATCCACTGTAAAACTTTAATTGACTTCCAAAATGGAAGAAGCAGAGAATGAGTTGAAACTGAATTACAAGCACAGATTCTAAATGAAATATGACTGAATCCTCCCTTCTTTCCTCAGCTTGGCGCAGACATCAACCAAACCCTCTGTGCAAACTGATGCTTAATAATATTGATGTTTAAAAGTTGATAAGCATCCAAGAGAACAGTAACATCGACAATAAACTTGAAAATTCTGCTGCAACATAAATTAGAGAAACAGATATCTCTATTTTGTCAATTGAAAGCAGGCTCATGAACTAAAATAAATTTGCAGATCAGAGTTGAGATGTAAAGATTTAAACAACTTTAAACAAAGTTTGCTTAAGATTTTCATGTGAGGGAAAAACAACTGGGACAAGTGATGACAGATGATAAAACTCCAGGAAATTGCGGAGGTCATTTCTCCGCAGTTTTATTCTCAGCCTTAAAGTAAGCAAGTTCATTTAAATCTTAAAAAAATGGATCTCAATGAAAGCTGATACAAAACAAAAAACTTGATGTAAAAGGCAACTTTAAGAAAAACTATTAAAATGTCAACACAATTTCATTAAACTTAAAATAATCACTAAAGAATTGATCGTGCGTGACCGACATTAGGTCGTCGTCTTTTTGTTTTCCCATCACGCGGAACTTGGTTGAGTTTCTGTTTTGGTATGTTAGGATCTTTTACATAGATTTTTTTACTTAAATAACAAAAGTTAAAAACAAAACTTTATAAGAAACAGCCTGGTTTTCTGAGCCCCCTGGGGTTCCTGAGAGGGGGGTTCCTGTAGGCATTTAGCACGTGCTGAAGCTGTTTTAACATCCGTGCATTTGCAAACTGAGAATAATTTCTAATCTTGGAAATAGAGAAGACGTAATGGTTTATAACAAAGCTTTTGTGTTATTTTATGCATCGTCCATGCACAGGACCACACTCGCACACACACTGCGACACTTTCCCATCAGCCTGAGCTGCTGATGAGGCTGTGGGAATGGGGTCACACCTGCACCACCTGGCAGGGGTGATAAATGATGTTGCTTTAAACTCTGGAGACCGTCATTTTTGGGAGCCACTGTTTACTCTCCATTGAAGTATAATGGGGGCTTTTGAAGGCTCGAGTGCTGGGGACAGAGGCTGCCCTCTGTCTGCTGTTTTCAGAGGAGGAGAAACCAGCCCTCGATTAGCTAATGACACATTCGGCTTCGATTTGCCATAATAGGACATGCAGCCCTCTGACATTTAGTCTGGCATTTCCTACTCTGCCTGCTCTGCACTCAAAAAAGAGAAACGGCCTGTTTGTCCAATTTACTTACCTGTAACATGTAGCTTCTACAAAAATAAAACATGATTTAAAATTTACGTAATTATATTGAGTACATTTAACTGAAAACTTTGCAAGTATATATTTACTTGATTGGTGCATGTTGAGTTAATATGAAGGAATCAAGTTTAAATACGAACGTAAGAAGATTTCAGATCAGGTTACGACAAGGAAAAAGGTCTTGGTGCATGGCAAGCAAACCTGGGGAGCACATGGAATGGTTAAAATAAGCTGGACTCTAACATTGCACCCCAAACACTACAAAAATTTGTCCTTTTAAAAGTAACATGAACAGCAGAGTAAAATACTGAATTTGCTTCCAAAGAGTTCTCTTGTTGTTGTTGTTGGGTTATTTTTTAAGTGTATTCTCACATAAATTATTTGGCTGGCGAGAAACTGTAAAAGATGTACAGAAAATTATTTTGGAGATAGAAACAGATTGTCAACCAAAGTACAAACTGAAAATATTACTTGCATAAAATTTACAGAAAAAAACATTAACCTAAAATTTGAGACCTGTGTCAGCAGCCACTTAAATTTGTGTTAAAGTGGTTGTCTGGAAAACTGCTTGAGATTAAGGGCATGATTTGTGTTCTTTTTTTGTGAAATTTTTATATTTAAGAAAATGAGAAGAATGTGCTGCTGTTTGTTTTTAAATGTTTTATGCATTTACTCTAATGGATAAAAATTAGAAATTAATAAACTGTGTTTTTATTTATACTTTGGCACCACACATTCAAAGTTATTATTGTAGTTTTCTGAGCTAAAATAGCAGCAAAGGCTTATGGGTATTAATGGTTAGTAGTTCTGTTTTCTTGTTGCCACAGCTACTGAGGGAGATGGTACCATGAGACACTTCCTCTCTTTGTCTGTTGTGTGAATAATAAAAGCCTCAAATATCTCATCATTGATGTGCAAGCCATCCTTAATGTTGTTTTGTTGAATGCAGTCATGGAAATCATTTCAACATAATTAATTTGTTTTCTTTTAAATATTAAGCTTTTAAGTTATTTTAACCAAATATCCTTAGGTCATCTAAAAATATCAACGTTAATCAAACATATTTTCTATAGTTTTGTGTGATCCCATGAAGATGGATTTTTTTTCAACAGTTTTAAAATCGGTCTAGATTACACAAAATTCTTGAGTAAATCTTACTAATCCAAATTGAGTTGAATTTATTTAAGTTACTAGTTTAAAACAAACTGATGTTAAAGAAGTTAAATAGAATAAATTCGACTATGTCATACTAGAAAGAATAAATTAAGTTGAACAAACTTGGATAAGTTACTTGAGCCAAATAAATTATATTGGATTAAAACAACAAACTGTTTTGTGTTGAAAAAGAGCAATTTAATTGTGTGGAAATGATTTCCATGATTATTTTAAGTTCATTCAACAAATTATTTCTTTGAGTGTGAAAACTTTCTCACAGGTTTTTCTTCAGTAAAAGCAAAAGAATCAGTTCACACTCAAGTATCAGCTTTCAGATCAAGACAATAGAAAAGCAAACAAGCGATTATGGAATATTTCTGTTTCATTAAGAAGCTTGAACAACCACTGCAGTGAACTTTTCCGTCCATTAAAGCAGAAGCTCATTCTCATCAGTCAAGGCTCCGAAGCCCTTTGACATCCCATCAGAGCCCTCTTTTCATGCTAGTTTGGAGAAGTCTGAGTAGATCCTCTTACCACCTCCCTTATCAGATGAGGTTGCATATCTGGGTGCTCCTCCTTATTTGTCTTTTGGGCCTGAAGCGTTAAAGTGATGCGAGCATGGCAGTCTAGACTGCAGCTGTCTCGGCTATGAAACACTGGAAACCTTCACTGAAAAACAGGTAATATCTGCTTCACACACGTGCACACAAACACCACAGGAGATCAGTGTCAGTACAGGTTCATATGTAACATTACTCTACATGGAAAGCATGTGCAGATACATTAAGGTGAAACACACAGCTTCATGGGTACACATACGGAGACACAAGTGCAAAAAAATAAGCCCATTGATGTCAATCCAAGTATGAAGTAGCTGTGTATTAGATCATGATTAGCCAGTGGGGCCTGCAGCAAGCGGAACATAAGATCCACATTTCTTTTCTTTAGCAAAGGGATGTCGTTGGGAAATAACACACAGACATGTATAGAAACATCAAGAGTCAGCTTCCACTCAATCCGTCTTGATTAAACATTTCATGCAGATTTACAGTCATGAACAGATGATTATGGGTGGAGGTAGTCCATACAAAAGCAAACAAGACATACACTTGAAATAGATTTTGTTTTATTTATGGAAAGTTTGGAGATGAAATTCCTTTATGAGCGCTCGTGTGTCTGCAAGATTTTTCACTTTTTTACAGATAAATGGATATTTTTTCAAACAGCTGTATGTATATTTGGCTCTTCAAAAGGACAAAAATGGGGAAAACATAATAAGATGTAATGTGCTTCAACAAAACTTAGATGCTTCTTCTTTTAATTCAACAATTAAACTTTTTGTTTCATTGTGAGGAAAAAAAAAGACTTTTAAAAAAACCCAAACTTTTCTTTGAAATCAAGTCCTTTTCCTAAGCTAAACAGCCCAGGGTGAAGTTGCACCATAACAAATGGGTTTAAATAACAACATGCAGCAGCAATCTCCTCACAGCACGGTGCATTGCCATTGTCATTCATCACCCCACCGCAGCATAATGCAGGACTTCCACAACAATTACTTCTGTCATTAAACTCCTGGCATTGTTGTCGTTTTCTTGTGTGATAAGGGCGATTACTGGCCAAGCGAGGCCTAATCTTCTCTGATCTGCTCTGCAGTAAGAAGAAAAGCAAACCTCAGCTTGCCACTCAACTCTGAGAGTAGGCTGGAGTTGTAGTGCTGTGTTGGACTGCCTCCCTCTGGCTCCCGGAGGGAAGGACTAAAAGAGTCACGTCTGCAGCTTAAAACGAATAGAAAACAGATTCTGCAGCTTTTTACTGACTATAAAACTGGTTTGGTCTAAAGGCACAAACAATAACTCACTATGCAGGTTTCATGGACATGCAGATGAAGACATGCAGCTACTTCAAAGCTACAAATAAACAGTCACAAGCTTCACTTCTTCATTTCTAAATGATTATCCTGCTGATGTCTTATGCAGCTAAATGAATGTAAATAAGAATAAATGCATTCAGTCAGACGTAATGCATGTTTGCTTTCTTATCCGACAACATTTCTTCACAACTCCATATACTGTTGTTAGAGAACATCTAACAACAGT
>JBAMHX010000018.1:22120568-22135393 GCA_037177515.1 Pseudomugil tenellus | reverse complement strand
CCCCCCCCCCCCCCCCCCCCCCCCCCCCCCCCCCCCCCCCCCCCCCCCCCCCCCCCCCCCCACCACGATAAATATGTGTAAGAGGAGAAATCCTCACATGCATAGTAAGTCTCCAACACACCTGGATCATCCAGCCCTGCAGAGGCCTGCTGTTGGACAAGGGCTGCATCTAAAAGCTGCAGGACGGAACTGGGGGGGCACTGGGCTGCTCCTTAACAAAATGACCCAGTTACTGGTGTATTTATCTGTTTGATGGTCATTGAAAGCTTTTTTTTATGTAGATATGTTCATATGTTGGATTTAGCTTTGGTTTATCATTAATTTAAAAAAGCCTAGTTAATCTAAACCTGGACAGATTTAACTGTGACCCTGAAGACGAAGAGTTTGTTTTTCCCTTTCCATAGATAGAACATGCGAGCTGGGGAAAGGTAACGTGAAGTATGGAGACTCAATGAAGTGTGATGATGATGTGATGTGTTTAGGAGGGTTCAAGGCCTCTCTTTGTGCAAGTTTTCTGCATGTCGTCACTTTCTGACAGCGAATGGCCAAACCCAGCTGGAATGTAGTCCTGCAGAGAATGGGAGCTTTTTCTTTTCTAATGCGCTTTAGCAGGTAGCAACTGCTGCACCTGTTATCAGAAACTTCTAAAACAACGATGAGGATCTTTATTGTTTTCGCATCATTCATCTTTATATTTCTGCAAAACATCACTAAGACAGAAGATTGAAAATTCTTGAGATGATATTTTAATTTAAAATCAACTTATTAAAAAGCTAAATTAGAATTTGAGATCCATAAAAAGCTGAACATAAACAGTGTCAATCAAAGTAAAAGTAGCACAAACGACAAAGAAACATTTTCTGTTCATCTTCTTTCCCGTTTCCCAAATTATTTCTGGAAAAATCATCCCAACGCCTTCTAACAATCTGTTCTTTTGCTAGCTGCTTGTTGTTTAGATGGATTTTTATAATATAAACAGCAAAATATGGGTTTTGTTGAACTCATTGTACTCTAGGTGAAATATATTATACTGCTGACAGAAATTCAGTTTTAACCAGCTAATGCAAGAGGAATGCGTTTATTTGTGCTCCTTTTTGAGCTTTCTAAGCATTACCTTCCAGTGTTTCCCAGGAGGACGCCATCTTGTCTTGCTCAAAAGGAGGCCCAGCAGCTCCATGCGTCTCCCTTATAGGCTAAATGCAGACACGCTCTCAGTCTGGATTGGATAATGAAATGGCTTTTAAAAGGTAGAAAACAAGCATTTAGGGATACATAAATACATCATATTTTCTGGATTGTGCTTGAATTGCTGTAGATATTAAACAGGAAATGTCTGAAAATCAAGTTATGTTCATCATTTTGATTCATGTTCCAGATGTGGTATGAGAGGGTGTCGCCTCATGCAACACACATGCAAAGCAAAGCTCTGACTGCTGATGAACTTTGAGGATAAAGAATAAATTGTGCTTCATTTGTCCCATGCGTGCATGACGTCTTGCCTCATCTTTAAGCTTCTTTTGTCATGAACCCATCTGGGGCTGGATGACCGCCTTGTCATGTATTTGCATTAGAGTACGAGTCGCTACAATATCTTCTACACATACTGGATGAACATTTATTAAAAAAGGTTGTATTTAGCACTCATACCAAACATTTGACACATAAAAATATGCTGAAAGCTGTTATAAATCTGTCTCAGAAGCCTGATATGAGAAAATAAATATTTGGTTACTTGAAACTTTTTTTCTTCCTTTTATGTTTAATACTACTGGAGGCAACCAGCATGTCCTGGGAGAAGAACCAGGCCAGAAGAGGTGGCTGAGGGTAGGATTCCCTGCCTACATGCAGCCCCCATGGATGGATGGGAAGGCAGCCATTTTGAAAGGGACGAAATGAGGAATGTTTTTGACTGTAAAGTCTATTTGGGGGGGAGGGGGTGTCAAACTGTTTAGAAAAAACATTTTCAGAAAGCTCCACATGACTGATTTTCTGACCTTATCTAAAGAAAGACATTAATATACTCCATGATATTCTAGATAACAAACAGCAGCTGGAAAGTCTGCAGATAAAAGCATTCCTGGAAATTTTTACATTTTACCAAACTGGGATTCTGGTTTATTTTTCATCTTCTTTTGCTGACAGTTAACCTGAAATCATGTGATTTGTGATCATGTGTTGAATCCATTTGGTATTCAAAGCAGGTAAAGTAGTCTGCTGTCAGCACACTTGATCCTTTCAGGAGACAGACGTCTGCCTGGAAGGCTGTTTCTGCCTTCATTTGGCCTCAAAAGGTCATTTGCTCCATAGCCGTTCGCTCCACGTAACGTAAACTTCCTCACCACAAACACTGAAATAAATAAACGTGGAAAACACCAGAGTTTGGAGCTTATTAGGCCACGGTTTCAACATTTGATGGTTTGTTTGTTCAGATTTGCTTGCACAGTGACCCAACTCCTTTATAGCGAGCACATGTGTGGAAGAGGGCACGGAAAGGCCAACATTACAGAAGAGGAATCTGGCTGGAAAATCCATATTTTTCCAATATGCACACGGAGCTGTTCATCAGGCAAAGTTTGACACACGTCTTAGAAAAAAGTCTTGCAGAAATTAGACGGGATGTTTGGTTAAACAAATGTCATTTTTGGATGCTGCTGCAGTGAGGATGAGGATGGGAACGATGATGAAAAGAGTGAACAGATGCATTCCTACCAATCCAACTCACTGCCTCACTGTTTCCTGGGCTTGATTAGAGGGGTGCAGGGACTTGTGGTACATTAAGATTAAGATCTAGCCTATCCAGAGGGAATTATGGAAAGGAAACCATATGATTGTCTTCATGCAATGTGAGATTGGTTTTTATATCATTCCAGACTCTGCTTCTACAGCTTGTGGCTGCTACACAGCTCACACACAGTCACAGGTTGAACTCCTTTTATATTTTAATGCATTTCTTGGTTTTTGTTGAGCAGGACAAACAAGTTAACCAGGACAGTTGGGCAGCAGATTGTTTACAAACTGCAAGACTGCTGGTTCAAACCCTGGAAGTTGAGCAACCCAGCTGCTTCCTATCAATCCTTACTGATGTCTGACTGAAAGGCAAAAGCATCATACAACACCTTAGAAAGGTTTAAAAGGCATTACTAGTTCAGCCCACTTACAAATCAATTACGCCTTTCTCTTATTTACTTCTTTTATAGTTCCAGAACGTACAATATCATTAAAGCCAAACATCTAATATTGTCACTGCAACATGTCTAATCAGTCAGGACAAAGAACATCTGAGGGGAAGTACCTGATAAGGGACATTGAGCAAACTCCACTTAACTAATACCCTCATAATGATCAATGCAACAGTGAGGAGGTGACGATGCCAAAACATCCTCCATGTAAATGCAAACATGCAGGATTTCCCTGCAGAACATTGAAGTGTCCCGAGATGAGATTTTAACAATTTTACCTCCCATGTGCATAGAAATGTTGATCAATAAAGCTAACTACATGTTTCATTCAGTCCAGGAGAACAAGCATTAAGTGTCAGAATATAAATTGCGATACAAAAGCGTTTTGTCTGAAATCACATGTATGAAGCATGTATGAACATTAACTGATTGGAAAATCGCTTTGAAAAGTCTAAACTTGCACTGCTGCTGCCTGAACCTTTAACTGCTTCCTACGTGATTTGATTCCTTTATAAGCACTTCTCTTCACCTCACATTCCTAAATATTTTACTTGGAAAGGACATAAAAAATTTAAAAAGCACATTTTAAATCTCTACTAAACTAAATCAACAGGAAAAAAATCTAACCACCATGTTTGAACCTTTTTTATGTTGGAAAATCAGAAGAAAAATGTTCCAGAAAAACATGGCTGATGAGTAAAAACATGTTCATCTTAAAAAAACAACTAATGATTCACAGAATCACTTTTCAATGATACAGATCAGATATTAGAGTAATTGTAGAAGAACAACGCAGGATCAGGCCTAAATAAAAAACAAAGTAAGATGATGGTTTTCACATAATGTCTTATCTCCAGCAAACATTAAAACACCACTTAAAGTCCTTGGTAACCTCGGAGACGACTCCAACTGGGACGCAATCCCGGCTCAAATGCAAGACATGTTGTTTTCCTCATTTCCCAGTATGTGATGGTCTATCAAACAGGCTTGCAGCTGCAAATGTTTACTGCAGCGTTCTTCATCCCGTAAAGAGGAACTTTCACTGCACATCAGTTCTGATCTGTTTTGGACGTTTTGGATGTGGGGAGTCACCCGCTGCATCAGACGCTTTCTTGGATGCTGCTTTCTTTCTAGAATCCTTGTCTTGTGGATTATAGAGAGCACTCCTGACGAAGCGGGAGGCAGCTCCTTTATCCAGACGAGCTGCCGTCTTCTTGTCAGTGATTTCTTTCACTCTGTTCATATAGGTCCTTATTCGCTCCTGATGAGCAGAGCGTGGAAAGAGTGATTAAAGGGTTAACATGACCAACATGTAGCTTTACGTGAAAGAAAGTGCATACCAGCTCCTGTTTGATGCCATGTTCTCTGGGATTTATACCTTGTGTTACCAGGTACACTGTAAAGAGAACAACAGTAACGTCAGCAGGAATGCTAATCCAGTGTTCTGTAGCACATTCTCTTCAGATAACGATATAAACTGTATTATATTCCTTTGTTTGAATCCCTCAACAAACATCAGGTCTTAATAAAATGAGTTGTTTAAAAACTATGTGCATTTAAAGGAATATATGCAAGTTTATGACAACACTGCTGCTGGAGCGCCATTTAGCTCCCACACATTTTAACTTCATCATCTGCTGCTATCGTATGCTGACATGAATACGTTTAAGACATTTAAGAATTATGCTTTACTTCTTTTTTAATATAAATTAATATAACATACTTTATATTGTTAAATCTTCTGTCGGGACAAGTACTGGTCCAGTAGTTTACTTTTATAGACATATTTAGAATAAGCTACAATAATAGAAGATGAAAAAATTACTGAATAACTAAAATTAATGAAACCATTGGCATAAAACTCAAAGTTTATAGGTTTGAATATGCAGTTAATCCACAAAAATCTTCTAAAAACGTTACATTACATTAACACTGGTTGTTTCAAAGCAATAGTCAAGTAATGATATTAGGAAATATGTAACTTACTCCAGAATAAGGAATTAAGGGTGTAAGCAGACATCAGATCCAGTTTGGCTTGGTCCAAAGGATCCAGCTGTTCATAAATGAAAATTTATTTCATATGCAGTTACATAGAACAGATTAACATCATGATCTGTGCAAAAATGTTATTATTACAGTATATTAAAGACCACAGAGGTGTGCTAGTCTGCACTAGACACTGGATTTATCAAGAAACATAAAGTTAAAACAGTTCATCTGGTTTAAATTCAGTCTTTCTTCTGTCAAATGACCCACTCTAACCTTTTGCACAAGGTCAATCCTGGACATCGACATTAATTTGTCCAACATGGTTTTGACCTCATTCACGGAGGAGTTGAAGGATGTGAGCTGCTCGTCTATCTCATGAGGGTAGTCATCGATGGCACTTTCTGCTGCCATTTTGCTGTAAAATAAGTCACACACCGTCACTAATGATTGCAGTCATAAGTTTAGTTGGAAACGTTAATAATCATTTCAGATGTTAACTAGCTAGGTGGCTACTTAGAAGCGTCCATGCGCAGCTTACATCACGCAAACATGAACAGAAAACAAGCATAACATCAAAACAGATTACTAAATTATTTTCAAACTACTCAAAACAAATTCCTGCTTCTACTTAAATGTAGAATAACATGAACATTCATATTTACCTTAGAGCGCAACCGCTGACTGTATATAAATGCGCAACACACGCGATTCCTAACCGGAAGTGACGTTTGCGCTTTTTCTTCTTCTGTGCTTTTACTGCTCTCTACAGTTTGGAGGACAACATGCTGGTCAGCGTTGGCTGTTTTAAAGATTTATATTTGAAAACGATTGAATTCTCTATGCATGATTATTAAAACTACACGTAGTCTCCATGTTATTAAACAATCACGGCTCCCTATACTATTTTCCCCCTGTTACGCTAATGCTAGCAAAATATTATATTTTCATTCAATGTATTTTTATTTAACGAGCACAAAGTAAACAACAAAGTACTATTTTTAGAATTTTTTGTTAATTTAAAATATATTTGTGTTAATATTTAAGACACAATGCATGTAAAAATAAAGTTAATACTACAGCACTCTGGTTACCATGGTAACTATTAGTACGTGAAATGAGGAGAGCCGTTAAGTACGTTCATTGCTTGGACTGCGCACATCCATGCGAAGCAGTGTAGCTTTGAACCATGGACAACTGTGATTTAGAGAAGCTGTCTGTCTCTGGTGGGAAGCTCCAACCAGCCTTCTCATCAGAACTTACAGACTACAAGGTTTCAGTGCAGAGCAGCGTCAACAAAGTGACTCTGGACCTGAATCCCAGTGACTGTGGAGCTTCATACACTATTGTAAGTACTTCCCTGAAAGCTGAAAACCACTTTTCTTTTCTTTTCACTTGGGTTAAAATCATGTTTGCTTTGTTTCTCAGCTCACAGGTGACCGGTCCAAAACAATCAAACTAAATGATGGGTTGAACAGAGTGGAAATTGAGGTGGTAGCAGAAGATGGCACCACAAAGAAATACAGTGTGGAAATCACCAAACTATCAGCAAAGATTGCAGAGCTCAGTAAGCTGACTTTGGATGGGAATATTCCACTATATCCACCATTTACGCCCAAACTATATGAATACAGTTGTAAGTAAGGTCTTTTTGTTATCTATGCTAAAGCCTGTATGTGTTAAATGTTTAAAAAATGCTATAAAGCAAACATTATATAAAGATATGTTCACAAATAAGAAATGTAATCTTAGCAGATACATTCTCCTGCGTGATGATCATTGCATAGAAATTCCCAAAAATGTGTTTTTTTTACATTCATAATATTTTGCATGCACCTAACTGCAGGTAATGTTCCATTTTACTGGGATCACGTGACATTGCTTACAAAGGTGCCAGACAAACTCATAAAAGTTACTGTAAATGGGACGAGCAGCTCCCAACCTGTCGCACTGAATTTCGGAGACACCATGGTAGAGATCTCCGTCTGTTCAGCAGATGGCAGTAACTCCCAGGTATGATGGAACATGAGTAGACACTGCATATGATCAGATAAACATCTCTCATGTTGCTTTAAGGTTGTGTTGGATTATCACAGTGAAAAGTTGAGATAATCAGTCAGAATATGAGAGCATATAAGAGAGATTTCAGGAGTGTAACTTGTTTGGGTCATTGAAGCTTGATGGGCTGTGTTGTGCTGCTACACCAGTGTATTTATTATTAAGTAATTCCTGTCTAACTTGGTCAGGTTTACAGCGTGTTGGTGACTCGAGAGCTAATACCCATAGCTGTGACCTTCACTGACGAGAAGCAGCAGCTGGACTATGAATGTCCGGTGTCTCTGACTGCTTTTTACAGGCCTGTGTCTGTCAACCACAGGTGAGACTGAATTGGAGCGTTTATGAGAACGTGTTGGCACTGATTAAAATCATTATGATCATATTCACATCACTATAGTTTTACTAAATATTTAGTTTTAGTCATTCTGACTAATTATATCCATTTAAAGAGATTATTTCTTCCCTATGTTAATAGACCAATCATGCTTATTTTGTTTTCATTTTGTTCAGTCATTTATGCAGATTTTGTGAATGCAAAAGGTTTGAAAAGTTACAAAAGACAAATCCAAAAAAACGTCTGAAGACCAAGCAAAGCAGATGAAAGAAGCTACGCCTGTATGGTTGTAGATAAGATCCCAATAAACCATTTGTGTCTAGATAAGGCAGAACAAACAGAGGCTGTTTGGTGAAGCACCTCCCGTACTACACATGCGTCACCTTTTGTTTTATAAAGCAGCACATGTTTGGTTAAAATGATTGTTCATTCCCAGTAAACCAAAGAGCATCTTCTCACGGCCTTACATTGAGATGCTGACACGGAGATCAAAAGTTGACCCGCTGAGCGATTGCCCCCTGGGAGACGATTGGAGGGTCTCTGAACCGGACCTGGACAGAAAGATGTCTGCTGCTACAGTCAGGTGTTTTTTTTCCTACAGAGGTAAACTCAATGTTTTCTGTTTTTTAAGAGTAATGTGAAGTAGTCCTGGTTTATTTGGTGAATGCCAGATTAGTAGATTTGTATATAAATACTTGTATTACATCTTGTTGATATGTAAGGTGCACTCTACCTTACCTCTCAACTGTCAGTCCAGATGACCCAACCTATCATGTTACATGGTGGCTCTGTAGACAAAGATTATGTTGCTGTAATGAAAGAGATATTATTACTTAAGTAAAACGTCCTGCAACGGGTTGTTGTGGGATAAGTGGGTTCTCTGCTCAGTCATATGTCTCTCTGCGTAATAAAGGTGCTCATTTGGACAATCGCTGTAGATGAAGAGAACTTATTCTACAGAGCTGTTGAATAAATGAATGAAAATGTGGTATTTTGTGTATCTGTATCTTTAACATGTTTCGCATGTGTGTGTACACAAAGGGTGTGACCGAGTGATGGAGCTGTCGGAGCTGGGGTCACATTGCCTGGACTGTCCTCACAAACCCACAGGGGACCTAAGTCCAAAGGTTAGGATGAAAGATTTAGCCGTGCTCAGTGCTGCCGCAATCACTGCTATTGACCTTGACTCTGCTCATCCTTTATTTACAAGTCGGAGCTCCTTTCACAACCACTAAATGCCAGTTTAACCTCCTCAGTAAAAAGCAGCCAGTGTGCTTGTGTGCAAGCTTTTGTAGGCAGGATGTGGGGGCCTTTTCTACTCTTTTTTAGCTTAATAGATTATTATTATTGATTACCAACATGATAAACCAACCAGCTAAGTACAGTTCAGTCTGGTTCATTGATTTCTCTTTTCTGTATTTATGTGTGGAGCATTAAAAAGAAAGGCTTTTGGTAAAAGCAGGGTGCTATTTGTTGCAGGATGTCACAGAGACAGACTGGTATAAGGAGAACTTTGAATCATCCAGCTGTTTGGAGTTTGAAACAAAACATGACTGTGAGGTAACTTCCTGTTTCTTTTTATTTTCTGGCTGTATAATTTACCTTTTGACTCATCAACCAGAGTAAGTGAGTTATTTTAAAAGCCAGATTTGATCAAACAAATGTGCTGCTGTTGGCTGAACCTTTAACTGCTTCCTAAGTGAGTTAATTCCATTATAAGCAATTTTCTTATGTCCTTTCCAAGTAAAATATGTAGGAATGTGAGCTGAAGAAAATTTAAAAAGCACATTTTAAATCTCTACTAAACTAAATCAACAGGAAAAAAATCTAACCACCATGTTTGAACCTTTTTTATGTTGGAAAATCAGAAGAAAAATGTTCCAGAAAAACATGGCTGATGAGTAAAAACATGTTCATCTTAAAAAAACAACTAATGATTCACAGAATCACTTTTCAATGATACAGATCAGATATTAGAGTAATTGTAGAAGAACAACGCAGGATCAGGCCTAAATAAAAAACAAAGTAAGATGATGGTTTTCACATAATGTCTTATCTCCAGCAAACATTAAAACACCACTTAAAGTCCTTGGTAACCTCGGAGACGACTCCAACTGGGACGCAATCCCGGCTCAAATGCAAGACATGTTGTTTTCCTCATTTCCCAGTATGTGATGGTCTATCAAACAGGCTTGCAGCTGCAAATGTTTACTGCAGCGTTCTTCATCCCGTAAAGAGGAACTTTCACTGCACATCAGTTCTGATCTGTTTTGGACGTTTTGGATGTGGGGAGTCACCCGCTGCATCAGACGCTTTCTTGGATGCTGCTTTCTTTCTAGAATCCTTGTCTTGTGGATTATAGAGAGCACTCCTGACGAAGCGGGAGGCAGCTCCTTTATCCAGACGAGCTGCCGTCTTCTTGTCAGTGATTTCTTTCACTCTGTTCATATAGGTCCTTATTCGCTCCTGATGAGCAGAGCGTGGAAAGAGTGATTAAAGGGTTAACATGACCAACATGTAGCTTTACGTGAAAGAAAGTGCATACCAGCTCCTGTTTGATGCCATGTTCTCTGGGATTTATACCTTGTGTTACCAGGTACACTGTAAAGAGAACAACAGTAACGTCAGCAGGAATGCTAATCCAGTGTTCTGTAGCACATTCTCTTCAGATAACGATATAAACTGTATTATATTCCTTTGTTTGAATCCCTCAACAAACATCAGGTCTTAATAAAATGAGTTGTTTAAAAACTATGTGCATTTAAAGGAATATATGCAAGTTTATGACAACACTGCTGCTGGAGCGCCATTTAGCTCCCACACATTTTAACTTCATCATCTGCTGCTATCGTATGCTGACATGAATACGTTTAAGACATTTAAGAATTATGCTTTACTTCTTTTTTAATATAAATTAATATAACATACTTTATATTGTTAAATCTTCTGTCGGGACAAGTACTGGTCCAGTAGTTTACTTTTATAGACATATTTAGAATAAGCTACAATAATAGAAGATGAAAAAAATTACTGAATAACTAAAATTAATGAAACCATTGATGGCATAAAACTCAAATGCAAACGAGATTATATCTTCCTTCTTATGTTAATACACCAATAATGCTTATTTTGTATTCATTTTGTTCAGTAATTTATGCAGATTTTGTGAATGCAAAAGGTTCACAAAGTTGCAAAAGCCAAATCCAAAAAAACCTCTGAAGACCAAGCAAAGCAGATGTAAGAAGATAAACCTGTATGGGTGTGGATAAGATCCCAAATACACATTTGTGTCTAGATAAGGCAGAACCAAGTAAGGCTGTTTGGTTAGGACTGTTATTTTCTCTGACTGGCGGTTTTCATCTACAGCACTGATCACTAGTCCTGAGCTACCCATCTTCCTTTTTTATTTATTTTCTTTATAAATAACTAGAAAACAGAAAGCATGTACAGTCCAGTGAACTATAGAACAATCAAGCAAAGGCCCAAATGCATCTCTCAGGTTCTTGGAGGATTTGTTTCTCTTCTTCATGGACATTCAGATCCTCTCCACCTCTATCCATCTGACATCTTTCTAATGTTTAGTTCTGACAGTTCTTCAGTCTTCCACTTGTCCATTTCCTGGATACCAATTATACATCTTTGCTTCACATTGTTGGTTAAAACGTAAATAAATAAAAACAGTGCCTTAAAATCCAACTGTTTGCAGTAATGTATGTTTATGTAGGATGTCTCTTTAAAACAGACCAAACAAAACAATCTGTATGTTTAGTAATCTGTTTTGTACACCACAGACTCATTTCTTGAGTAAAATTCCTGTTTTTTTTGATTGACAGATTCATTGTGATCAGGTACAAGGACAAAACCAAAATCCGGTGTGTATTTCTCCTCCTGTCTGTTCAAACTTTATTTCTTAACTTGTTTCATTTGTCTCCTTCAGATACGTAACTGGGAGAAAAGGCTGCAAATGTCCGCAGAAGACGACAGTGTGGAGAAACTGTGCGTTCTGGCTGAGGAGCAACTGAAACTCTACAGGAAACAACTTCCAAAACCAGGCACATGTTGCAAACCAAGAGCATAGGCTCAAAGATTAGATATAAAACATCTGTCAAAGTCTGTTTGCACATTTTATTTTACCTTTTACTCTGAAATCATAATTTTTTTGTCTGTAATTCAATTTAAATCAGAATTATGGTGAAGATAAGACACTCTTCCCTTTTTTACACACTACCAAACACCTACTGTGTTATCTAAGCTAACAGCTAGCTGAGTTCCAAATACTGTGGGTTAATGTGGTATGTTTGATTTGGGTGGGGGTGGGTGGGGGGGTTTCTTTGCTGTGCAGCTGCAGCTGTTTAAGAGACTGCATGTAAAGGGGGGGTTTGCAGCTGTCTCTGAGGCACTCTTTTCTGTCCATTGTGCCGGGCACTCATGTTACTGCTGGTGTTTTCTCAGCTACTTGTGCCTCGCTAATTGTTTGATGAGTCATAGAAGTGACATTTGAGACTGATCCCAGACGACTGAACGAGAGTCACTGGAACTGAACTGAGAAGTAACACCAGAGTGGAAGAGACGGACCTCTTAAAATATGAACAAGCTTTGGGAGAAACAAAAAGTGCTTCCAAGTTTGACCTTGTAGGTTGTATTGTGGCTAAATGCGAAGATTGTGTTCTGCTTCATGAGCGTGGCTTTAACTTAAATGTTAAAGCTTGTTTTGTTTTTATGGAGACAGTTTTTTGCATATTCTAATTTATTAAATTCATGATTATGTGCAATGCCTACAAAACATTTTCATGAACTACAATGACCTTTTTCTCAAAGGTGGAATAGAGTGTCAGTACTGGCATCGCTAGCTGTAGCAGTACAGTCTGATAAATTAAAGATGCTCTTGACATGACAAGGTACTCTCTCTGATTTTTCATAGAAAAGAGCTAAAAGCAGCTGGATGCAGATATTAAAACTCACCGTAATGCTTTGTGCTCGGATTATTCTGATTCCTGAAAGACTGAAACTGACAACAAATACTTGGATCATTTTGGATATTAATACATAGTTTTACTTACATGAACCTTTTTATCAATTATGCTTCAGTCTCAAACAATTGAATAAATAACTTACATGACAGGTCCACTGCTAATAAAGAGAAGTAAAACTTGCTACTTGACCACTGTATTGATGGAGATTTTAATAGAGATAAATGCAGACAGAAGTTTAGTTTTATGATGTACGCATGCATGTACAGGTCTGTTTATGCTTCTCTTTTCCACAGGGGAGCGTTTGCATTATGAGGATGGCGAGTCTCCGCTGCATAACCTGGAGCAAGCTGCTATTTACTATGCGTCAGCAATCAGGTGCAGATTTCGAGATGCTAGACTCCACTTTCTGCTGGGTGTCGTTCTGGAGGAGCAGCAGTATGCTGTGGAGGTGTACGGCCTCCAGAGAAAGGTACCGTCTGGGAGAGCACGCTCCTATATGCATACGTTTTGCTTTTTTTTAACTTGTCTCGTCCAGCAGAATGAGGATCTGTCCATTGTGTCATGCTGAGCAAATTCTATCCAGAGGAACTATATGTATATATGTGTATATAAATTTACTCTTGACAATCTGAATCCTTTATTTATTTTAGTTACATCTTAGTTGGACAGAGTTTCCATATAACAGCACATGATGGCAAAGTGTAGCTGAAAACAGGGGGGTGGGGGTGGGGGGGTAAGCTTTTGTAGCTGTTGAAGCTCCGCACATTGCTTCAGGTTTCTCTGTAATCATTATTCCCATGGACTCCCCACCCACACAAATACTATAGAAATACTCTGCAAATACTTGGTTCTGAATCTGAGTTATATTTGAGAAATCTTAAAGGAAGAAGTATTTATCATTCCTCTTGTAAGCTGGAAGAGTTAATGGTCTCTTTCATCTGAATAACTTTATGAGTATTTAGATTAAAAAGGCAAAGTGCAGCTAAACGACGCATAACTTCATCCTTTCCAGGCTGAAAGAGGAAGGGATGAATTAAGTGATGCCAAATCAATAGCTCTTCAGGATGACATCCTGGGTGTGTGCAAGCTGCATGGTTTCCTTGGCACGCCTACGGTGGAGAACCAGCTGCAGGCCTTGGATAAGGAGTTTCAGCTGCTCAAAGAGCAAGGACAGTCAAGCAAAGCAGACTATGTGCAGACTCTCTACATCTGGCTCTCCAAAAAAGCTAACAAGGTCCATTTGTTTTATGTAGCGTGTATTTATCTATCCTTAAAACAATTATATGCCATAAAGCATTTATGGATTAAGGTGCTTCCTAGCCACTTATCATGCTGATGTTGATGCAGGACAGCAATGCAGGGATGCGAGACGAGGAGAGCTGTGTTCACCGAGCCCTGCTGAAATACCTGGATGCCTGGTCTTTGTGTCCAGACAGCTGGGAGATCAGTCTGCATGTAGGAAGGCTTCTGTTGCTTCAGGGGAGGAGCAGGGAAGCTTTGCAGCACCTACAGAGTGGCCTGGCGTTACGCCCTCTACACCCTGCTCTAAGGTCAGTTTTCCCACACATACCCGTGGGAAAAATGTACATTATCTGGACCATTCTCTCAGCTTGCTCTTCAGATGCTTATTTCCCTGTGAGTGCTGCCTGAAACCAGGACTCTGCCTTGTGTTGCTTATGATTTTTCTCAGATTCTTCACAGGGCTGGCTCTGTTGCAGCAGGAGCAGAAAGCCTCAGAGGGCACAGAGAGGGAGGCTGCACTATTCTTAAATCAGGGACTGGAGCACTTTGTCAGCCAGCTCTGCAGCAAGAGGTGTGTGGTGGAGGTGGATGCATCCACTGAGGGGGAGAGAGTGTGAAGGCTTCAGTCGTGTTTATCAGGATTCTGGCTTTAACTTCACTAGCAGTGGGATGTGGATACCCAAATGAAAAACATTTTATTTAATGTTCTATTTGAGCTGCAGCTCTTTACCACGATTCTCACCAAAGACAGGTGGAACGGGACCCATCAGATCCTCTGTCCAGTCTCAATACACAGTTCCTGCGTGGACTTCTCTCTCTCGGCCAGCTGCAGCAGAACAACACGCTGTCTGGGAGGAGCATGAGTGCTGAACAGGTCTATCACTTGTAAGTTACACTTACTCAGTCCGTATTCTGCTGGACCTGTCAGCTGCTTTTGACACATAAACCACAAGATTCTCCTCTCCACACTCTCTGAGCATCTCAGGTTCTGCCCTCTCATGGTTCACATCCTACCTCACTGGTAGATCCTTTAAAGTCTCCTGGCAAGGTGAA
>JBAMHX010000018.1:22103161-22120468 GCA_037177515.1 Pseudomugil tenellus | reverse complement strand
TCTTTAAGCAACATTTCTGCACGCTGTTGTGATCAATAGAAATTATACTAACTTGAGAAATTTGTTCTGGTTCTTTGCAGAAACTCAGATCTAATAGACATAGGGGAAAAAAATAATTAAAATCAGTTCTCCTGCAGCAACACGTGTCCAAATACACTACAGCAGTCCGGCGGCACTTATCTATGATGTCTCTACTGTTTGTGTTTTTATTCTCAGATGTAAGTCGCTTTGGAGAAAAGCGTCTGATAGATGACTGTAATGTCATGTAATGTTATTTCAGTAAAACCCAGATTCATAGCATCCAACAGCGTGACACACAGCACCCCTCTCTCTCTCTTTATATTCGTCCCTGTGCTGGGACGCTCCAGCGTAGCAGTGCTGACTGCCCAGAGTGTGAGTCAGTGTGTGTGTGGCAGCGATGCGGCCAGGCAGCTGGAGTGGGTGCTGCTCGATGCTCACTTCGCCCTGCTGCAGAGACTGAACCAGCAGGGCAAAGGCCAGGCTGAGGCCATCAGGACACAGTCCTTAGTGGCGAAGAGATGCCAGGCCCTCACGGCCCTCATACGTCTCACCACCATCACTCCCTGTCAGGAACTACTGGACATGCAGGAGAAAGTAAGAGCCGTCTATGCTGGCGCATGATTGTTTGAGTTGTTGTACAGTGAAGCTCAGATGATGTTCTGACTTCTGCCCACCTTACCTCTGCTCCACAGACATGCCAACTGGCAGTGGTGACCACGCCACGAGACAGCCACGCCCTGTGTCTCCTAGGTCTGGCTCAGCTGGCCCAATACGACAACAAGCCGAGTTCAGACAAGTCGGGAGATGCCAGAAATGATGCCTGCCTCAGTTTCCAGGCCAGCATTGAGCTGGAAGGCAAGCTTCAGAAGGGAGAACCACCAGAGAAGCTTACAAGTGAGTTCAAATTTAAACCCTAGAAACGGGCTAAATCTTCACATTTAGACGAGTAAACTTTTTAAAATTCTTTATTTATTCTGTTTACTCAGAACAAAAGTGGTGGATGAACCAGATGGAGGCTGAGAGCAAGAAAGTAGTCCCACCATCTGTCACTCCGTCCACCCAAGCAAAGGCACCTTTTGACAGTAGTGTGGCAAAAAGAGGAGCAAAGCAGGGCAGGGGAGGGCCAAGTCAAGGGCAGGCAGCTGTGAGCACATCAGCCCCCGTCAGGGGAGGGAAGGCGGCTCGGCCTCCAGCCAAAACCCCTGCAGTCAGGTGAGTCATGCTGTCAGCCTGCAGAGTCAGTCTGTTAGGTGCTTTTTTTTATACTTACTTATTTATGCGTCTTATAGGTCTGTCCTGCTCGTTATTCATGAGGAAAGGCAGAACTGAAAAACAAGCTTATATTCTGTCTTCTGTATGGAGAGATGTGAACTGCAGAAAAGTTTAAAAAAGGAAGTTTGAATACAGTTAAACCCAACTTTATAAACCAAGCATTAATACCGACATTAATTATACATCATTTTTAACCTTTTTACACGGGTATACATTGAATTTATTGCTAATCAACAGAGCAGTTTTAGAGCTTTTTGTGTTATACTTTCTTGCCTGCAGGGGGCGAGCAGACAAACCGGGTAAACCCAATGACAACAGCACCAAACCCAAACCCCCTGCCAACAGGTCTAAACAGGATTGTTTTCCTAAGACTGTTGAGTCTGCGGAAGGTAAGACAGAGGCACATGCTCCATTAGGTTAAACTCTGCTTCCCTCAAACAGAAGCTGAGAAAAGAAAGAACAAAATCCTGAGCTTGTTTATAATCTACAGAATTCAGACAAAAGCTGTCAGTGGGATGTAAAAACAAATTATTAGAGACAATAAGGGATTATGCATTAGGATGGAGGATCAGCTTCATGATGTTTTATTTAAATAAACTTCCACGTCTTGTAGGATACCAATAAAGGCTTCCAGTGCAGATTACATTACAGTTATTTAGCAGACGCTTTTCTCCAAAGCGATAATTTGACTTCCATTATGCCGTTGTTTGGTTTTAGCGCCTGCCTTGCCAGGAGTCAGCGGGCCCAAGGTCGTGAACCGCATGTCTCATGTAGCACGGCTGGGTCTGGCTCGGGTCCTCTCACACTCTGCAGACACTCAGAAGGAGGCAAAGCAGCTCTACCAGGAGGTCATCACCATGGCACCAGGGGTCAGTTACTTCATGGCTGTGACTGCTGTTCCATTTAACTGGTCTGATACTTATTTCCACTGGAATTTGGATGTAGAAAATATTTCCCAAGCTGACCTTTTATACTTTCTGAATAGCTACCTGATATGTATTGTTGTAAATGATGCGGTTTGCGTGGCACTGCCTCGATTACTCCATGTTTAGATCCACGATGCCTACACGGAGCTTGCAAAGCTCCTGGAGCCGTCTGACCCTGGAGCTGCTATCGATGTGTACTGCAGATTCCCGCTAAAGCCTGTGGCTGAACAGGGTTTCGATGATGCCTTCATCACCGGGGAGATCATCCGCATGCTGATGTCCCAGGAGCAGTACGACCACCCACAGCTGGGTCCCAGTCTGGTGGCGCACGCCAAAGTCATGGGCCCGAGTAATTATAACTCCTTTTTTTCCTTAGAGACGTGCCTCATGCAAATATCAGATATAACATAGTACACACACGGAAAGCGGAAGGTTTGCTGATTTCCATGTGAGACGCAGCTTAGTTTAATCACAATGCAATGTGCGTAATTCTGCTTCTATTCACAGGTTGCATAGAGAAATATATGGATATTTTAGATGGAAAGTCAAGGACCACGCTGGTGAAAAGTGTCTATGCGAATATCCACGACAAAGATGTGGATGACCCAGATCTAAAGGACTTCTTCAGGTTCAAATGCTGGATCTGAGAATGGGACTCTGCTGCACCTTCACATAAACAACAGCTTACTTTATCAGAGAGGAGTATTGTGTATTTATTAGAAAAATCTAAGTCTTTTTACGTCATTTACTATGGATGTACTAGTAATACACTTTGAGCAGAAAACAAAAGGAATCTTTTCTCCAAAAGCACATTTAAAATCAGAAAAAATTCATTCTGAATGAAATGTATCCAAAGTGACAACTTTAACATTGCATAGAACTCACAACGCTCACCGACATTAAACAGTAAAAGACAAAACGGTTTCAAGCCAGAAGCTGAATCATTTCTTCCTCCCAGTTCAGGCTTTAGGATCACATGTGACATGACCAGTTGTGTTACAGGAGTGTTCGTTACACTGCAGGGTTATCCTTTCACTGGCTTACTGGCTCAACAAACCTTCTTTACATTTAACCGACTGGCACGATGAATCTACACACCGACTGAAAAAGCTGCCATGTGATAAAAGACCATTTCATCTCACATAACCCATTTACACACACCAGTGCATCCCAGTTCATATTTGCTGCGTAGATTTTATCCACCACCTTCTTTTTCACACCATGTTGAGTTTGGTAACAATGAGCACGCGGACAGACTGGTCGAAACCCGAGCACACGCACAGGCCCTGTTTGTCGGGGCTCCAGTCCAGGCTGGCGATTGGCTGCGTGGACAGAGTGACATTCTGTAGGAGGCTGACGGATCCGGCGACCCCCACGTCCACACCATCAGAGTCCTTCTTGCTTCTCTGAGCAGGATACTCACTGCAAAGTAGAACAAAAATCACATTTATGTATGAAGAGCAGCTTATGGTAAAGCAGAAGCCAGGTTACTTACTATTTCCACAGATGCAGGTTTCCTGCTCCCCCTGCAGTCATGAAGATGTCTCTGTTTTGAGGCAAATGTCTCACCTGCCAGATGGTTGACTTGTGAGCCTAAATGAAAAAAAGAACGATTGTTTACATCTTAGAAGACATCTTTAGAGTTTTCATCATAACCTGATGAGATTATTTGTGTGTCATCCTGTCTGAGAAGTCAGCTGGAACCTCAGGACTCGTGGTTGCAGACACTGATGTAGCAACGCTGAAGAGCAGGATAAATATTTAGAAAGCCGAGGCCCCCGATCCCCCCAGCCGTCGGGCTAAATGCTGGTTTACGTGTGTTTTCCCAGCATTCCCCACAAAACACCACACTTTTCTCTCCTCGTCCACTCAGTGTCATTTTTAACCAGCGACAAAAAGCCGCAGAAATTATTAGACAAACACGACCTAAAAATGATTCCAGCTGTGAAAATGCTCAAAGCCCCCCCCCCATTCTGTACAACACAAATGTAAGAACTATAATTAATCGTAATAGCTTTTTGATACGTTCCCAGACACTGAAGGGAAACATCCGCTTGGCTCTCAGGTCAACTACCTTTTCGGAAACAGAAGCGAAACCCTTGCTGGGGTGCTGCGTCCTCATGTCAAAGACGTGGAATTTTCCTTCCAGTGAGGTCGCTACCAGCTTGTTCATGTTGATGTCTTTCCTGTCAAACTCCACACAGCATACCTGGTTATGACCAACAAAAGAAATGTGTCACATATTTATCTGTGGAAATCGACTCAGAAAGCTGCTTCATCTGGTTCCGGTAGAAATAAATGGACCTCATAGGTCCGTATGCGTTTGTGTCCAGGCTAAGTGACAGGAAGTCGTTTTCACTTTATTATCGGTGCTATAACTGAATGCATTTCTTGCAAACTTCATTTTATCCTGATAAAAGAAATATTCTATATAGTGGATGATTGTTTGCAGAAGCAAACTGGTTGGATTGAACAACCTGGTACTGATGTGAGAAACTAGGTCCAAAGAATTCAGCTTAGAAAGCCTTCCTCTGACATTCTCCTCAGAAAAGCAAAAATCCTTTTTGTCTTACCCCATTCTTAATGTTTGTTTCCCATCGTAGAGACATATTCCGCAGGTCAAAGAGTTTGACGTCACCATTGTCATAGCCAGCACACACACATCGGTCCTGATCATTGAAAGCATGACCTGAAATGTGCATCAAATATATGTGTTCATGATTGTCATAAGTATACCTCAACTCCTCTCTGGCTCTGGCTGCTCTAGTGGTGTTGGAAGACCTTGTTAATGGAGGCTTGAAATAGAAAAAACAGAAGCCGTCCAACAATCTAAAGATTGTTTGGACACAAACGTTACTTGGCTCATTCAGCGTTTTAAGCCAAAAGCTGTTTTCTTAAACAGCCAACATATCTGCACATCTGTATCTTCTTCCAGATTTTCTGCGTACAAATATGAAACATTAATGTTTCCGATAAAGTAGAGTCAGTCCTCTGAGGTCATAGGTCAGCTGATGGGGTTTTTGCCAAGCCAACTTTATTTATAAAGCACTTTTTCATAACAAATGCTGACCAAAGTGCTGACACATAAAATGACTAAAAATTTAAATATTAAAAAACATTAAGCAATAAAAATGTGTATAAAAAACAATAAAACCAATAAACAATGCAGTAAAACAATACCAGCAATAAAAGTGAACTCATACTGGGTGAAACGCCAGTGAATAAAGGTCTTAAGAAGAGATTTAAAACTGGACAGTGAGGAACCCTGTGTGACCTGCAGAGCGTTCCACGACTTTGGCCCCCCCATAGAAAAGGCTGTGTCCCCTCTGAGCTTCCTCTGCGTCCTCGGGACCTCCAGGAACAGCTGATCTGCTGACCGGAGGGCCGGGGTGGGGAGTGTATGTGTAGAAGCTCAGAGAAGTAGGCCAGAGACAGGTTATTTAAGGACTTAAAAACAAATAGAAGCATTTTAAAATGAATCCTAAAACGTTAAATGTTATAAAAGCGTGTCTCAAAATGTTCTGTAAAATAACTGTCTCAAAATCCTGCATTAAAAGAAGGAGCTTCAGCTGGTAAAAGCTAGATTTAAGCACTGCACCGACCTGCACTGTCCAGTTTCACACCCAGACAGCAGCCTTAATGTGTCAGAGGGTCCAAGTCAACAGGACAGGAAGCACCAGCATTAGGGTCTTTTTTTCATTGAAATGAAGAAAATTCGTGGCTTTGACTTCCAAAAGACTTTGCGCAGAATAAGAGTCCCTGCGCTTTAGAGGTGGAGGGCCCAGTTGTGTCTCCTAAAACCTGTCCCAAGGGGAAGGAGGTACAAGGAAAAAAGCAAAGGCCCAAGAATGGACCCCTGGGGGTCCCCACATGTCAAAGGAGCAGATGAAGACCGGAAATGACCCAGTTTAACAGAAAATGTCCTCTCAGACAGATAAGACCTGAAACACTTTTGTCTTTTGTTTAACTTAACATTCATTCTTTTACTTTTTCTTTACATCCATTTAAAGTTCATTTATTACTCAAAAACATAAAAACCAGATTAGCTATTCAGCAAAGTAAAAGTGTATTTCTATAAGAGCATGCCAAACTTAATCCAGTAACCAGAATGAACACGTGCATTTTTCAGCCTTTGGTTTTAACCCTTTCAGGTTATCTGATGAGGTTACACTTTTAAAAAGTTGCATTTATTTATGTTTCATTCACCAAATGTAACGGTCCAGCAGTCCCTCTTGGTTTCCCCCTCCATTGGCTCCATGTTGGCCACAGGTAAATCCTTCTGCCTGGGATCCCACACCTTCACTGTTCCTAAAAGACAACCGATGAGGAATCTGTGTTACTGACCATCCTAATGTGCATCCCATCTTTTTATGTTCCCAAACTGGAAAAGTTTGATCATAAATAACTTCTACCATCTCTGCTTCCAGTGACGATCTCAGGAGCGCCGTCACCGATGCCAAGGCCCCCAACGCCATCAACACTGTTAACTATTTCTTTGTGTGCTTTTACAGTGTACACTGGAACATCTGGTGTCTCAAGATTCCTGTGCATGAAAATTAAGTAAGAAACTAAGCCAATCCAAATTTGTTCAGTTAGTAGCTGAAATGGGCCACAGATATAAACACAGATGCTGCAACTTAGATTTAAGTAGGTACAAGTCGAAACATTCATTTCACCATCTTATTGTATGACTGCATGTGGAAAATATACCATATATTGAGATTTCCAGTAAAGTCTCCAGTTGCTAAGTGTCTTTGTTGGAGAGAAGTGGCTCCAAACGTCCCACATTTTATGGGTTTAGGTTTCTCTACCTGAAATATGAAACATAACGCTTCAGTTTAGACTTCTTCCGTTCATTACTGATGAATCCTTATTTACTTTCCTATTATTAGAGGAAATTATACGTAATTGTCCGTCTGAATGCCTGTTGCCATGGATACAACCTAGCAAGACTTTTCTAGAAATCTGACATAATTAACTAAAACACGCCGTGTAATAAGAATGAAAAGAAAACACAAAACGAAAATAAAAAATTACCTCTTTTATTAACTGAGCCTCTCCTTGCTGCACCTCGTAAATCTGAATCACCCCGGTTCCTCTAGGAAAGTTCCCCAAGCACACAAACTTTGCACTGCACGGAATCCATTTACTATCAAACACCGTGTAGTTCAAACTCTTCTGAATATGGGTGATAATCTGAGGCTTTGACAGCGGCGATGACATCTTTTCTGGAACGAAATATATTCTGTAAAGCCGTAGAAGTCACTAGCACGAAAAGAAAACTGCTCAGTTCAATGAGAAGCCAAAACAAATGCCGTTCAAGCCGTGTTATAGCTGCCTAAAGATTTGCCTGACCAAATATTCACATTTAAATTTCTATTATTCCTTGGCGGTACACTAATTATGCATCTAATGTACATTCCTGTATTGTCTACGATTTCGAACAGTATTACTATCTACTTAGTTAACATCTTGAGATTGTTACGATTTATTACGCTATAGGCGTTAATGACGTTGCTTTTGGGGTCCTTTTCATCGCACGAGGACATCCTTGTGCCTCTGCTTCCAGTCTGTTTAAGTTTTAACTGTGTAGTCTAGCTTTAAAACATTTTTCAGGATGGACATCGATAAAAATCCTGCTCCAGAAGCCAGCTCAAGCACAGAGAGTAAAGACGACACAGAATCTTTCACTAAAGTAAAGTCTAAAAGGAGTCAGAAGCGGAAACATGAACAAGAAGGAGCGGGCATGGACACCGAGGAGCCCGTGGTGAATAAACGACCTCTGTTTCCGCCTATTTCAGGCGACAAATTACGGGTATTTACAATCTCTTATATATTTATTCTGCAATGTGGTGTTTATGTGCACGCTGTGTTCTTCAAGCTGATCCTGTTACTGTCCCTTTAAGCGCTACAGTTGTCTGCGCCTGCGCACTGTAGGCTAGTTATTGAGCTAAAACTGTGTTTTGTTGGTAATACAGGGAATAACCACCATTTAACAACAATAATGGCAGTTTTTTGGGCACTGAACCAAGTGTGCCATACAAACAGCGTTATATGCATAAAATTCAGGGTAATGTTATTTATTATTTTACGTCTCTATCACTGTTGCACAAAGATTAATGACACAGTACACAATTTAAAAAGCTGTTCAGAGCTGTTGATTTTGTTATTTTATCTCATACTTAAATTAGTTCAGATTGTTTGTGTGTTTCTCAGATAAATCAGTGTAGAGCTAGTTGTCCTGCTCAGTCCCATTGAGAGGACACAAAATAGTATTGTCTTTATATGTATGTTGGTTTTATGTATTTATTATATATTTCTGTTTCAGGGGCCGGATGAGATGCGCAAAATTCCTGTTCCAGCTCACAGATACACCCCACTGAAAGAAAACTGGCTCAAGATTTTTACTCCCATTGTAGAAAATCTTCATCTTCAAGTCAGATTCAACCTCAAAACCCGGAACGTTGAAATCAAAGTAAGTTCATCGAAACTGACTTGAATCTGAAATTTCCTTCTGCAGTGGTTTTCTCTGGTCCATACAGTTGTTTCTGTGTCATACTTTATTTTAGACATGCAAAGAAACGGAGGACATCAGCTCGCTCACAAAGGCATCAGATTTTGTTAAAGCGTTTGTTCTTGGTTTCCAGGTTGAAGTAAGTTCACAGAAAGGAAGTAAAAATAAGAATGTTTTTCTTCTGTTACTGCATCAAATATGCTTAAAACCAAAAGGATAGACATGTTTTTTGGGGAAACTTGATTTGTGTGATCAGCAAGTTGTGTATTCTCCATAAAACAAAGGTTTCTCGACACGAACTGCAAAGAGTTTTGCTTATTTAAACGTTGAATCGGTGAAATGTCAGCTGTTGCTGCTGTTGAACCGTGATGGGTTTTTGCTCGGGATGTAACAAGTATTCCTCCCTGCAGGACGCCCTGGCTCTCATCAGATTAGACGAGCTTTTCCTTGAAAGTTTTGACGTCACAGATGGTAAGACTGCATGGTCCGCCCAGAAGCTCCCTGCACGTTATTTCTTCTCCTGTTGTCCTTTACTTACATCAGACGCCTTGTTTTTAACAGTGAAACCCCTGAAGGGAGACCACTTATCCAGAGCTGTTGGGAGAATAGCAGGAACAGGAGGAAAAACTAAATTCACTATTGAAAATGTGACAAAGACCCGGATTGTACTTGCAGACACGTGAGTATTAAACTGGTTTTACTATATTAGTAAAGTTAAACTGGTGCTGGAGGTTAACGTGTAACTAAAATAAACTTCCGAGTTTTCTTTCTTGTCCTGTCACAACCAAAATACAAAACCTTCAGAGACTTTAAACACATATTCAGCAGTTAACGCGTCTTCGTGTCTCTCAACAGAAAAGTTCACATATTAGGTTCTTTCCAGAATATCAAGATGGCCCGGACAGCGATATGTAACTTAATCTTAGGTAAGAAGGACTTTCTTTTAATAGCAGATCTGGCTGAAGTTATATTTGGAATACATGTTAGTGCTGAGAAGTGACCTTTAAACCCCTTTTACCCCGACAGGAAGTCCACCTTCAAAGGTCTACGGCAACATCAGAGTGGTGGCCAGCAGGTCCGCAGAGAGATTCTGAAGGCTGATCAGAAATGGGAGTTGGGAATGTTGGACATCTCGTATCCTATAGTGCCCTTGTTTTCCGTGCACACAGACATTTTGATCAACTGGCTCAGATTCTGGCCAATAAAATGGTATTGCACACATTAACAGTGTGGGTTAAACTTATTTAAATAATAAACAGAAAATCTCATTTCAGTTTGAAGATTAAATACTGAATGGTGAAAAACAGGCATCACATAACAGCCTGCAGGAGACTCTGTATACATTTAGGGCACGGCTTTAACTCTTACAAATATGGAAATAAAGAATAGAAAACATTTTGTCTGAAAGCCAGTATTGGGTTCTCAAACATTGAAACCTTTTTTTCCTGCATTTCTTTTCATTTATTGGTTTTCAGAATTCTGCAGATGTCTTAAAAGATGCAGGTTTTTTTTCTCCTGTTGTGTCCAGATGATCCGAAACGGCTTCAGTAATACTGAGGCGCATCACTCCCTCAAACCTGCTGGCTTTACTGTTCTATCGTACGTGAAACTTCACTCCATTCAAATGTTTTCCTGATCAGCAGTTTATTAGAAACCATTTATAGTGAAGAGATGCTGAAGGGTCACCTCAGATTAAAGTTGACTTTTATGGTTTCAGTCCATCCCATAACTGTTATCTTTGGCATTTCCTGTTAATGCAGTTAAAAAAAGCTGAAATGTTTTTAAAAAGTCCATCCAAATCACTTTATTTGCCCCTATGGGGCAATTTTTAAAGAGGCGTAACAGTAGCTTATAGAAGGATCCACATTCAGACAGCACCACACACTTCATACAAAACACAAAGGAAGAATGTTTTTGTACTTTCAACATTTCAAAGTTTATTTAAATTTTATTTCATTTTCATAGAGTATCAAGTTTCCAACAGTCCCACAGCATAAGATGCAGCATGCAGAAGGAAAAAAAGGTTCTCAAACTTAAAACTTTGCAGATTTCCCCACACAAACTAAAAAGAGCCCAAGTCCCTCAGAGAAAAAGTAGCACTTACAAACTAAAGCGCGGTCTGAACTATACAGAGAACAGAGAGCCAGAACTGCATTTAACAAATATTTATATACAAAAGAAAAGAAAACATCGAATTTCCCCTTTAAGCTGAGTACAGTGTGTGGCAGTTTGAGACAGGATCAGATATGCAACTTTTACTGGAATCGAAGCATCTGGCTGACCCGGGTAAAATACAAAAAGTTACATGTAGTTCAGTTCATTTGGATTAGCTCTCATAATATGTGTACATTTACCAAAGTTTGGCAACATCCATATTGTATACCGTTAAATTCTTAAATATATTAACATCACCATCCATGTGTAAACAAGAGGATTATTTCAAAAATTGATCTACATGCACAACAAAAAAATATACTTCCATGTCATGCAAGCGCAGGGAGGCCCAAGCCGTGCAGAGCTTCGTGGGGGGTGGGCAGGGGGAGGGGACGATAGAGCACTCCAGATCTGACTGAAAACTCCTGTTCAAACCAGCAGTCGGGCTCCAAAGCAACACAAAGAAAATCTATCCCAAAGTTATTTATATGAGGAAGCGTTTCCTAAAAATTAAAAAAATTGGTGTATTTTGCTTTTTTTTTTTTCCTCGTTTCTATTTAGCAGGTGTGGAGGGAAGAAATGAGGTGATTCTGACAGAAAAGAGGGAGAGGAAGCCAACCTTTGAAATGTACAAGCTCCAAAAACAAAAAGCTAAAGAACCCCAACAGTACAATGTAGTCCACCCATTGCACACTTATCATGCTAACGCGTTCAGATTCATGGTGTGGAACACAACGGACCCATCTCGTGCTGCACTCGGATGTTTTCAGAAAGCTCTGTTAAGCGGAGGCGAAGCCTTCTCTGGCCGTTATGATCACACATCCATTACCTAATATACACATATTGGTTAAAAATGCTGCCTGCAGGTAAGTCTTGCTTTATCCGAGCACAAACAGCGTGTAGTCTCACATTTATTCACTCAGCTCTGAGCCAAGTCCCTCCAGCTTTTGTGTTCTTACATGAAATAAAACGCTGTGAAACACTGACGACTCCTCCTACAGCTCATTAGTCAGATATTCTTAGCATTGGATTGTCGTATGATGCAAACTATTAGATGGAAAATCCAGAGTAAACCATGTATTTTTTCCTGTTTTTTATTATTTGGAAAGACATTTTCTTGGCATTAATTTTCTAGCTATAATTTCATGACAGGAAACAAGATTATTCTCCAACAATATAAACACATTTAAGTATAAATAAAACTAGCAATCTTATTAGAAAAAGAAAGAGTTGCTCTGCTGAGTGACTCGAAGCTGCGACCGGTCTGTTCAAACTGCGTGCGAGCAAAGCAAACGGACAAGCTGGGTTTTTACATCGAATGGGAGCCGCGAAGTGTCGCAGATGATTGGTTTTCTGGATATGTTCTGGTTGGCACTTCATACCCTCCTCTCTAGTTGTCCTGTAAGTCACACACCTCCCCTCATGACACAACCATAGATATACGTTTTTTTTACTTCTTTATAAAAGACAAGAACAAAAAATAAATATAAAAAATAATTAACCAAAAAAAAGAAAAGATGAAATATGAACAAGCTAACCAGCCTCTTTACGGTTCCCCCCTCCCCCCCATCCAAACTGGAGATGCTCTTGCAAATGACAAATGGATGTCCTTCAGTCTCTTAAAGTGCTACGACCGGGTTATTGAGGATTTACAGTTCAATAACACTTCAAAGTTGGCTTCAGGAGGCCCGTTTCAAAGAAAAAGTGGCTTCACAGAGAGAAAAAGAGAAAGAATACTTCCATCGAGTTACACAGAGAGCGTTTTGGTGGAGAAAGCGAGTGTTGAGGGCGAGGAGGGGGCTTCAGCAAGCCGAGCGCTCACACGTCCACCACCATCTTTTTGTGTATATCGAGGCCGCCAACCACCTGGAGGAGACGAGGAAAAGCAGTTTAGTGTCAACACGGACCAAAGAGCTGCAATAACGTCATGAACTTAAAACACACTGCTTGCTTTAAATTTAAAGCCCTGTGACGGACTGGCGACCCCTCCAGGGTGACCCCGCCTCTCGCCCGTTGGCTGCTGGGATTGGCTCCAGCCCCCCCGCGACCCCGTTTGGGAATAAGCGGTAGAAAATGGATGGATGTTTAAATTGACTAAAGACTTCAGAAAACTTTTGTTTTTCCAGGAAGTTGCATGAAAAGCTTCATTCCCGTGTTTAACCCCATGACGTCGGGGGGGGGGGGGCACTCCCACTTCAGGATCCACATTCAGAGATGCTTCTGGAAACAACATTCCTGCTGCTTTTGCTTTCATTTGTTCATTCATTCATTTTATTCTGTAATGTATCAGCATGGTGAGTAAAAACGGACCACGCGGGTAACAGATCCGGTGAGACCCGCCTCCTAAAGCTCGTTAGAACCCGTCTGGCCTGACATGGAAGCAGCAGACATCACTGATGCTCCGTTCTGTGTCGCAGTAAGATGCTGGTATGGCCTCTTTTCCTTCCTACTAAAGATTCAATCTGATTTTTATCCTAATGGTCTTATTTGCACATCCTCTCATCTCTTTGGCCAAGAACAAAGTCTTGCTTGAAGTTTGACATGTTGAAGCTGCACTTCTTCAAGGATGGAGAGTCATTTTAGTTCAAGTCTCTGGAGATGGAGCGCTCACATGTCTGTCAGAGTCGCAACTGGAGCCTTTTATTCCAGAAAATTCCGCTGCGTGCGACTGTCCTAAAGAAGCTTGTTGAAAAAAAGTGTCTCACGAACATCATGCAGCGTTTATCTAAATTACAGATGAATAAATCTGACATCATAGCTGAAAAGAAAACACTGCTGGCTGAGGAGGATCTGTGGACTAATGGAGGCATGAAGGTGTTTCCAGAGCTTTCTTCCTCCTTTGAACGGGATGCTTCAGCAGAAACGCGACCCACGGAGGGCTTGGACTTACTGCACAGAACTCTTCGAAGGATATCCTGCCGTCTCCGTCCTTGTCTGCGTTGATGATGGTCTTGTCCACGATCTGCTGGAGCTGCGTGTCCTTCAGGTTGTTGCCTACCATCATCTTCAGCACCTGGAAGAGCTCGCCGTTGGAGATGTAGCCGTCCTTGTCCATGTCGTAGATCCTGAAAGCGACTGGAGTAAAAAAGTAAGTCAGTTATACGTAAACAGCAACTTTATACGCATTTAGCAGATTAAGCAAAAGTTATCTTGGACCAGAAGCGTCTTTCTGGTTACAAATAAAAAGAAGCTTTACTTACATCGCAACTTCTGCTCCTTGTCTCCCTTGACGCTGAACTGTGAGACTCCTTCGATAAACTCTGCAAAATGAGAAAAATATTTTTTTCTACTTCAGCGTCGGAGAAATTAATATCTAAATGTGCTGCTTGTTTAATCAATTCGTTGCTTAAGAACATCACGGCCATCCCTCTCCTGAAAGGTTCTTTGCTAAACGTCATTTCATGAGCTTTTATATGAACATGGATGGACGTTCAGGGAGCGCTTGCAGGTTAAACGTATAGTTATCCTTCTGTGGAAATGATTTTCTTCACTACTAAGCTGAACATTTCACACTGAATGAGTCTGCTAGCTGCTAAATCATGTGTTCACATGAAGACCTGGTACTAACATGAATGCTTATACTGTCCCTGCGGTCTTCGTAGGCCGTATCGTATTTAGCACATTAAAAACCAAACGCTGATTTTCATTTGACCTTCATTTAACCAGGAAATAAAACTCTCACCTTATTCTGTCCGAGCAGTAACACAGATCAGCAACATGTTCAGCAAATGTGCACAAATATGCAGGTAAGCATGTGGAATTCATTTTGCACATGAACTCTAATTTAGATTTTTTGTTTGTGACTGTAAATAAACATGTTTTTGTCTCTAATGTCCAACCAGACGTCTCCTGTAAGTAAGACTGCACGTCAAGTAAAAGATAAAAGTTCAAGTGGAATAAATAAGAAAAGTAAATATCGATTCTGAACCGAATTATTTAACTATGAATGACACGAAGCAGAAGAATGAAAGGCGTGCACATGAAGAGGTGAGCAGGGTCCCAGTACAGGAAGTTAGCGTGTGGAAGTGTTGCTGCTCCGCCTCCGCATACGGGAAATGAAAAAATGTAGGAAATTTCATCAGACGGCTTGAACAGCAGTTCTGCTGCACTTCAACCATCTAGTCGACAGTAAACCTGCACTGGTCGCACTACTTTTATTAGATTTGTCTGTTTTGGGGACGTAATGTTTGCTTCCAGTTAAACTACATTCTATGCTGGTTTGTGTAAATGTTTCATCATCTTGTGTTTTTGTCCACATTGGACGAAAACTAACGGCTCTCCATCCACGTTGGTGGACAAATGGACACTGCAGGTCCTGCGATGTGACTAATGTGCAAATGAACATACAGAGAAACACACAGCTGGATTAGCTTCAGGGGGGGGGTGATCATGTTAATTCAGGTTTGTTGGCGACGGGATGCACATAAAGTGGGAAAGTAGTAGATCTTACGGACCGCACTTGCCTTAAAGTGAACCAAATACTTATTTTATTTTGTAGTTTTGCTTGTACTTCCTGTTCCTGCTTGTTACTTTACCTGATCTGATTTAATCATTGTGTCTTGTGTTTTTTTTTGTTCCACGGCTTTTCTGTTCCGTTTTTCTGGTCTGTTGGTTTTTGCTGTGGCTCCTTAGTTGTTATCTTTGCTCCCTGTGTTGCAGTTTCCTGTTATTCTCCAGTAAAAGCCTGCATTTGGGTCCACACCATCCCCAGTTCCCACAGCGTTCTGTTGCTCTTCATGACAAATATCAAGCTGATGTACCAAACTGTTGCAACCGTTTAGTGAAACTTGAGCTAAATTCTAACTAAAAAGGCACCTGAACATGATAACGATCCATAAATAATGAGAATAAACACATCTGCACTGATGTTCGGACATACCACTACAGGACGTACCGGCAGTTCCACACTAGAAAAGTTTGCAACGTACCTTTAAAGTCCACTTCTCCGTTCCCATCCGTGTCGAATATGTCGATGACCCGTTGCACCAGCGGGTTCTGTTGCAGCTCCGGCAGGGACATGAACTCCTCCACGCTGAGTGATCCGGAGTTATCCAGGTCGAGTTTCTTAAACCTCTTCCCTAGCCTCTTAATCTCATCAGCATCGACTGGAAAAGAGGAAAAGAGACGGAGGAGAAGTTTTACACCTGTTGGCCTGTCACGTAAAGAACGAAGGACTTTAACTCGCTTTACTGCTACATTATAAAAAATATAAATATATAAACTAGTCAGAAAGTTTAGAAGCCACCAGCATTTGCGTCCTCCCCCGGCCCGAGCGAGCAGATCCACAGATCCAGGCCAGCACATCTGGCTCTGCTGTGATGATAAAAACGCTCCACATGCTGATCAATTCCTGACCATGTAAAATATGAGCAAGGCAAACGGGTCGGAGCTGTGCAGGTAAAGGAAACGGACTCAGGTCTTTAACCAACTTACAGGCTTTGCTGCTGGAACCTGTATGAGAAGGCGTTTGGACCCTTTCTCCCCCCGCCATCAGAAAACCTCTCTGGCCGCGATACCAAACTATAGCAAGGAGTAATAAAGAAGCAATAAGAAAGCTGTAATTACTATATAAGCTCCTGCACAGGTCACGTGATCGCACCGCCAACCAAACGGACATTACCCGCTTCAACCCATTAATCTTCATTTATGACACCTGGATGTCCAGTTCAGCTCTATGACAGGCACTGATAAAGCTGAGAAACGGATCGGAACCGAGCAGATAACCAAGCCAACACAAACATTTAGCCTCCCGGTGGTCAGAACCAGCGGGTCCAGTTGCTGGATTCCTCATTATTTTAAATGGTGTCATTCCATCATCTGGAGAATTAACTGATTTCTCAATTAATCAACATTTTCAGAGTAAAATTTAGTATTTACAGACTATTAAAATGCAGCAAAAGTAATAAAACTAT
Organism: Pseudomugil tenellus; assembly: GCA_037177515.1. NCBI lineage: Eukaryota > Metazoa > Chordata > Actinopteri > Atheriniformes > Pseudomugilidae > Pseudomugil > Pseudomugil tenellus. The sequence continues at coordinate 22,103,669 of JBAMHX010000018.1, read as the reverse complement.
ATATCCGTATTTACATATGTATTGGAAGATAAAACTGCTGTTGTGGGAGTTAAACGGGAAAATATGTGCCCACATGGAACTTCAACACCATTCCAAAGATGAATTGGCTTCTTTAAATGATCATGTCAAAGGAAAAGGTTCATAATCGATCATCGATTAATTATTCCGACTATTAAAACCAAATCAAGATCCCAGTTTAAATATTTGAAGCATCAGGCTATTACCCATGATGCAAAGCGAGAATAGGAGAGACGACTGTGGGTGGTGCTCTGGGTTTTAACACCCCAACACGCTGAACTACATCAGTCAGATGACTAATGAGTGGTGGAGGAATGAGGAGGAATGAGGAGGGATGATGAGGAATGAGGAGGAATGAGGAGGAATGATGAGGAATGATGAGGAATGATGAGGAATGATGAGGAATGATGAGGAATGAGGAGGAATGAGGAGAAATGAGGAGGGATGAGGAAGAATGATGAGGAATGATGAGGAATGATGAGGAATGATG
>JBAMHX010000018.1:22071945-22084861 GCA_037177515.1 Pseudomugil tenellus | reverse complement strand
GACTACTTATAACACATAAAGTAATGATACTTGTTCAGTAAGATGATGATGCATAAAAAGCCATTTTCTTTCTAAACAACTGTACACACACTTTACAAAGGAAGCCTGACCCAGTTAAATGTCTAATTTACCCTTTACTGTTATTAATTCAAATTAAATCCTAAACCATGGATTCCAGCACTATTAAACTGGAATCACAGCCATAAAACACGATTCTGTGATGCATGCATTCTTACACACACACACGCGCACACACACACACACGCGCGCGCGCACACACACACGCACGCACACGCGCACGCACACACACACACACACACACACACACGCCACAACGTGGTGCAAATTATTTTTATAACATAAAAAAGCATCATTTTCATGCACCTTCACACTGTTGACAGGGCTGCAAGTTCTATTTTAATAGTGTAAGCATGATACGTTTGTATCAAGTTTATATTTAGATGTTAATAAAGCATAATTGCAACCCAGACCATAAGTACACTGCACCATCTCCACAATATGTATTTATTTTACGTAGGCTTGGGAAATATTTAGCTAACATCATATACGGAATGATAGACATGTGGTGCGATAGAAAAAAACGGCTTGATAAACATGGAAACGCAGTTTCCCTTCAGTTTTTATTATTATTATTCAGCTTAGTATTAAAATCTATTTTGACACCTTTAATTAGTAAAACTGTAAAACTAATCAAATATAAATCAGTATCAAACTGGAAATACATTTATTGTCTAAGTGAAATCCTGAATCGCTGCGCATCAAAAAAGCAATGTTAGCTTAAGGCTAACGTCATTGGAAAACACTATTGGCATGCTAGAAGTTAGCATGAACAAAAACTGAAGGGTATAAAACAACTTTATCAACAATGTTTATATTATGTGTGTTCACTTATAAATATACTGAAATACTAAAAGAAAATATAAACAACTGAACTTTCATATTCTGACCAAACTGACTGGAAAGTCGGAAGGGACAAAACTGACTTCATCACCGCAAGAAATCTGAACTCGAGAGCTGCTTCTTCTTGATTTCACTGCAATGGAATCATAAAGTAATATAGTTGAAAATAATGCCATTGTTTTAGATATTTATGATGTCAATATCAGGACATTAAGATTAATTTCTGACATATTAAAAATAAACTTCATCTGCTTTATTTATGGATGAAAATAGCAGCAATGTGCTGCGACAGAGAAATGAGGATTCAACACACCCTGATGTCATCCATGCTGAATTACATCATAACACCAGTCAAGACGCTTTAGAGAAAAGCACATTTTCTAGCACAAAACTCACACCTAACTGGGAATCATTTTCACTACAACACGATGCCATCAAACTGTTACAAGCTGCTTTCTCTGTGTTTGTTTCTACATGTTTAAAACAGCAGAGGTGCAGAGGGATGCACAAAGGTTTAGTGATGTGTTTCCAGTGTTTTACATTTAATCATCTGCATTCACTATCTTCCCTTTAAAACTAATAACTAAGTCAAATCTAACAATAATTTAAACAAACAGTAATTTAACCCCATAAAGCTAAATGCATCATTTGACACATGCGGTTCGCCTCACCTTAAGGTAGAAATGTCACTCTGAGCTTCATTTTACTCCCCATCATACTGGTTTCCTGTTTTTGGGAAAACACTAGAAAGAGGAAAATAATTTTGACCCAAAACCAGGCGGCAATCTCTGGCTGCCGATGGCGACGCCAATACGGAAATGGAAATACGAGCAGTTCCCCCCTCCCCCACTAGAGGCTGCAATAGAGAGCAATGCCCCCCTCCCCCACTAGAGGCAATGCCCATAGACTCGCATGTTAAAATGATTTCACAGCTGAAATAAACACGTTTACAGAGTGGCTACAAAAACTTTTTTGGGTTTAATACGTCCAATTATCTAAACTCTGGGGGGGGTGAATTTTTTTCTAACACATGTTATTTTAATGTTAAATGTAGAGGCGTGTCCTTGTGATTGATGTGTGTTAGAGCGCCATCACTGGTTACAGCGTCGTACTTCCTGCTGGCGCCACCGTGACGGAGCCTCTCAGCTCTACCTTTTCATCCATTTTGGGATAACAACGAAACAGCAAGATGGCGACGGTAGGACCCGCCTACTGGCTCTTCACAAACCTACGGGTCATGTGACGTACGCGCTGTCCAGTAATTTACAGTCAAACAAAGTAATATGGTGAAAATAACAACTGCTGAATGGAAATGTTTGTTACAGGCCAAAGAAAGACTTCATTTTAAAAAAGTATGAAACTTTTCTTCCCAGTTATTAGAAATAAAACGTAATGTAACGTGGAAACAATTACCATAATAACCATAAACTTTGTGTGTCCTCAACTAATCCGTTGATCCTTTTTCTTGCTTTCCTTTATTACTTGATTCGGGAATCCTAAGACCCCCCCACCTCCACACAGCGTGTATGAATTTAAAGCCCACCATATAGTTGACCTTTATGAACTCTGCAGAGTGCACAGTGCAGAGCTGGGCTGAGTTTTCAGACTGATTCCAGCAGAAGTGTGTACAAAACCTAAAGCAATAACCATCTCTGCATTAGAAACACCGCAAGAATAAAAATAACGCCCATTAAGTTAGTCGTTTTCTGTCTTGGGATATATTTACTGACTGAAATGAACTTTTTTTTTATCTTGTTTTGTAATTTTGACTGCATAGATGTGCTTTTCCACACGTGTGTGGATGCATGTGTGTTTCTCTGTGTGCGCCCAGGATGTGTAGAAGATTTGGGAGTCAAGAGCAAATATGAGAATAATTATCCAAATCTGAGCTGCATGATGAAGTCCAGCTGAGCTAATTTTCATCTCTGACTCGCCTACAGAGGCCTGATAATGCTATGTAAGCTAACTATGTCCAAATCTTATGAATTAACCTAGTTGTGATAAAGCTATACGGTATTTACAAAGTGCATCCACTCATCTGTAAAGAATACAACACCAGCTCGTTCAAAGTAGAAAAGCAGCATTAAAAGACTAACAAAGTGTTATAATCACATCCCAGAACACAGAACAGAAGAAAGGAAATAAATTAAGTAATCATTTCCACTGAATCTATTGCCGTTTTGTGAAAACAAAACAAAGCCTGTGGCTTTCTGCACAAACGCAGATATTTTAACAAATATTTCTGTGGCCATGAGCTTCTGTGCAAATGCAGTTTCTTCCTGCAGAAAACATTTTTGTCACAATATGTACTTCCATCTCTGATGGTTACGCGCTGCTAACCTGTTTGTTGACATGAAAGCAGGGTAACGCCTGTGTTAGCATCACATCACAGCATCTAGCAGACGCTGTTCTCCAAAGCGACTTGGTTGAAGACCAGCCAAATTAATAGTCACATTAATGGGACTATTAGCATATATGCACATGTACTGAACGATTATTTTATGCTAATCCGAGCAGCAGCATTGTTTTCGGATGTGATGCTGCTGTAATTAGTGGTGATTGTTGTAAGACAGAACTCTCTCTCGTCTGCAAGTGAGCAGCTTTGTTCATACGTAGGGGGGGAAATAACCGTGATGCATTCTGTCAGAGCTGCCTGAAAAGCTGCATAATAAACTGTCTGGCAGGTGAGGGGAGATCATGCATGACAGCAAACACCTGGTTCATCAATACGGTTTGGAAAATAATAAGCTTGTTGTGCTGTTTGGACCACGTCAATACTTCCTTTCCTGTGGCAGAAGGTATTCTGCCCTTTTGCACCTAAAAATATTCTCAAGCAGTGCAGATGGGACTTTGCTTTATATAGTTGTGGGTTAAAAATATTAAACTTGTCAAAATAACTAACGTGAAAGCCTCCCACTCCAAGCTGAGGCCTTGATGTTGTGGGAAAGCATCGATAATCGGCAAGACGCTGGCTGAACAATCCTAACCGTTTAGATGGAAAGCAAACCGACTGGAAACGAGGAAATCGGTTTCAGTTCAGAAGCCTGCTTTGTATGCCATGCAAAGAAAAAAGACATCTGAAGAGTAATGAAATATTCTAAGCAGCAAACTAAAGAAGTGCATACCGTAGTAATAACGAACAGTAGTAGTGTGACATTAACAGGAGTTACAACCCTACAAATAAAAAGTACATCTCTGTTGTAAAGAGGATTTACGCAGGACTGAGCACACGAAGCCATGAAGCCAAACCTACAAAAACAAAACCAGTTTCAGAAGCAGACACGTTAAAGAGAACATTTCAGATGGCAAGTTGTTCATGAAAAAGCAAAACAGAAAGCTTGCTTATGGAAAATAATGTGGTATTTATGGCGTCTCCAGCAGAACATGAGGGTGTGTTATATAATAATATAGTCATTTAGTAATTTCTCATCATTCTTTCAGAACCGCCTTTAAAACACGACATAGCAAAGCAAGTCGCCGTCTAAAGCTTTAAACAGGGCGGTGTCGGCACCAATCTGCCCATACGATGTGCATTAAGTAGCGATGCAATATATCGTGACCATTTTTATTTACTACAATTTAATAGTAAACTTAAAGCTTAGTAAATGCCCAACTTACTGAAACAGAATGGGGGGGCATATGTTGCCAAAATACACCACCCCCCCTCATATTGTTGGTTCTGTTAGTAACACTGATTTAAACACCATGTGGGGAGAAATATTACGTTATTTGATCAGTCTTGAATTATAGTCATTAATTTGGCTCTGAAGTAAAATAATAGTTTTTATTTCACACATTGATATTATTGATTCAGATTGAAATAAATGGACACATCTTGGAATGACAAAGTGTTTTTGTGTTGTTTTTAAATGAAAGTAATTCATGTAGTAAACATCTTGTTCTGCTGGTATAACTGTGTGGAGTTTGCTCCTCTTAGATTAAGATGTGAATGTGTTGCGTTTACAACGAGCCCATAAGTACGTTACAGCTGCTCTGTATGCTACTCGGTGGATCCGCATCACTTTTTTCACTTAGTTGGCTGTGTTTGCTAGTGAGTTGCACCACAGTTAAAATGTGTTTATTCATTTAAAATGTACATGTTTGCAAAGCATACTGTTGGTAGTGTGTACGCAATATTAATATTGTGTTTCGTTTGCTTTCGTTTCTTTTCAGTTGTTTACTTGCTGGCAATAAGGTTGCAGTGGAAGGCTAAGTTTTAGCTTTATATGCGTTTAAATAAACATATGGAAGACAGTAACCAGATGAGACAGACGCTGTGTCACCATCCAAGCACACCCTTTACGGGGGGAGTTAAACTATGCGGAGTTAGTAAAACCGTACAATAATAAATGTTAGCATGTTAGCGTTTCATTGACGTTAGCGTCAGGGCTTCTGCACCGACTGTAAAAACTAGCTAGGTTAGGTTGCTCCTGTATTCGGGGGCAGCATGAGGTTGCTAGCCACTTTATGCATCTCTGTGTCTTTATGGTCAATATATTTTATGGGATTGCAAATAGCCACTTAAGCTGGATTTCCGTTATAACCCAGTCCGCTGTGGACTCGTACCAAACACTGAAACAACAGGTAAGTCTGCTGGTTGGATATTTGACCTGCTTTCTCTGCAACCACCAGCACCAACAAGCCAGTTTCAGCAGATCCAAACCAGTAGGATGAAACATGACGAACACGGGAACTGAACCTCTTTACATGCTGATATCTGCGCCGAAGCAGGAGGAAACAGACATGTTGGAAATCAATAAAAATGACAAAAATAATAGTTTTAATTGTGCTTTAAGGCGCTATAGTCGGGTCCATTTAATCTTCAGCAGGTAAATAACTCCTCATCGCTTCTGGGGGCTCAGATACGTGTCAGCTATACCATTACTGGCATTTTTATTTGTTTTTTTAATCAATGAAAGTATGTAATGCTTATAACAACATAAATAACATTTCTAGCACCGAGATCTTTTATAAATCATCCAGCCCTTCACAAAACCCGCTTTAAGACGCTGAATACGCAGCGTTTCACATCTCAGGTGCAAACAAGTGAAATGACATAAACATCAATAACAGTGTATTTATCTTTTAAGCCAACCCTACTGAGCATACAGAATAAAACTTTCACCTGTCAGCTGAGCTGTCCTCTGACATACATGTTCCTTAAAGCAGCCGTCACAAAGGAAAGCCGTCATTAACGTGTGAACGAGCTACATGAATTATTCACTGCGCTTACGGATGGAAGCAACCAGAGCTGAAATGTTGCCTCCGACATAAGCTACAGACTGCAGACACACAACGCTCAGCGAGGAGAATAAATCCAGATTGAGTGGGCCCAGTTGGAAGCATGGATAACGTAGTGTTGATCATGACTTGTGCTAGTGGTTGGCCGTGGCTTTTATCTCTTACATTAGCTACAGCTAGATCCTTATGTGGGTGGCGCTTGATTGCTAGGCAGCATATGGTCCCCTTAGCATCAGATCATTGCACCACATGCGTCCCTGCCCCCAGCCTCCGCTTGCAGGGCGTGCATGGCTAAAAGATGCTGCGGGACAAATAGGTTTGGGTTTTTTTGCTGTGTCACTAAATACTCCTAATTTATTTTCTCTATTTTTTAAGAGATGCACGTTTTTATTACACAAATTCAGGTCCAGGACTTCTTACATGAAGATGCATCCATTCCTGTTAGCCACAAGGAAAAAGAAATAATGAAATGTTGCCAGAAAGCTGATCATTCAGAAGGTATGAGGGATTAAATCATCACTGGTGCAGATCAACATCTAACATGTCAACAGCTGAGGTTTGTATCACAGTAACATTTTCATTTATTAGCTCATTAAACATAAAGAATATGTTAATAAAACACTCAGCTGGAGCTGTGTTGAAATCATTGATTAATGGATTCTGAATCGAATCTTATATCATTTCCGGAAGATCGATCCATAAGTCCAAAGATTTATTTCATACATTGGTGAACACTGAGCTTTACACTCATGTGTCCCAGAAATGAAAGTAAATGAAAATGAAGTTTCATTCAGCATGATGAGTGATACCTGGTGGACATGAATCTCCTCATATGTTCTACAAACCACAGAAATCATCTTTAACTTCTGACATTTCTTCATTTTTTTGTTTAATGTCAATAAAATACTATAATTAATATGTTTCATAACTATAAATAACTAGAATTTAACAAAAAAACACTGAACCAAATCCATACCTGATCAGAACAGGTCGGATTGAAACGTGAAAATCGATTCTAAATCTTATGAATCGGAATTGATTCCTGAAATCTTCACTCAACTGGGACATATTTTCCATTTTTGCCGAATCACTGCTTTCTCTGTTCAACAGTTGTTTAGCTGCAGTGCTTTTCATTTCTACCAAAACGATTCATTTTTATCTTTATTCATATTCATTTGGTTGTGTGCGTGATGTGAAGCAAACTGCAGTGTTTGTGCTGGAAAGCAGTTCTGATATGCACATAGTGGATTTATTGACATTAGCATCAGCTACATGGAGGGAAGTTCCTGCGACGTGTCTCTCAGTACAACGACGTGAAAACAAGCCAAGTGAACATTGCTGTGATCTATTCTTAAGAACGAATAATGCTTAGTAGCCATAAAAAGCTGTTATTATATTAGATCTGCTTCCCAATACAGCTCTACTTCCTAAAGGGGGTTTTATTTCCGTTTCTTTCTCGTTTGACTCGGTCTGCAAACAGTCTATATGACTGAAGCTTTACTGATCACATCGGGGTTCGTAAGCTACAGCTTTATATAGAAGTTACTAAAAATATTGATCTTAATGAAGCTGCAACACCGAATGGGGAACATATGAGTGAACACAACAAGCTACTGACCAAAACCAGCTTAAGGCCCGCGTTGGCAGCCGTACGGAAATCAGGCCATTCGTTTAAAATGTTTTCTTTTTGGGACAGTATGGACTGTCCACCAGAGGGCAGCGCAGAGTTTGAGGTGCTGGTTAGTGATGATTTACAAGCATCCACACAGACCAGAAGAAGAAAAATAATGATGTTGTTGTCTGCTTATTCTGTCTTTTTCTGCTACTTTTCTTCTGTTTCATCTTCTTCTTCTCTGGTTTCTTCCTTTTTATGTGGGTTAAACAACTCAACGATCCTAAAAACCGCTCGTAGCCGACGGACGAGACTAGCCTTCCATCTGTGTGTCCGTCTTCTGCCTAAACAGCCTTTCCGGGTCATATTATTAGTAACCCAAATACAACTACAACTTCTTCCATTTTTGCCCAACAGAGACGATTAGTTTTGAACAGAATATGCTGCATGAAACGGCACACCAAGTGACCAGTCGTGCTTTTTATTCATGTTTTCACTTTGCAGATGAAGACTGACCAGCTTTCATTATCTAATTATTTTCTAAATGTACCATGTGGCATGTTTTAATACCTACTAAAGCTACTACCTACTTAAATAAGAGCATCATGTGTGTCCAACCTCACAATGAGCTTTAAAAATCACACGTACACTAATCAAAGTATCTCAATAGAGCATTAAATAGACAGAACAGATGAATAAATGAATAAATAAAGAGATGAAGGAACAAACATGAACAGCCAGGAGCTCTAAAAGCCATTCGGTCTCGTTTTGTCGCATAATTCAACAACAATAATGTAGTTTTTACATTAAAAAGTCACGTTTTTTACATTAGGATCATCTTTTCCGCAGAAATATTCTCCAAGGATCTCAGAACTAGATGGACGCAGCATGCTGATGGCAGCCAGGTGCTGATAGTTGGTAAAGACGTCGAAAGCTTTTAAATTAAATTTACATTTTGCAAAGAAATTCAATATTTATATTTTTATCCAAATAGCTAAACACACGGATGGTATAAAACAAGAACAATTAATCGTACACAATAAACGCCTGATCAATAACTGTTTAGTTTCAATATCACAACTTTTTGTGGGATGAAGAGAAAACAGTAAAATCCAACCTGGATGGGGATTAAAAAAGAATGTTCTGGCTACACACACAAGCCTGCTACAAATTAATCAATAACTGAACGAATGAAAGGATAAAGTGGGGGGGTGGCATGGCGTGCACATTTCCACTCCATGCTATGAATTTATAAATGAAGCTGAGCATGAATCTGGTTCTCCCCCCCCCCCCCCCCATCCCAGCTAAATGATCCGTAAGACTCACATAAAATGAAAATTACAATAATATCGATAAGACATGATTAGATTTAATCAATTACAATCACAATAATTCTCATTTCTGGAATAAATTTATATAAAGTCCCTGATTTATTTAGAAATTTAAAAATATTTATAGTTTACTACATTAAGAATGTGGAGTACAGGGATGGGGGGATGTGGGGGGGCTGTGGCCTGCTAAAGCAGCCTCCTATAGCTTTCCATGTACAAACATGTCCTCCACGTCGGTTCAGGTGAAATAATGTTGCAACTATCAACACGGCGTCATGAGACCCCCCCTCCACCCCCTCAGTGTGTCACAAAGCGGCAGCAGAGGCCTCATACGCGTTTATTTATGTCAGGAACACCCATCTGCACGCGCCGCGTTGCTATGTGGGCCACAGGCGGGGTGTTGCAGAGCGCGCGAGCCAAAGCGGGGACAAAAGCGTTTCCTGAAGGAACCAAACCGGAAAACAACCCGTCTAAACGCCACATTGCCACCGGTAGCAGGCACCGGCCTCCCCACCGGAATGCTGAAAATAGCCGCTTACCATCTTGCAGGTCGGATGATGAAATCCAGGCGAACAGAAAAGAGTCAACAGGCCCGCCGAGCTGTGGCGAAAATAAAAAAAGAAACTATACACGGTGGTGGTGCTCTGGGGGGGGCTGGTCCTAGCTTTACACCCAGATTCAGGACTCCTCGCCGTGTCTCTCACCGAGGCTTTCACTGCAGTGGCAAAGGGAGTGCGACCCGCTGGGAGGGGGCAGAAAGCGGAGGAGGAGGTTCGGTCTGACAAGCAGGCGGCGGAGGGAGGGGCGGAAACACGAAGGGGGGATGTGCAGCAGTACTGTACATCCGGGAACTGCAGGACGCTTTTCTTCACTTACATGCGACCACACTGCGGGTTTGTGCTTTGGCGCCTCCATGTGGTGGAATGTAGGCACTGCATGGAGTGGAGGCGCACTAAATCTCAATGTGCTAAGTTTGGACATTAACTTCTCTGAGCTTAAAGTAATGTTCCAGGAATCTGTAGGAGCAAGCAACTTTCATTTTTATTTATTGATTTCTTTCAGTATAGTTGGAAATAGCCTGCGGGGTAAAATAAGCGATGTGAAACAACATGGAGGCCTTTAAGGCTTATTGATATGAGCATTAATACATTATTCACTTTTTTCTGCCTCATACAGCAAATTGATTTTTCAGTTTGAATCGCAATTTCACAGGGCCAAAGTATCTATTGACAAGTGTCATTTTAATTCTCTAGTGTACGGCTGTGAACATCCAGTTTCAACTAATTGCTTAATATATTTTCCTTTTCACTGATTACTTGTATTTTCTCTTAAACTGCAATTTAACTAATTGCACCTCAACATGTTGTTTACAAAATATAAAATAGAATAGAGTTAAATAAATTTTCATTTTTAAACATTTACAGTAGAGGAAATGCATGCTTTAAATAAGGAAAACTGCCGCAAAAAATGTTTTTCTTTCTTTATTTAAATAAAGGTATAATAAACAATCATTACTTAGAAGAAAAGGGAAGATTCACAACAATATTGCACATTTCACTGCACTTGTCTTGCATAGCTCATCCATTTTCTGTACTACTTATTCCAGTGAAGTGTTGCTGGTAGCCAGAGCCTATCTCAGTAATCATATGGCAAGAGGCGGGCTACACCTTGTACTGGTCGCCAGTCCGTCACAGGTCGCCAAATAAACCATCACACACACTCGTAAAGACAATTTATAGTGACCAATCAACCTAACAGCTGCATGCCTTTGCACAGTGGGAGGAACCCGGAGTGCCAAGAGAGAAACCACGTTAACAGGGGGAGAACATCCAGCCTCTGGCCTCTGTGAGGTTCTAACCAGCATCCGGAGTGCTAATCACTGCTGCACTGTACAGCTTGCATAGGTCAAAACAGTTCTTAAATGAAAATATAAGTTATTTCTAACAAAGGACACACAATATCACAATATTTCAAATGTACACATTTTTTTTTTCAATTTACCTTTTTTGTAAATCACAATAGAAAAAACAGCCTCCAAAAGAGGCGGATGACTAATCCAGCCAACCCAGATCCAAAACTCTGACTTCCAAAACTACAAATGGTAACATGTAATAATAAACATCCACACAATCATATTAGACACAACAGTATTCTTTCTAAAACTCTGTTTTGGTGTGGGAGGTGGCACAAAACATGACAAGCTTTTAGATCATTTCAGCATTTAGAGGGTCTGATTCTGAATAAAAGATGAGCTTTCCCATCTTACTGTAACATTTTGCACTGACTCACACGGATATTTATTTTTTCCTGGCTGACTCAAACTGCTCCACGTATCAGCAGTGACGAGTGACTAAGCAGGACATTCCAGATGATTTTGATGATGCAATTAATGGGTTTTTCTGTATTCTATACATTTTTTGGCAGAAGTATTGTTATTTAGATATCAAGTTACTGTAGTTAGAGCTGATAATTATAATTTTTACCAAGTGTGTGTGCGTGGAGGGGAATTTGGCCATTTAGGGCAAATGCACCTGACATTTTTTAACATTTAAATATTTAAATAACCCAACAAGTAAACAAATAAGGACAGAAGGGGAATACTTTATCAAATACTCTCTCCTCAGAGGTGACATTTTTAAATTAAATTCTGCTTGCAGATGGTTTCAGATATGCAGAAAAACATTTGTACTAGCACCTTTTATAAACACACACATCAAGACAGACCCACTGACACATCTACAATACTGCACATACACATAAATCTTATCACGCTGGAGGGATGCTAGATGTAAGAGGGAAAAAATACCTCCAGATGGAATTTATTAAATGAAACACGCGGAGCAGTGTACATCGCTCATTGTGACACATTTGCATTATCGCCATAAACAAAGAAAACCTGTGTGAGGAACCTGCAACATGGCTGTAAGTCCTGCTGACTGGAAGCCAACTGGCAGCTGATCTGTTTTACAGTAAAGAATTGAAAAAATGAGGGTTCCCTTTTGTCTGGATGACACATAGAATGACACATTAACACACACACATCACATATGTGAGTCTCAGGCTGTCAGACAAACATCTCTTTGTTGACCCACATCAGCGTGCGGGTGTCGTTGGGTTTGCATTCGTACTCGATGCTGTTGAAGCTGTTTCCCCACTGACAGTGGTCCCTCTTGTTGTAGTTGTAGTACTTCACCTGCCACACTGTTTCGAACATTCCCGCCTCTGTGAACTGAAGTGCAAACACATGTACAGATGTGCAAAGACACAAATAAAAAGATTGTAGTATTGTTGGTCGCTGTGGTCCTGTGAAAACATGGACTAAAAAACTCAGACACACACTAAAACTATGTTTTACTTAGATTATGTGAAGTTGAAGTGAAGAGGGTGCAGCCTGATAAGACAGATGGTTTCATGCACATACAAGCCTGCAAACATCAAATCACAGGCTGCAGAGAAGGAATGTGCAATGGAGGACATGCACAGATGCTCACAAAAACACTTCGTTTCTGTTTTTTTTTTCAAGAAAAGTGTGAAGCATCTATTTATACCACTGTTTTTATGTTTTCTCAGAATAAAATAAACATAAAAATAAATTTTAATAAGGTTTTATATCAGATGTTGTTGATGCTTTCACCCTGCAACACCAGAAAATACTAAACTGGCCTCCTTTAAGGATCCATCACATCCTATAAAACTCTTTTCAACTATTAAACTATTGTTTGATCCCAAGATCAAGATTACAACTTTTATATATACAGTATGTATATATATATATATATATATATATATATATATGTGTGTGTGTGTGTGT
>JBAMHX010000018.1:22046642-22069462 GCA_037177515.1 Pseudomugil tenellus | reverse complement strand
AGTTTACGTACCGGTACGCACATTTTCCCGCCACGTTAGTTTTTATAAATCAGAAACTTTCCGTAGAAATCCACTTACGCCGCTTTTTGTGCAATGGTTGTGCAATGTGCTTTTTGTATGGATCTCACTTGCAGGTGATCTTAACCCTTACCATACCTGAAGCTTGAACCAGTTTATTACACTGTATTAACTCATTTTGGCCTTAAATCATACCTTTGGGACATTATGGCTGTAGAAAGTTGATATGGCTTATTTGGTATCACCTCCATGACCAGCAGGTACAATGTATTATTAGCATTAGCATTTATTTAGCTACATGTTTGTCTTTGGTCGGTAAGAGAGTTTTTACTGGTGTCTCCTTATCAAGTTAAAAGTTTCTTTTCCCACTAGAAAAATTCTAAGTCTGACCAAATTCATTACTATAAATCTTGTGTGAACAGTCTGCACATATTGATCAGACACAGTATATCTGGTGTGTAGGAAAGAAAGTAAATACACAAAGTTTACAACTCGTGCATATATTTGTGTGTATGTTTGTTTTCAAGCAGGTGAGGTGGGGTGGCAGAAACCAGGATGGTGCAGGAAATACTGTTGGTGAGGAGGTGGAGCAAGTGAACAGCTTTCTCTTAAGGGCAGCTCTGACCACAAAATACATGACCAAGTCAGGTTTGTTTTTAAAAAAAAGGCATGCTTTGACACTGCTTGAATTGACATATTCTCTATTTTACAGGCAGAGCGATATGATAACAATGCGTGCCATGGGATGGAACAACAGGAAGGTGGAAAGTCTAGACACTGGCAAAGCGATTTGTTAAAGTAAGACCTGTGTACCATATTTTTGCATTTTAACATTTACATTTGTCATTTCAAGCATTTATATAGCAAAACTTTGTAGTGTTTTTAACCAACCAAAGGCTAATCAACATTCATCTCATTCACACATTCATACACAAGGGGCTGAGGCTACTATACAATGTGCCACCTGCTTATCAGATTATCATTCACACACACAGCAATATGGGCTTCAATATCTTTTCCAAGAATACTTTTACATGTAGACTGAAACGCATTGAGCGTTTTTCAACAGCATATAGACAATTGAATAAAAATTATTCTCACATTGTATTTTTTCTTCTGAAAACAAAAATAGATTACACAGAGAGCAGAAATGGAAGCAGCAAATCTTCAGCATCTCCAGCGTGATCTCAACATCACTTTGGAGGACCCAGAACAGTGGATTGAGGATGTGAAGCAGTAGGCAGCCACTGGTATGTAACACGGTTGCCGATGTGTCAGTTTGGTACTGTCATTCATTTGGCTACATTTGGTTTTCCATCTCTGCTTATTTGTGTTTTTCAAGGAAAACATGGTGCTCATAGTAGCCAGGAAGAGCTCTCAGAAGGAAGAAGCAAAGACAAAATGGTATTTAGTTTTGCATCACTCCAACTAATTCCAGAAGAGGTTTTACCTTTGTTGGGCGGCGGGGACCGAGGTCGATGGTGGCTTTTTAAACCACTTACGTATATCCATATTTTCGAATAAAGCGCAAGAAATTTCTTCCTCTCTCACACATCACATTGCGCGGTAACTTGCGCGGTAACTTGCACGGCAACGTTGACGTAGGCTACGTCACGTAGCTAATAGTCTACGTGCAGCAGTAAAAGCTCCCATAAGAGAAAATTACACTTGTTTCTTTATATTTTAAATGTCTTAGTGATGAAGATCGCAACATTAGTGGTTAAAATTATAATAATGATAGTAAAAAATTAGAGATTGTTTTTAGAGATCTGGCCAGGGCCTCCAGCAGGGGGCGGGCAAAAGCACTAAGTAGGGGGGCCGGCCCTCTATGGCCCGCCCATAACGACGGGTTTGCTCCAGGGTGGTGTGGGTGGTCAGGATGAAGTTGTAGGGCTCGATCACAGCAGTGGACACCTGGGGGGCTGGGTAGATGGAGAACTCCAGCTTGGACTTCTTGCCGTAGTCGACAGAAAGGCGCAAGAGGTCCTGCCTGCAGACCTCCACTGTCAGGGCGGTCAGAACCGGAAGCAATTCAAAATAAAATCACAATATTTCCAGTCATTCCGGTTGATACATTTCAAAATATTGTTGCAAATGTGCAAGTAACTTACACAACTGTGCGTAAATTAAATAATTATTAATGCGTGGGAAGGAGATAATAAATCATGACCCATAGTTATTAATGCGTTGGAAGGACATAATTATGTGTTGGTCAAGAGTTATGAATTCTTATTGCAGATCGACCGGCAATGCAACATGAATCACAAACACTAAATATGACTTAAGGAGGAGCAGATATTAGAAAAGGCACAAGAAAGCTTTTATGTTCTCACACACAGTCTACAGGAAGCGCGGCCAACCTGCGGATCTGTCATGTCAGTGTCACCAAACAACTGACGACAGCGGTCATGTCGCTTCTGATGAAGATTAAACAGTGTGACACATTTAAAGACTCTATTCTCAAAGCACTAAAGGATCATGTTTGGTAGACAACAGACATGGAGCAACGTCTTGCGCTGTGGTCCGTTATAAACACGTAATCAGTGTCTGTCAGACGATCTGTGTTGAAAGAGCTTCTGCGAGGGAGCACAAAAGTTAAAATCCCTGTATCCCAAGATCGATCGCAGGATATCATTATAATTCACTCCAAGATTGAAATAAACACAATCAGATCAGAATGTTCCTATTGTATGTTAAACAGTAGCCTATGCTTCTACCACAAAGGAGCTTGTCCACAACAAACAAGTACAAGACTTCCTAATTATGTCGTTCCCATTAATAATGCGTGGTCTTGAGATATTTGTTTTTTATATATATTAATGTCACCACAGGTTATGTTTTTACCGGTCCGGGTTTTTTGTTTGCAGCAGTCCAGAAGGTTATTAACAGATTTCAAATACATTTTTAGGATATCTCCTTTCTGCGTCCAAGAACAGATTAGTAAATTTGGTGGCGATCCGAATCATATTTTATGTTGTAAGTCAAAGAAATAAAACAAAGCTTTAGATTTATAGAGCTGAAGCATTAGTCTTACTTCTAAAAAATGTTTTATTAATAAATGCCATTGAGTAATTTCTAACTTTAGAACTTGGAAAAATAACCTGATATGATTTGTTGTCGACCGTTATGTGTCTTGTCCAAGAGTAACAGTGACCAAAAGCGTGATCACTGTCGGCAACTCCTCACAACCTTGTATCATTTCCAATAAACGGCTTTAAAGGGTTTGGTTCCCAATCCTTTCTGTACTTATGAGTATGCAGCTTAGACTGAGACATGTCACAGAGAGGCACACACACACACACACACACACATGTAACAGGGTTAATAGATGTATTCCACTTGCCTTTCATTTCCCATTGTATGCAACTGCTACTGCACCATCACCAACATTACGACAGGCTGAGTCCAATGATCGCCTGAATCGTATCATTATGTTGGAACGTGTGCTTGAACAACAGCCACAGACAAGAGGGGTCCTCAGTGGAGCGGAGGGGCGTCCACGTCAAAGTCAGGCTCCCAAACCTAAAGCTAATTTGCCCTGTGCTATTTGTGGGGATAGGGGACACACAACTAATTTCCATTGTAGGGCAAATCGCTTGTGTTTTATTTGCTATTCGCCTGATCATACACGCGCCGAGTGCTCTAGAGCTTTAGGTGCCAAGCCCAAAGTCACTAAACCATCAGCTCCGGAGGAAAACTAGCGGGCCTACATTCGGAGGGGGTAGATGTTAGGCCTGAGTTTGATCCCCCAGTGACTGCTGCTGATGATGATCTAGAATCTATCTACCAGAGTGTATGTGAGGAAAGAGATTGTGGACGCAGACCAGTTATTCAGAACATTCAGAGACTGAAACCTCATGATGACTTGTTTTATGAAAATGTGATACTGGGTGGCAAAACATCAGTCAAAGCTATGGTTGATAGTGGATCTATGGCTTGTACTTTGAGCTCCACTGTCATTCCACAGCTGCTAGAACACTCTGTGTTGAGACAAGGACTATGAAATAGTCCAGCAACATTTATGAGGATGATGTTGAGTGTGTTCGTGGATCAGAACTTTCTCAGCTTGCTTTTGTTATCTAGATGATGTCCTGGTGTTTGCTCCAACAGAAAGCTTAGCCTTGGAGTGATTGGAAATGGTCTTCCAGCGCCTGAAAGCTCACAATCTGAAGCTGGGTCCAAAGAAATGCTATTTCTTACGAGGGTTAGTCAAATTCTTAGGACATATTGTGAGCGCTGAGGGTATCAGTTCTGACCCAGAAAAGATTGCAGCCATTACCTCATTGATGGAGGCTGACCTCATGGAGAAAAACACAAATGTGCCTTCGCAGCGGAAGATACGCTCATTCTTGGGCATGGTAGTATTTTACCAACAGTTTATTGAAGGCTGTTCTTCTATAGCAAAGCCACTGTTCAGTCTCATATCAGGTAAAAAGGGGCCTCGTGGATCAGCAAAGAAACGTCATGAGGTGCAAAGAAAACTTAAAGCTAGTGACTGGACAGACGAGTGTCAACTGAAGCAGGCCCTGTTGGACAAAGTTTCTTTTAGCCCATCCAGACTTTAGCAAGCCCTTCTTGCTTTCATGGATGCTTCCACAAATGGTCTGGGTGCGGTTCTGTCCCAGGTTCCAGAAAGTGGATTAACGGCTAGACCGATTGCCTTTGCCAGTAAATCCCTCAGCCATGCACAGTCCAAGTACCCAGCCCAAATGCTGGAATTCTTTGCTTTAAAATGGGCTGTGTGTGACAAATTCCATCATTGGCTGAGGGGTCATGAGTTTACTGTCTGGACCGACAATAACCCATTGACGTATATTCTGTCCAAGGCCTGGCTTGATGCCTGTGAGCAGAGATGGATTTCTAAATTGGCTCCCTTTCATTTTGATATCAGGTACATACCTGGACCAAAGAATGTGGTGGCTGATGCCCTTAGCCGCGAACCGTTTGTGGTTTGCAGTGCATCCCACAGGTTGACCAGAGTGGCATATGAGGATCTGTTGACAGAAGCTGCTGCGGTGTGTGCACATGGCGTTCAGGAGGCTTTCCGCTGCTCTGCTCATCCAGGTGATGTCATTCCAAATGAGGGTCAGTCTGTTACCTCTCAATGTGCTAATGTTCCTGAAGCTGGGATCCTGACAGCAGATGAAGTTACTGCTGTTTTCCAGGCACACGGACAAATTGAGTCAAGGATCCATCCACAGGCTCTCTCACTGCCACATTTTCCTCAGATTCTGCAGTCACCAGATTGCAGTGGGTTAAATGTGCTTCCACATGATGTGTTGGTGGATAGACAGCGTAGTGACAGTGTTCTGAGCAGAGTGATCTTTTATGTGGAAAGAGGGTGGAGACCGTCAAGGAGAGAACGTGGAAAGGAACCAGCTGAGGTTAACAGATTGCTGAGAGGATGGGATAAGTTGGCTATGAAAGATGGTGTGTTGCACCGCGTAACAAGGAATGTTGTGACCAAAAAGAGATCCTACCTCTACGCTCTGCCGTCTTCCCTACGCACCAAGGTGCTGAAGGGGGTTCATGACAAGGCTGGTAACCAGGGACAGGAACGGACGTTACACTTGGCTCGGCAGAGGTTTCATTGGTTGGGTCTGAGTAAGGATGTGGTGGATTTTGTGAAGCGCTGCAGACGGTGTGTGGTGAGTAAGTCGCCAGAGCCCGAAGCCAGAGCGCCCTTACAAAATATTAGGACAACTGAGCCTCTTGAGCTGGTGTGCATCGACTTCTGGACGGCTGAAGACTCTGCTAACAGGTCACTGGACGTTCTAGTGATCACAGATCACTTTACTAAGATGGCTCATGCCTTCTTATGCTCTAACCAATCAGCCAAGTCAGTTGCACACCAGCTATGGCACAATTATTTCAGCATCTATGGTTTTCCCAGAAGACTACACTCAGACCAAGGGGCTAATTTTGAGAGTGCTCTAATTTCTGAGTTGTTAGCTGTGGCTGGGGTCCAAAAGTCCCACGACACCCTATCATCCGATGGGCAATGGCTCTTGTGAAAGGATGAAAAGAAAACTTGGAAATATGATTCGTGCTTTGCCACCCAAAGCCAAGCATAGATGGCCTGCAGCTCTGAAGTCTCTCACTTTTGCCTACAACTGTACAGTACATGAGACGACTGGTTACGCACCATTCCCATTCATGTTTGGAGGTGTGCCGAGGCTGCCGGTTGATCTTATTTTTGGTTCTGTTCTTGATGTCCCCGAGGTCACAGACTACAGTCAGTATGTTCAGTCATTGAGAAGGGATTTGAAAGAGGCTATCGATGTGGTACAGACTAGGGCAACCAAACAGTTGCAGCGACACGCAAATCTATATAACAGGAAAGTGCGAGGGGCCCCAGTAGAAGTGGGCGACCATGTGATACTGGCTAACAAGGGGGAGCGGGGCAAGAGGAAGCTTGCTGACCGCTGGGAAAATGTCATTTACACTGTGGTGGGGGTAAATGAGAGCAGTCACACTTTCAGGATCCAGAATGGTTCCACCGGTCAGGAGAAAGTTGTCCATCGAAACCTCATTATACCCGTAAATTTCCTTCCGTTGTGTGACTCTGAGGATGGAGTGGATGTATCTCCTACACTGAGCACAACTGATGACGCTTCTGAGAAGGAATCGGTGAGTGTTTCAGTGGATTCTGCAGAGTACAGGACAATGCTGTGGGTGTCAGGACTGCCATCTGTGTCATCAGGTGATGGACATTTAGTAGTTGGACAGCATCAATCAAATTCTGTACCAGCTAGTGACTTTGTCCCGATAGAGTCACATGTTGATGAAGGGTCTATGGTTACATCTTGGTGCACTTCTCCGGCCCATGTGGTCAGCTCTCCACTGGTGGAATAGCCCGATCCGGTTGCTGATGAGCAATTAGCCACTGGCTCGGGCATGGGGGGTCTGGTCTCTTCTGATGCCACAGTCCCCAAAAAGGTGGTGTTGGGAGATGCCAAGGAGGCCAGGAGTCGTGTTAGATCCAGGGCGGGGAGATTATTGAAGCCGGTTAATAGGCTCATTGAGTTTGGTGTCAGTGTCATAGGTAGAAAGCAATAGAAAGGCATCTATATTTTTTCATATAAGTTCATATTTGTGTTTTTGGTGCCTTGTGTCATAAATATTTTTTTTTCCTAGTTCATGGTTTTGGACATTGTTTTTGTAGGGGACCTTATGATACTGTGTGTTATTCATCTTTGCTGTACGGAAATGCTTTACAGTGCGCAGTGTATGAAATATGTAACAGGCATATTTCGCCCTGTGTGTGGTTATGGGGTTTGGCCAATTCCATTCCACGCTGACTCTTTTCGAGTGGTCTTCTGACTGGGATTTTGTGACTGTAAAAGCATGTTGATCAGTGATTTGAGTTGGGTATTTGACTGTATATGGGTCTATTTTTTTTACACTGTGTATGTATATATTTTTTCATGTGGTTCATGCCTGTAAATGCTTGAGTGTATGTGTACAATTATTATTCTGGAGTGACATGACAGTAAAAAACTTTTCCTCCTGCTCTGTTAGATGGGATGGGGTCACCGTCGGATTTACACATGCGCTATTCATTTTGACTGCATACTTGCGGGTGTCCTCTTGTCATGCTGCTCATGGCTGCGCCGCCATGGCAGTGATACAGGACGGGAGGCTCCCGCTGGTCATTTGTGACAGCAACTGCAGAACTATATGTGTTTTAAAGTCAGTCGCCAAAACACCAGAAAAGTCTCCAATAACTCCAGAAAAAGTCGCTATATTTGTCGCTAGTCGCTTTTAGAAAAAAGGTCACTAAGGGGGTTAAAGTGGCCAAATTTAGCGAGAAAGTGTCCGAGTTGGCAACACTGCACGGGAAGGAAAAGTCAGCTAAAATGCTCCCTGAATGCGGAATGTAGTCGATGTTATGGTTTCACCATTTGATTTTGATACTCAGTATACCTGTTTACGTCCTGTGTCAAATTCACAATTTTTTTGTTTCCCCACCAGGTGGCACTTTATGCATGGAAAAATCCTATTTTTGGCCATATCTCTGGAATTATTTGTCTCATTGACCTCAAATGAAGTGCAAATAAAAGGTCACGGCCTCAGGGACGACTTGTATCAACACTCCGCGTTTGAGGATATAATGAACATAGATGTGTGGAGCACTTTAAACATTACCCATGTGAATATAAATTCTGCACATATTCATCTTAAAGCTATGATGTCTTCCAGTCAGGTTTTAGACAGCACCACAGCACCGAGACTGCTCTGACCAAAGTCATTAATGACATACCTTCACATACAGACGATGGAACAATTACTGTCTTAGTTTTATTGGACCTCAGTGCTGCATTTGATACAGTAAACCACAATATATTACTCCAATGACTGTAGAGCTGGGTTGGCCTTTCTGGCACTGTACTAATTGGTTCAAAACATACTTGAAGAGCAGGAAGTATTTTGTGTTTTATTCTCAGATGTAAGTCGCTTTGGAGAAAAGCGCCTGCTAAATGACTGTAATGTAATGTGATATAATGTAACTACAGATCTGAGCAAACAGGAATTACATGTGGAGTTCCCCAAGGTTCCATCCTGGGACACATATGACACACAGATCTACATTAAAATGTCACCAGGAGACCGAGCTCCTGTACAGGATCTTAGTAAATGCATCGAGGACATAAATGAGTGGATGTGTCTAAACTTTCTTCAGCTAAACAAAAGCAAAAAAACAAAACTGAGGTGATTGTTTTTAGCTTTTGATCAAAGTCAAGATTTGATGCAATCTAGCTGGTTCCCTATATAAGGCTACTTTTATAAATTGGCCGATCTCTGTGAAGTGCCTTGAGAGGACATTGTCGTGAAATGGTGCTATACAAATAAAGTTGAATTAAATTGAATTGATTATTCA
The DNA here is from genome assembly GCA_037177515.1 of Pseudomugil tenellus. Lineage (NCBI taxonomy): Eukaryota > Metazoa > Chordata > Actinopteri > Atheriniformes > Pseudomugilidae > Pseudomugil > Pseudomugil tenellus. Next base: position 22,060,563 of record JBAMHX010000018.1, on the reverse strand, counting down.
ATGAGGCCCAGTTGCCTGAACCAAAATGCCTTGTTGACATCTCAGGTGAGATGGGAAGACTGTTTGGAAAACATGAGCTGAAGCAGTCGAAGACCACTATTCCTGTCAGTGAAGAACAGGAAGCTGAGGCTGCAAGACTCACATAAACTGGACTTAAAAAAAGGTTTTCTGCCATATGTCAGCTGCCACATGAGATGATGGGGTCAGAATTAGGTGGAAATGACAAAAAATGTGGATCCAACCTGCTTAAGCTTCTGCAACCTGTCTGCTTTGGTTTAATGGTGTGGGAGACATGTTCTTGACAAAATGTGGGCCCATCGAAACCTGTTGAGGAATAATGCATCACCTGCTAACCTCAAATCATCTCAAACATGACAATGACGTCTCTAGTTCACTGCTCTCCACCAGATTGTGAGCAGCTGTTGGAAGCATATGGAACGACAGATTCTCATCATGCAGCTGACAAATCAGCAGAAACTGTGTGTAAGTATGTTTGATGCATGTCTGAGGAATAAATCTGAATGAAAAGGGGGTCAAATCTGGTTCCAGAAAGGCATGTATTGCGTGATTGAGTATATTTTCAGCTTTAGACGGATGTAATGAGTTCTATGTATACAATTCCTCTGCTAGTCATGTTAACTCATGCTATAGCAGTTAAAAAGACACCAGTTTGTTTGCATGACAACATTCACTGTCAAAGATTTTTTCATGTTAATTTTTTAATGCCAGGTAACTTTTTTGTTTCTAAATGTAAAAGCAAGTCCTACACTCTGTGAATTCACCAAACAGACAGACAAACAACGAGAAATATCCCAAATTGTGAATGAAAAAAAGTTTTATTGCCATGGAAACGCAGGCTTACACTAAGCCATGTGTCTCAGGAGCAACATTCACAGCAGCCATTTCAACAAGAGTAAGTAATAAAATATAGTAATTAATCACATTAATTAAGACTCCATGATTAAAAAGCTCAGCGATGTAATCAGTGATACCCCCAGTGACATCATTAGTGTCACGATGGTTGTGTGGAGGAAAGAATTTGGAGGATGGAGCTTTTAATGCCACATTTTATTGTACAGATCTCATGTGTCTGTATTTTCTCTGAAGAGCACTTTGCGTTACAGTTTCTATGATCACATTGCTCTCTTTCATTGAGCCACCTCTCAGTTTGGGTTTAGGAGGCAAACACCATTTTTACCTGTAAGATTATACTTTTTATAACACTCAGTCAGGACAGAAGGGTTTAAATGATGGCCTGAGAACTTATAATCTCCATGTTAGTTTCTTATTGTCATCAACTTGTATCTTTTTTCTGTCTCAGCAATTGTTCCTGGATTATTGCTGGTATTGTCAACCCATCTCGCCCGTCCTCGCCAGCCCGGATTCTGCTGGATGGTTTCTCCTCTTGTTGCCCTCCCCCAGCAGGCTCAGGCTGGTTTGATGCATGCATGTAATAAATTGTTATTTAGAATTACATGCTAAGTCATTTAAATAGCTTCATGCTTTTTTGGTTTTATTTGAAGAAAGTGAACATGCAGTTGGGGCAGTCTTGCCCCGATCTCTCCTACTGCACGTGAATATAAGAATATTCATCCATGTTTTCCAAAGTTGATACCATATAAATGTTATTAGTGTTAGCATTGTAACAACACAGCCTCCAGATCCGCGTAGAACATAAAATGTTGATTAAATACGACACAAAATCAAAGTATTTTTCCGAGAAACAGCTGTAGTTGCAGTAAGTGGCCAGTAGAGGTCAGGCTTGGATCACAACGAGGTTAGAACAAACGAATGAAACCAGTACAGAGAACCAGTAATGGAAGCAACATTTTTGCAATGGAATTGCCTTTATGCACAGGTCCACTACGTACTGAACTTAAGATAACTCTTTGTTTCCTGTCTAACATTTCTGGAGGAACTGATTAATCCAGGTGTGTCTGACCTGAGTAACCGCAATGGCCAAACACACCTGGATTAATCAGTTCATCCAGTAATAAAAGACACGAAACAATTAACTGTTTAAGTTCAGGAAGTCTTGAAACTTTGCATAGAGCCAATTGTAGTATTTTCCCCATACTAGCAGCACAATGATAATAATAGTGTGAATTAAACCAGCAAGGAAGAATAAAAAGAATTAAATAAAGGAGAAAGATTATTTTATTAGCTTTAAGTTTGACAAATTATACATAAACATATGTGTTTATAAATTAGATAAAAAGGCTACAAAAGAGTTGTCTTCAAATGTCACGTGCTCTGTCAGTAAACTTTTGGGAGTCACGCAGCTGCTGCCAACATCAGCGCGGAAATACTTTGACCGAGCTGCCAACTACCATCTTTGGTTTAGCTTAAATCTTTTATTCTCATCACATGAATGAGTGTTTAAGAAGTTTTAAACGTTCTGGTTGACTTTAAATGCGTTTAAGTTCTATTCACCATTTTAAGTTCAACTTCAGGCCGAACTTTAAGTCTGATGCTACACGCCGAGCAGGACTGGAAAAGCAGTTTTTAACAAGGTAGATTAAAGTCCTGGAATTAGATTTGGCCATTAATTTCTGTTGTCACATTAACTGAGAATAAAAGTCACGCTGGTTATGAACCAAGCCGGAAAGCTCCTCTGTGCGTAACGCGTGCGTCATCGCTGCGCTGGAGTCTGTTATCGTTTCTTTAACCTACTTAACATTATCAGCCAAAGAGCAAATGAAAGATAACCAACACTGCAGCCATCTGTAAGATTTGACAGCTTCTATATCAAGCGGTGTTGCGCGCGCAGCGCGTCCTTTCTGTTGTCTGTCCGGCGCGTCGGCAGGACGCATGAGAAGTCAGAGGCGTGAGAGTGAGTTGGGGAAGAGTGTGTGGGAGGGTAGAAGTCCCCCCTCCCCCGACAAAATGTCTCGATTGATCCACTCCTTCAAAACCCAACTCTTCTTCAGCCTCGCGCACATGAGCAATGTGTCCAAATCGGACTCTGAATCTCCCCACATAACCTCTGCATGGCGGCGTGAGAGCTGAGTGCCAATCTGACCCCCCCCAGTCCGCTTCTTTTATTTCGGATAGCACGCAGTAAAAGTCCAACTCAAACCAAACACCCTGTGAAGACAGAGCGCTTGGCTGCGTGTGAATGTTTGCAGTCTCACAGCGCACTCCGCTCGCGCTGGTGATGCCATGCCGCGAAGTCACACCGGCGAAGAGAGCGGCGGCAACGGGCTCTGGGTGAAAACCCCCCCTGGAAGCCGGGCGCAGGGCTACCCTTTGAGAGATGTGGAGTCTGGACGGAAGACGATGAATAACACGGTCCGGGTCGGAGACAGTCTGCTGTCACCCGCTGCGGCAGGTGCGATGGGGGCAGAGAGGAAGCAGGGCGCCCGCCTCAGCCTGCTGGGGAAGCCGCTGACCTACAACGCGCAGAGTGGCCGCAGGAACGCGCGGTACCGCCGGCTCCAGAATTACCTCTACAACGTGTTGGAGAGACCAAGAGAATGGGCTTTTATCTACCACGCTTTTGTGTGAGTACAAAGAAAAGAGTACAGAGAACTTAAAATCACTTGCTTTGCGTCTTAACAGCAGCTTTCCTACTTTCAGACTCAAACAATGAGCTCATTCCCAAATGTGGTTAATGGGGAAACCCAGCCGGGATCACTGTGTGTGGACACACAAGCAGCATGTGACGTGTTTTCCGATCCTTTCTCAAATGCAACCTAATTTAATCACCTCCACCCACATGAATGTCACATGAACACATGCACAGATAGAAAAATGAAAATAGAAACACAATTTAATTTCCTGCATTCTTTGCATGTTGGATGTTAAAGATGTTAATTGTGCTGATGTAGGCTAATAATGTTAATATTGTTCTGGGATATGCATGTCTGATCTAATCAGCTGTAGCTCTAAGTGTAAAAGTAAAAAACACAGCTGGAAACAGGACAAGAGGTGAAAAACACAAACATGGTTTTAAACCATGAAGGGGTCAAATCTCATCTAATCTTTGCATCAGAGGCTCCATCTGATTTTTGCAAAGTGAAAAGAGAGATTGCAGCCTTATCGTACCAAGTGGTGGTGCTTGTCTCCAATGTGTCATCATAGGAAGGAACAGCCAGCGTTTAAGTGGATAAATTCAAACCAGCCGTCTATTAACCACATTTTTTTTCTTGATGTGAAAGTTTTCCTTTGAAAAGAAAAGCATCGCTTCCTTTGCAGCTTTCACATGGACGCTTTGCTTTTAGTTTGTGTTTTTTTTTTTTTAGTTATTTAAGTAAAAATCACCACAGACAACTAGATTTGCTCTGTTCCCTCTAATTTGTGTTTTTCTAATTGAATATGTACTCCATACATAAAGCACCTTCTGTATGTTTGTTCTTCGGGGTGCTATTGGACTGAAACACTTGTTCTTACCAAGTCCTTTTGGGAAGCAGAGCTGTGAGAAGGAAGTGGAGCTGTCAGAGGAGGGGCTGCAAAGCCGGATGCTGACGTTTTATTTGCTCCTGCAGGACAGCTGAGGTCTCAGGGGTTAAGTCGTTACATCTGCTCATGACCGCAGCCTCCCACACTTAGTAGTTTGGATCAGCTGCACATATTAAATGGTCAAACAATTTAAGTGGGCTGAAGAAACATTTAGGAAAAAAAATCTCTCCCGCTCTGGGCAGATTACCAGAAAGTAAGGAAGTGTTGATGGAGAGAGAGAAATGACAAAGCAAAATGGTGTAATTAAGATATTTTAGCTGTAAAGAGTTAAAGTCATGATGAATGGATGGAGTTGTGATTGGTAAGATCATCGCACCTTGTGTGCTGCAGACTTAGAAGTGCTCATAATGGAGGCACTTCTTTATGAATACAGATTACATCTCTGACGAGTTACACTTGTTTGCATACTTTCCAGTGATTTTCCAGTGATGATTTTTTTTCTTGTTGGTGCACTCAAGGGACAAATAAAAAAATCCCCACAATATCTTGTGTCATTTTGCCGAAAACATGCAGCGAACATGTACACCAAGCTAAAGCAATTAGCGAAACAGATGAAGAGGATTGTTGTAATGGCGAGTACTTGTATCAGGGGGCTTTGGGTTATTTTGTATGCAGGAAGGACAACTTTCTTCAAAAGGCTGCAGGAAATGAGGAAAGACTGCTCTTCAGAAAACTCATGCCATTAATCCAAAAACGACAGAGCTTTAACACTCCAAACCTCATAGTTATTTATTTTTTATGCTTTGCACCCAAATAGAGTTCACTAACCACAAGTGGAATGTGCGTTTTTGGAGTGAGGTGGATAAAATATTCATTAAAGCAAACATATTGATTCAGGAGTCAAACCAGGTAAATATGTTGCTGTAAACCAAATAAATCTGAGATATTTGCAGCCCAGCACATTAAATGAGCTCCTTCCTTCAGAGATAAAATGCAAATTAATGCTTGTTCTAGCTTCTGGAGTCTTTTACCTGTTTGTGTTTGTTGCTGTTCCAGGAACCCCCCACCCCCAAAGAACCTGTAGGGACCTCCCATGTAAACTTGTTGTTGCTTGTTGTTGAATAGATTTGAGTGAAATAATTTCCAGGTAAAGCTGAAGGAAAGGTTTGGACTTAATTAAATGAACTGAGTCACCTGGATTGTTTGGAACCATCCAGATAACAGATGAAAGCCGCAGTGAGCAAATACAGCAAGCAGCTTCAAAACTCTGATGCTTAATGCAAATCACTTGAAAATGTTGCATTCAGTGCACATAGCCATTAAAAAATAAAGAGAATGGATTTAAAGCATAACATTTAAGGCAAAATGCTGCACATACTGTGTTCTGAACCCAAATGACACAGCCGTACACGGACACATGTTCTATCCCAATCACATGGCTTCTCACATATTTTCTCCCACATTCATTCACACATGTGAAGAGAAGAACAGACCAGCAACACAAAGCGCTTCATTTATAAGAGCAACGTTTCCTTTCATCGTTTAATAAGTGAAGAGTTCTAATGAAACAGATGCTGCTTGTTCCTGTGTGCGGAGCCATATTGAAAATCAGGAAACATCCCAACAGTGTTGTGTTTGTGTTTGTGGGTTTTTAGGACGCTGGAGGAGCCCCTGTTTGTTGATGAATCAAGATGCTGATAAGCATCTGGGCTTGCTTTTTTTCCTTCTTTTTGCCAGATAACGCTCCTACGCTGAAACAGTGCCGGCACTAAGGCTCAATCTCTTAACGAGATGGCGTGTGTCGGGCTAATCACATTTGCTGAAATGGGTTCCAGCCACAGTCTGCATTTTCAGTTATACTCGGATGATTCTTGTCTGTGAATGTGTGTTTTTATTTTTCTGGGCAACGATAATACAAGTCATTCTGCATATATTGTTGTGCACAACATCCTGTTGTCTTGAAACCTGTTGCCACCATGTGCACTGACATCTGCACATGTTCACGCATCTGCATATTTAACTTTTTTTATTTATCATAGAATGACTTGCAGAAACCATCAGTGTGAAATTGATGACGAGCGCATCAGCCATTGATCCCCGGTCTACCCGGATCTATTGACAAGGAAAACATCAGCAATGGCTGATAAATTGGCATGTGGTGAATTCACACCTTGCTGTAACGATTAACCTCGTTCTGATTTATCCAGTCATATTTGAACAGAAAGGAATGACACTGCATGTAGCTCTCAGAATGATGGATCGGCTTGTGCTCTCTTGGCTTTGTTTTAATCCGGCCAAAGTGATTTTGTTAGTATCAGCTTGAAGTAAGCGATGAGGAGGTAAAAAGAATCAACTCATTTATACTGAAAGAAGATGATTAACCTGCAATCATAATCAACCTGAAGCTTGATGCTTTTCTATGAGGGAAGGACTTTAGCAGTTTTAGGTTTTTCAGGCCATTCATTCATTTTCTAAACCACTTAATCCAATTCAGGGTTGTGGGGAAGCTGGAGCCTTTCCCAGCAGTTTGCCGGCGTGAGACAGGGTTCACCCTGGACAAGTCGCCGGTTTTTGTGGCCAATGGAAATATATGTTTTTCTTTCCTAAAGTTGTTTTATTAGACTTCTTTTTATTAGCGGGAGTGTCGACAAGGAAGCATGGGCTCTTATCTGCTTCTGCCAGGCTGTTTCCAAAAGAAGCTATAAATAAATCAATGCAATGATTCAAAGATCAGTTAAACCCTCATTTTAGTCTAAAATAGTTGAAAGGCAACATCAGAACATGGACGCAATTAGTTTTTTTAATACTTTGGCATGCACGCTGTAGATGCTTTTATAAAAGCTGGGTCACATCGTCTCTTCCACCAGCAGTGTGTGTTGCGTTTTGTTTCACTTCTTTTCCACATGCAAGTGTTTTATGTACAATGTGATAGTTTTGCTAAAATAAGCAAAGCTTTCCCTGAAAAACTGATAATATTAAAGGACTTAAAGAGTTAAACGTATGTTTGCACGGGATTTTGCAGGTTTATTTTGTTTCTTTAAACCCACATGTATGTCAGCATTTCAGGTCTTCTCACAGATGTGTATTGTATGAACTGATATACACCTTTGGAATTAAAGTACAGATAAGGAGAATCCTCGTTTGCCCTCTTTCCCCAGGAATCCAACCCCGAAAGAATATCCTATAAATGTACTTTTATTTATTTGTACAATATATTTGAATCAAAATATATGATTTTACATCATGAGATGTTCTTTTCTGTCAGCCAGTGTTCACGTGTCTTAACAGGAAAAATGGCATCAGTAAAAAATAGTCATAATCATGTTTTATATAGAACGCTCGCATCAACTGTCACTCTCGCTGTGATTGTTGGACAGCCTGATTCATGGCTGATGATGATGGAAAAGCAAGGAATCAAAAATATGTTGGAATTTTATAATAAAGTCTAATAAAATGATTGCAAAGCATAAATCTTGAAGCCGCCACCTCCTGCCCAACGGTTTACCGTGTCGGAAAGATCTGCATTTTGACCATTTGTGTTTAAGTCCAAGTGGAAAATGTAATGTTGTTATGTTGGCATGGGAAGGGAGAGACCGGACATCGATGGGCTGGCAAATTAAAACAAATCAGCGTGTCCTTAACTAGCTTACGTAGATCAAAATGAGAGTGAATTACAGTGTGTTGCAGCGGGGAAACCTAGAAAAGCTGCAGGCCCAGGACCAGATGCTTTATGTGTTTTCATGTGTTTTGCAGTTCTGATTAAACGTTTGCGTTATTTCCTTTAGAAGTTTCCGGTTTGTGTCTTTAGTTGAATTTACTTCCCACTCACCTGGTTGTTTGATAACCACACCTGTACCCTGTTAGCGGTTAGCTCTGTCTGTAAATATAAACCATTTTGCTTCTGTTGCTCCTTGCAAGCTCCTCCTTATCCCGTCCTCATCTTTACAGTCTGTTTCTGTCCTCATGCCCTCATCGGTCTGTGCTTTGTCCTTCTGTTTATTCATGCACTTGTCCTGTTGACAGCGCTGTGGTTATATTATGATAAATGAGAATTCCTTTATTCCCTTTGCTCCTGTTTTGTTACCATCGGGTCCTTCCACCAAAGTAAACCTTGATAACCACAGGTCAGTTTTCAGGATGTTTTATTGAGCCTAAGCCACTAAAAAGCTTCAGTCTCTGAATTTGTTTCTGGTTATCGTTCACTGGACCTCTGAAGGGATCAGTGTGAAGAATATTAGTTTAAACCAAACTATGACAGACTTTTTTATGGACGTGTAGTGCTTTTTTTTTTTTTTTATAAATGTTTACTTCCATTTCTGTTTCTCAGATGCTCACATTATTAATTAACCTGCTCAGTTTTTACAAACGACTTTTTCCATTATGGTGTTCCGATTATTGATGACATCACATTGGGGGTCCGTATATCTGAAATGATCCAACTACATTAACAATCCTGGATTCATGTATGAATTCAGTATCATTTGCTTAGTTGTAAAGTTTCCAATGTTTCTGCACTTTTTATTCAATAGTTTGGAAGTTCAGAGAAAGTAAAGTAACGACTATATTATCCACCACTTTCTAAGCAAAACACTGGAGGTCGCTATGACACCTTTTCTCCCCTGTTCGGGTCATCACTTTTGGTCATTGCTAAAGGAATGGAAAACAGCATATTTTAGAAGGGCGATTTAATTCGATATATTCACAGAAATGTCTTCTGGGACGACCTGTAATGTTGTTGGATACATACAAAACTTGAGGAACTTACAGATTTTATAAATGGAGCATGTTACCACCATAAACTCACTTGCCAGGAAGAGATGATTTCATAACAATGAGTCGGAGCGCTGAAGTTAAAACACCCACCAAGAGGATCTTCTTCTGCCAGATCCCTGCCAGAAACACGGACTTTTTGGCAGACTTACCAAAGTAGACTTATCAAGCAGCAGCAGAGGCTGTAGCTAGCTGTCACATCGATAAGCTAATCAAATTAAATAAACATTAAAAAGATTTCACGGAAGCAGAAAAAGAAGCTGGGACACGGCAGCAACAATAGACCCAAAAGAAACCCACTTTTTTAACATCCTGAATCCGGATCGCGGTGAAGGGAGCTAAACAGCGGTACCCTAAACTGTAATCTGGCCGTTCTGTTAGAGTAGTTGATGAGACAATAATCTCAACATTCTGTCGTCTTTTGATTAAAATGCGACCCGTGTATCCATCTTTGAGATTTGGCCATTGTTTGCGTAATGAAAATGTTAATTTTAATTTTTTTCTGAAGCAGTATTACCTTTTTAAAACAGTACTACTTTATCGTTATTGTAATGTAGCCGGTTAGCGATTTCGGCATAATTTTACGCAATGGATTATGGGAATGGGAGTCCGCCAAGAAAGTGGTAGATAGATGTGCAGATATGTTTGGTGTATTACCTTACAAAAGGACAACATGGCTGCAGTTAAAGGAAAAACATCAGCAGGCTTGGTAATATATTTTTACATCTGAAGGAGTACTTTTGTTCTCATCAGAGACCAAAAATCAGTTTATAAAAGTCAGGGAGTCTGTGCCTATTCCATCAGTCACTAAACTGCAGGTGCATTGATCCAAAGAAGAAAAATGTAAAATGCACTCAGGATCAAAAGCATCGTGAAGAGACTGAACTTTGTTTCCAGAGAACACAGCGACATTTGAGATACCTGAGCACATAAAAGGGTCTGTGTTTAGTCTCACTGTTACTTTCAGGTAGGAAGGAGGTTGCTGGCTTGCACCCAATGGAAAATGCTGGAAAACAGATTAATCAGATAGGATGAATGAAAGGTGGGATATATAAGTGTGTGTGTGTGTGTGTATAAATGCTGTCATGGTGTATTCCGGTGTTTGCAACAGTAGGCACAGACTTGGAACCATAAAAGATGACATGAGTGTGTGTGTGTTATGTCTTCAATGGACAATGAAACCGGATGGATACAGTGAGTTTGTGAGTCTTCATCACCAGTTGGCTCGCCGTTGTGCAGAACTCTGGAAGGATGAATGAAAAGGCAGAAAGCAGTGAGAATGAGGCATGGAAATGGAACTTTTAAAGACCAAAACAAAAGGAAGAGTATTGCTTTCATAAATATATTTATTTTACTAAAATTACAGTTGCATCCAAATGAAAATGTTCTTGTAACTTAGAGCCATTTATAAATCTGTGCTGGCTGCCATGTTGCGTCGCCATATTTGAATAGGGTAGCTGAAAAGGGACAAACTTGTTACCCTTATGCATTTTAGCTGTGCTGTAGGGATAGAAGGAGAAACAAGCAGAGACAACTGTGGGTTTTTGTTGAAATGGAAGACCATCCATACACTTTGTCTCATGAGAAGATGGAAGAAATGGCAAAGAAAAGGAATAGAAATAATAACCGGTAAGAGTCTGCATCGGTTTAGTATTTACCAGAAAATCCAAACTGATGTGAAGTTTGCAGCTTTCTGTGGGACAGGTAAGCTAATTCTAATTTAGTAGAAGCGCTAACAGTTAATTCTAAGTAGGAATGATATACAAATATCCCGTTATGAACTCCATAACCCTTCTGAAGGAAAACTAGACAAAGTAGTTAGTTTCAAACTCATTTATCCTCTTTTTAATCACTAATTTATTGCTGAATGCAACATGTCTGTATTGTATATCAGTGATAGTTTCAGGTATAAACAGATAACTAAAAACTTTTGAGTGTATTTGTTTTTTCATTATTATACATTAAGATGGAAAAAGAAAAATGTTTGAGAGGACAAGAAATAGTTTCAGCCTCAGTCTTATTCAAATGACTTGTATAGTACATGGATTATTTATTGTACTGCTTTTATTATAATTTAATTTATAGATATCAGTTTAAAACTATGTTTATATATTTACCCATCTATTTTTCTGGAGCTTTTAGGGTCATGAGGACAGATTCCAGCTGCTATCAGGCAAGACGCATGGTGCACTCAGAATAGATCACATGTACCATGTAAATAATATTTATGAAATGAATATTATGAACATATGAATTGTGTTTTAGATTATATTAAACATAACTGCTTACACTTTAAAATGATGTTAAAAATAGACTGGGACACGAGTAAGCATTAATAATTGATATGTCCATATGTTATCTTTCCATACTATTATCAACAGTAGCTTATTAGTTCTGCATCACATTCACTATATTTACATGCAGCTTGAAAATAGCAGCAGAATCAATTTTTTCTGTTAGTATTTTTGGAGTTTAGGAGTCAGTATTTTTGGCAAAGTAGCTGCAGAAATCTCATTAACTAGACGGAACAGAGTCATGACGGAGCCTGCAAACATTGCAAGTTGATCCGCTCTGCATGATTCGCTTCATATTCATACACATCTAATCCGGCTTTTCTATTTAAACTGCACTTCTTGCTCTCTGTCTCTCTCTCACACACACACACCAGCCAAGCACCCACCTGTCCGCACCTGAAACAAAACACTGACTGATGCGATCAGAGTCTGACACCAAACTTTAGTTGTGTGATTATTCATTAAAGCCAGATGTCTGACAAACATCTGAAAGCAACCTGGAAACATGAAAACCAGTTTATCTTCCAGCTGTACTTTTTTAAAAATCAGATTTAGCTTTAGTTTATTTGACCTTTTTATCATCATTTTTTGGATTCATTTTATTTATTGCATCATTTTAACCGCAAAAGAATCATATATGCTTATTTACTTATATCTGTTGCTTTTATTTGGTCCCGTTTAATATTTTTAACTCCAGTGTTTTCCCTCATCAGCGGTATACCTGCTTGGTCTGCATGGTTGTTGCTATGGTGATTGCACTTGTTTGGGTGGCTGTGGGGGCCCTGCACCGCAGCCCTGTGGCTGTGGACCCTGGTTGGATCTGGACGGTTTCCAGTAGTGGGCTGGCTCCTGGTATCAACAGACCCCCAAATATTGTTTCCTCACAGCAGCATCAAGCGAGTTGTTTACTCTGCTGTCAATACACAGTGGGGGGTGTTGGTGGTTCGGGTGGTGGGAGGGTCAGTGCATGCATGCTGGGAGTGTGTGTGTGTGCATGTGACAGGGAAAACTATGATGAGCTGTGTGTTTTTAGAAACAGTTGGGTGTGTGAAGACTTGTTTTTGTGCTAAAATAGATTTTACTGCATGTGAAGCACTTTGTGCTACTTTTATATGAATATTTCTTGATAAATAAATTTAGATTTAATCTTGTTCAGAAATGTGGGAGTTGATTCCTTCCCAGCTTCTCTTTATTTTCATTTATTTATGGGTGATTGATGCACACTAATCGTTTGAGTTTATTCCATGATTTTATTATTATTATTCTCCGGTTTCCTGTTAGAGTTTTAATGACTTTATCCTCCCACAGTTTTGACTCTACGCCCACAAAAGTCATATCAAAACGTGCGTCTTCATCGGGAATAGTGTGCTTTGATTTTGTCTCTACAGAAGTCTTACAGTCTTTATGTAATTCACAAAAAACTGCCATTTTTCCCATCATTGAAGTGAATGGGATCGTTATGGCTTTTGATATCTTAGCTTAATTACCTTACTTTTAATTAATACCTGGCTGAATGGTCTGACCATCATGTTCCTAAGCTAATGTCATTCTGACCTTACTAAACCATCGGTCTGAGTTGTCCTTCGCGACGGGGGAAATGTTTAGACAGGACATGGGTCCTTATCTTGTTTCTAAGAGAATAGTGACTCCGCATTCTGGGAGACACACAACCAAAGTCTTTAAATGAAGGTGTCTCCAAGTAACTGGGCAGAATTACTTCGGACTCCTGTGTGACAACAAATCTCTGAAATGATTCCCCCGGGTTAAAACCTTGTATATTGTCTGTCTGTCTTTCATATATTGTCTCACTCCATGTTTTAATGTTTAACTAAGTTCAACTTTCTTTGCTTCTTCATTTATTAAATTTATACTCTTCTCAATCACCAAAATGTACTCCTCCCTCTTAAAAGGATTACAGGATTTTGACATGGGGCTGCACGGTGGTGAGGTGGTTAGCACTGCAGCCTCACAGCAAGCAGGTTGCCGGTTCGCTCGGCTCGGGCGGTGGCCTATCTGTGTGGAGTTTGCATCTTCTCCCCGTGTTAGTGTGGGTTCTCACCAGGTACTCCGGTTTCCTCCCACAGTCCAAAGACATGCAGCTTGGGGTTAGGCTGGTTGGAGAGTTTAAATTTCCCATAGGAGTGTGTGAATGTGTGTGTTTGTCTACGAGTGTTGGCCCTGTGATAGACTCCGCATCCTGGCGACCTGTCCAGGGTGTACCCCGCCTCTTGCCCTATGTCCCTACGCCCCACGTTCAGGGAATACTTAGATTGATTTTGGCCGGAAAACTTAAAACCAGGCGGCAATCTCTGGCTGCCGATGGCGACGCCAATACGGAAATGGAAATATGTGCAGTTCCCCCCTCCCCCACTAGAGGCAGCAATAGAGAGCAATGCCCATAGACTCCCATGTTAAAATGATTTCACAGCTGAAATAAACATGTTTACAGAGTGGCT
>JBAMHX010000018.1:21998092-22012910 GCA_037177515.1 Pseudomugil tenellus | reverse complement strand
GATCATATTTCTCCAGTTTTAGCATCTCTTCATTGGCTCCCTGTTAAATTTAGGATAGAGTTTAAAATCGTTCTCCTCGCCTTACCTGAGCCGGGTTCTGCCGGAGGTTTGCCTCCCTGTTACAAGAGAGTTTTCCTTCCCACTGTTGCCCTATGCTTGCTCAGGATGGGAGATTACATCAAATCTAGATCAAAGTCAAGATTAGATGCAATCTTGCTGGTTCCCTATATAAGGCTTTTTTTATAAGGCTATTTTTCTGAATTGGCCAATCTCTGTGAAGCGTCTTGAGACGACATTGTCGTGAAATGGCGCTATACAAATAAAGTTGAATTGAATTGAATTGAATTAAATTGAGTTGGCTATGGAATCCAGAGGCAGTCGGTGAGGAAACTGTTGTGTGGAGCAATGGAAGGATGAGTCCAGGAGGGGATTTCCACAGGAGAAGAGTCAGTTCAGGAGAAGCCACTTAGAGGAGGGGTTCCTGTAAAAACACAAGGAGCCGGAATGCATAGTTTCACAAGTGGTTTAGAGATTCTCTGGGGGGCTTGGGTTTACCACTTAGATCAACGCTCAAGCGACGAAGGACTAAGTGCCAGCTCCAGATATAGTGCTGGGGAAGATGACAAATTCCTCACAGGTGTGCTGGACAGCACACCTGTGGGAAATCAACCCACGGAAAAAGGATCCTCTGGCACCCTCCAGTGGAGCTGAAAAACACTTTAAATACACACACTGACACCTGACAGGCTCTTCAGAGAGATCGGCCAATTCATAAAAATTGCATATTTAAGGGTACCTGTAAGATTGCCTTAAATCTTGACTTTGATCTAATCTCCCATCCTGAGCAAGCATGAGGCGAAAGTGGGAAGGAAAACTCTGTTTTAACAGGAAGGCAAAACTGATTCAGGGAGGGCAGCCATCTGCCTCGACTCACTGGGGTCGAAGAAGACAGGAAAGATAGATCAATATACACTGCAGATGCTTTCCAGGAACACCTGAAGAAAAAGGAAAACAAGAAGTTAGACCTGCAAAAAATGAGAAATAAGCAATAAGATTTGCAGAAAAAGGAGAAATAGGTTAATAATGCCAGAACCGTCCTATACATGGAAAGGTAACAGGGAGTGCTCAGTATATCATGGGATATCCCCTATGGCTGCATAATTAATGGACCACTAGACTATTCTCAACGGTAAGATTTCTCAAAAAGGAAGGTTTTAAGTTTGATTTTTAGGGCAGAGAGGGTGTCTGCCTTCCGTACCCACAGTCGGAGCTGGTCTATATAAGTGCGGCTTGATAGCTTAAGGCTCTTCCTCCCATCGTTTTCTTAAAGACTCTCGAAACCACAAGTAGACCTGCAATCTGAGAGCGAAGTGCTCTGTTTGGAATATATGGAACTATGAGATCTCTGATATACAATGGAACTGGGTCATGGAGAGCTTGATAGGTCAGGAGAAGAATTTTAAACTAAAGAACAAATCCTGGTCAAGAATAACTCCAAGGGTCCTCACTGTAGTACTGGAAGCCAAATTAATGGCATTCAGATTAATTAAAAAGCTAGGCAATTTTGTCCTAAGTTTCTGAGGCCCAAAGACAACAACCTCAGGCTTTTCTGGGTTTAAAAGGAGAAAATTTTGAGTTTATGTCTTTATGTCTTTAATCTTTGCAATCTAATGGACTGATTGGTTTCATTGAGCTTCATGGATAAGTAAATCTGAGTATCGTCTGCATAGCAATGAAGGTTTATACCATGTTGTCTGATGATAATACCTAAAGGAAACATGTATAGTTTAAAAAGTGTTGGTCCAAGTAGAGAACGCCGAGAAACACCATGACTTACTCTGGTGCGTGAGGAAGACTTGTTACAAACTGAAATCTATCACATAAATATGACTTAAAACAGCTTAGTGTGGTCTCTTTAATACCAATAACATGTTTCAGCCACTGTAGCAGAATGTTGTGATCTATGGAGTTAAATGCAGAACTGAGATCGAATAGGATAAGAACAGACAGAAGTCCTTTATCTGACGCCATGAGAAGATCATTAGTAACTTTCACCAGTGCTGTCTCTGCGCTATGATGATCTCTAAATCCAGACTGAAACTCCTCAAACAGATTGTTTCTGGTCAGATG
This sequence comes from Pseudomugil tenellus, assembly GCA_037177515.1. Classification (NCBI taxonomy): domain Eukaryota; kingdom Metazoa; phylum Chordata; class Actinopteri; order Atheriniformes; family Pseudomugilidae; genus Pseudomugil; species Pseudomugil tenellus. The sequence goes on along the minus strand of JBAMHX010000018.1, from coordinate 22,010,780 downwards.
GACACATAGTTGAGTAAAAACTATTTTCTCCACAATTTCAGACATGAAGGGTAGGTTGGATATTGGTCTATAGTTAGTGAACACTTCTGGATCAAGAGCTGTTTTTTTAAGTAATGGTTTGATTACCGCTGTCTTAAAAGATTGAAGTACATATCCTGTTTATATGGATGTACTGATCAGATCCAGTACAGATGTGTTAACAAGGAAAATACTTCCTTGTATAATTGGGTTGTGATTGGGTCTAAAATACAAGTTGAAGGTTTAGATGACGGCATTATTTTGGTTCATTCAGAAGGCTGTATACAGGACAGAAACAGCCCAAAAAAAAATAATCAGGTTCTATAGACGTCTCTAAAGCTGCCACAGTTTAAACTTCGTCAATGGTGGGATGGATATCATGGATTTTCTCTCTAATAGAAACTATTTTGTTTAAGAAGAAACTTATGAAGGCATCACTGCTGAGAGTTAAAGAAATACAAGGCTCGATGGCACTATGGCTTTTAGTCAGCCTGGCTACAGTGCTGAAGAGAAACCTGGGATTGCTTCAATTTCCAATGTTTTTTTTTCTGGAGGATTTGCCTTCATAGTCATGTTATCCTCTGAGTTAATAACAATTCCAAAGTCTGGCTCTATCTATCCCTTTAATCGGTGAATATTCTACAACATGTTAATTTACTCATGATTACAGAAGAAACATATTTGGGTTGCAGAAACTAAAGTCTTTGTAGACAACTATAGGACTGGATACTTATTTTTCCTACTTCTTTTATCCATGGATGTTACCTCACGTTACATTACAGTCATTAAGCAGATTCTTTTCTCCAAAGCGACTTACATCTGAGAATAAGAACAACACAAACACAAAATCAAACAGTAGAGGACATCATAGATGAGTGCAGTTGAACTACTGTGAGCCTATCCGGGTGCATTAGAAGCTAGGGACTCTGCAGAGCGAACAGAGTTTGGCAGTTTGTTCCACAACCGAAGAACAACAGTAAAGAGTCTCGGTTATGATTTAGCCCCATATAGTGATGGCAGTGCTAGACATCTTTCATTGGCTGAGCGTAACTATCATGGTGAGTGTAGCTCTGGATTAATGAGTCAGAGTAGACAGGAGCCATTTGAGTTACCGTATTCTCACGACCATAAGTGAACTTAAAAGTCTTTTTTCCAAAATGTATGGTGCACCTTTTGGTGCGGTGCATCTAATCTGTTAAACACGAGAAGAGGGCCAGCCTCAGTAAACTTCTGGAGACTCGGGGCCTACCCAGTAACTACCAATCAAGTCTGTACCCTTGGAGTGCTGATAGACTCAGATCTGACTTTCAGTAGCCACATCAAAGCTGTGACTAAAAAAGTGTTTTACCAACTCAGAAACATCAACATGATTAAAGGTTTAATCTCCCAGAAAGACCAGGAGAAACTCATCCATGCTTTCATCTCCAGTAGACTGGATTACTTTAATAGTCTTTTAACAGGACTTCCCAAAAAGAGCATAAAACATCTGCAGCTTATCTAGAATCTCTTCGACATCGCCACTGATGTCGAAGAGGACAGCGTAAGAAAAGGAGGCCACTATAAAAAACAAGTGAAGCAAATAAACATGAACCAGCAGCTAAAGAGAAGGAAAAAATGAACTATAAAAATGTATAAATAATTAGTCTGAGCAGCACCTCTGCCAGGAATCACGACTTCTTGGCACCAAACCCTTGTAAACAAAACACGAGCAGCGCAGCAGCGGGCAGAGACAGACCAGCCGGTGCCGGCTGTGCATTGACAAGCTACCGGTAATAAATGTGAGAAATGACATGTGCCTGAACCAAGAGCTGCATTGTATGTTCTGTCAGGTAGGGTCTGATCCTCCTGATGTTGTAAAGAGCAAATCGGCAAGTATTCAGCTATTCATCCATCAGATGTAGGCACAAGTGTGAAAGAGTCAAAGTTCACACTTATTGGCAGTTGTACAGAAGGACTGGCTGGACAGACTATGAGTCTATGAGATATCAGCATGCTGATATTCTCATTGAGACGGATGTATCATCAGGTGGGAAGGAGAGGAAAAACTGCATGTCATATACATAGCAGTGGTAGGAAAAGCCATGAGAGCTTATGAACACACCAAGTGAGGATGTGTATAGCGAAAAGAGAAGAGGGCCGAGCACCGAGCCCTGAGGAACCCCTTTGTTCAATGCATGCCATTTGGACACTTCACCTTGCCAGGATACTTTAAAGGATCTACCAGTGAGGTAGGATGTGAACCAAGAGAGGGCAGAAATTGAGATGCCAAGCTCAGAGAGTGTGGAGAGGAGAATCTTGTGGTTGACTGTGTCAAAGGCAGCTGACAGCTTCAGCAGAATAAGGACTTGAGGATTGACCAGTGGATCTGGCAAGACATAAGGAATCAGTAACAGACAGGAGAGCAGTTTCAGTGGAGTGACCGTGAAAGACACCAGATTTTAGAGAGGAGTTGATGGTATGGGTTAATGCAGATTTGATTGTGGGTAGAATGCTTTGCATGATGCCTAAAGGGACAGGATCAATTGGACAACTAGATGGATGTTCAACAACATGTGCAGTATCTCTGCTGAGCATCCATCCTGCATCTGCAAAGACTATATCTGTATCCCTCAAACACATTTTTCCTGATTCAATTTATTATTTTGAGCTACAAGTTTTCATGGTTTTGTTTTCTTATGGTAAACTGTAATCAAACATGGAGACAAATAATATCAGACTGACTACATATTCAGTTGTTTTCCACTGAATTCTAAATGTCTAGCTGGGGGTTGTAGCAGCTGTCACTGTGACAACTATCATTTCTGGCTGTCAAAATGTATGTACAGGCTGTGCTACAAAGCTCCAGATCAGCCTGTAATGCAAAATAAATAAATGCCATTCCCAAAAAGTCCGTATTAAAACTGTTTATTAGGAGCAAACATCATGGCTAAAAAAGTACTGAAACCATATCTCATTACAGTATGATGACAGAAAAGACACTGATGAAAATGTAAAAATAGTAAGATCATTCAGTAAGCTCCACAAGCAACAAAGCAAAAACCAATGTAGAACTATTATCTTGACCATTATAATTATTTCAAATGCACCCTGTCTTTACTCCACCAGCTTTTCGTTATCTTCCCATTACTTCACCTTACCACAAAAGTTTTAAGAAAAGGTGTAGAGGGCATGGTTTGAGGCAGCGGCTTTTTGGATTAGATGGTTTCCTGAGCTCTGAAAACCTTCAAAGTTTGTCTGACAAACCCAGACGTGAATTTTCATTTCTTTTTTCTTCCTTGTAATTACATTTGAGCCCCCATAAAGTATTTTTGATTTATCCACAACTTAACCTTATTTCAACTTCACACTCAAATAGTTTCTTTTAAACTGAGAACTCAAACAAGTTTTCTTTAAAAAGTATTATGACTTTTGATCTTTTAGCATCACTCTGGTGAAGCCTGAACTTTCTACTAATCACACATACAGTCTGAGTCTGTATGTGGTGCTCTGCAGATTTAGTCCACAGCATTGATGGCTAAATAAATATCTTGGACATGAACCGAAAGAAATTCTTTAACTTTCATTTTTGTTGGCCATTAGGGACTTTTTCCATTCAGGTAACTTTGTTTTGCCCAGGATTCTGCTTGTGTTCCTCCATGCTAGATCATTTTTCTGTGAGAAAGTGTTTTTCTTGAAACTTCTATAAAAACATTAAATAGTACTTTTATGTCTACTTTTTAAATCTAAATCCACCAATTAACTGTCAAAGATACAAAATGTGGGATCAGTAAAATTATTTTACCCTTGAAAAGTACATTTAAAGACATGATGTTACTAATAATAGTTTACATATAAAAGACTGACCTTTATAATAAAATCCACTGCTGATAGAATGTAACTAAAATTTAACTAAATTTTCATTTATTTAATATTGATTGATATTTCTTTTTAGTACCTTTATTTTTTTTATTAATATTACTGTTTTTAGAATTGTTTGAATTTAATGTCTTAATGTTCTTAAAAGTTGGAGTTTCTACTGGGGGACCCACCATACTGTGAACTTTGCATGCCCAGTCTGCAGGACTGCTGATGCAGCGATCACCCTGTCCCGAGGTCTGGAGGTAAGTCCTGCACCACAGCCTTGTGGCCGTTGTTGGGACCCTGATCTGCTGTGATTTGGTTTTTCAGATGCGAGTTTAATTCAGTCCATGACCTTGCTCGTATCTCAAAGCAATTTTCCCTATTTAAATTATTTCAAATCCCATTGATCCATTTCAGCTGTAAAAATAGTATTTGCCTTGGAGATCAGACTGAGTTAATGGAAGATGTGCACAGAAGTTGAAGGAGGAGAAAACAGGTGGAGAAGTTAAGAGGAATTTTGTCTCATACATAAACTTTCACCTTTATTCACTTGCTTGCTATTGTAAACTCCTCATGCTACTTTACACTTAACAAAACTACACAAACTTTAACCGAATGTTGTGGATCTTTCTTTCTGCGACAGATGATTTGTTTGCATCTCAAGGCATAAATTTGGTAAAGTCACAAGTTGTATATACAATGCACTTGTATCTCAAGGTAACAATATATTTTAATTCTTTCTTTAACAGACAAAATTGGATTTACAGTTATTTGATGAGAAAAAGGAGGGCAGGAAGAGTGGGGAAGCCTTCCCTAGATGTGTGTTTGTAAGTGAAAAGAGATTTCAGTGTATTTTTAAAAGCCTTGTTTTATTCTAAGATGCTTTTTTGTAACTATCTATCCCACTTTGTGTTGCTTTATAGCATGAAAAGTGCCTTATAAATAAATAAATTTGAATTGAATGATGTTTTCAGACTTAAAAAAACCCATAACTGTGACACAGAGAATGCAACCATGTTTTTAGTTTCATGTTTCATTCCGCTTCCTTCATGTTGACAAGTCGTCAGGTAATGCTGTGTTTCGCCAAAGCTGTGACACCTTGGCATTGATTTGACACATCTCTGAGACAGAGTCTGTATTGTGCAGGAGGAGCAGGAAGTTAGCATATGAAAGGTGTAGACAGAGTGACTGCTTGCATATGGTCTGCTGCAGAAAATTATGAGTGAGGAATATTTCAGTGAACTATGTAGAGACTTATTTGGGTTTCTGCCAATTCCTGCTAATTGCACAGGTATTTCTGTAAGAAAAATAGTTTGCTTAAGTTATGAGCTTAGTGTCATAGCAAGAAGCACTATTCAGACATGAATGTGTGAAATAAGACATATTTCCTAAGCTTAAATGTGTTTACCGCCTTCTGGTACCAGTTTGCACCCCCTTTTTTTCCTTCAGGACTGCTTTAATTCTTGTGATTGATTCAGCAAGGTGGAAACAATCCTCGGAAATGTTTCTCCACTTTGACACTTTGATAGCAACACACAATTGCATATACTGTATATGATGCTGTCATGAGAAGATGATACGGTGTAGTCATAAACAGACAAATACTCTACAATGAACAACAATACTTTGCCTGAAAGGAAGGGATGCCACTGATTCAAGTCATGGCAGAGCATTGCTTTCATGATGGTTTTACTAAATTCTAACACTTCTGTTATAATCTGACATGTCTCAGCTTTATGTGGAGACTAAGCTTACATACGGCACTCATAGTTGTGAAGATATACTTAATCTATTTTGCGTATGTCATTTCAGTCAGGAGGCAGAAAACACTGCATTTTTTAGTACTGTTTCTGATTAGCAAACACCTCTGCCTGGTTTAGTAAATCTGATTTGAAATGGTGCTTTCTTTCTCATTATATCCAAGGTTTTTGGCAGCTCTTGTGTTTTCTGTTGCACAAGCAGCATATCCATCCTGACTGAAACAAGTTATATTGAGACAAGTTTGATGAATTTAATGCTAGTTAAGGAAACCAGTATAGTGCAGCACATGAAATATGTACACTTCAAACAAGTTGTTACTGATCACTAAACAGCCTAATCTGCTTAAGTTTGGCTAGGTAACTCAACACAGACCTCACTACTTTCTTCAAAAATTGTAGAATGTTGAGCAGAAAAAAATGCTTGTATGGTTTCAGCCTTCACCCCTGAATTTTTTCTTCATCTGCATTTATCTATTTTTGATGATATGATTCTGACAGTCACATTGATCAAACTTAAAATATGTGACCCGGTTTTATACTGACTCACATATCAAATGTACTACAGGTAACATTAATATATTAAATGAAATACTCATCAGTGAACATGAAAGGTTTAAAAGAACATCGACCTACAGGCAGCACTTTAAAAATCGATGACTTTACTTGGGTTGTCAAATCAGAACAGTACAGGACAGAACTTTATGCAGGAAGCATGCTGCAACAAAATGAGGGAAAATCCTGCGACATACCAAAACCTGGGCTCCAACCTGAACCCAAAAATTCATGAATGGGATCTTTAAGTTGGGGTTCATTTTTATTTATCTTTTTTTTTTACATTTCTGTGATGAAACACATTCCTTTCTTCAGTATCCAATAACTTTACAATAGTTAAGTTTTATTTTGCTGCTAAACAAAACTTGATGCTTGGTAGCATAGTGCTGCAAGAGGGTGGCACTAAAAGCTGCTTTAAATTGGGCTTTGATATGACTTGGGGCTCTGATCAATGCCAAGTAAAGTACTAACAACGCTACGTTTTTGGTGATAATGCAGTATTTTTAGAGCATCATCTCAACAGTCACCTGCACAATATTTATCTGTTCAGATATTGTACATTTTATGAAGCGGATGAAAATGCCATAAAGCCACCAGATATGATGACTGAAGTTAACCCTCTATGTCATGGTGTTGTCCTCAGGCAACAAACCACTATTTTAGCCTACACACCACCCCTTTAAATTTTTTTAAATAAAACCTAAAAAGTCTGATGACATGTTTAGGACCAATGAAATCTGAGCTGTGCTGTGGCTTTGACCCTTCGACTTGGTTTGAAACAGATCTTTTTGAGACCACACCCAACTTAGACACACTGCTATCCGAAGGTAAGCAGTGTGTTTAAATTAAAACTACTCTGTATAAATAATATTTTTATGGGCATAAATAAGTAAAGAAGCATATTTGATTGGGGAAATATATTCTTTGTCTTCATTGATATACTAAAACTGCCGTTTTTCATTCGTTGCCTCAGGGCAACAATGTACAGTTAGACAACTGGTTGTGTGAACTATAACCATGCTCATGGATGGAGATGTGCAGGAATGTATAGTTAACAACATTATCATTTTTTGCTGTAATATCTACTATTACTCGCAGGAAAATGGATGCACCAACATTTTATGGATCGTGGAAACATAATCAAGCGGTCAGGCTCATTCCATCAGACGGTGAGGACAGTGAGCTTGAGGAGCGTGACAACGAGGAAGAGTGGACTCCAGAATCAAGTTTAAGGGAAAATTAGGAAATCAAGATTCAATAAGTAGAGTACTGTACGGAATAAAGTTGTATGTGTGTGTGTGCATCAAATGTTATGCTTACTGGCTTCTATTGAAAACAGAAAAATGAAGGAAAATGAAGAAGTCAGACAGGAAAATGTTTCACACTCATCCCGCTGAAGAACACCCGACAATGCCAATCTCACTGAGTACCTAGAATAGCAGGACAACCTTTAAAAAAAATCAGAAAATATTAAATCCCCTTTTGAATATTTCAAGATGTTGACATTTAGGAAACAGTTGTAGAGCAATAAAATTTATATGCCATTCAGTGTGACACCAGCAAGCCCTTTAACCTCACTAAGAAGGAACTGGAGCAATTCATAGCTACAGCAATGTATATGTCATTGTTCGGATTACCAGGCACTCGCATGTGTTGGAACAAAGCCACCTGAGTGTCCCAGGTAGCTGATACCATGGCACTAAATAGGTGGAAGTTAATGAAAAAATCCATGCAATTTATCAACAAATCAGACGACAAGAAAATGTTGATCCAATCTGACCACTGGTTACTCACCTTACCTCAAAGCTGCAAACAATTCTAATGAGTGAGAAACTGGCTGTAGATGAGCAGATGGTCCCTTTCAAGGGAAGAAATAAACTCAAGCAATACCTGCCGACAAAGCCAAAAAACCAAAATATTATGGAACTATAAGATATTGGTTTTGGCTGGATGGTGTTCCGGACAACTTTGAGATTTACACAGGAAGAGTTGTGCAACCCCTGTAGCTGCCAGGGGTAGGAGCAAGTGGCAACGTTGTCTTCCGCCTTGTCCAGTCAATATCAAAACAGCAAAAAATACAAGGTACTCTTTGGCAACTGGTTCACGAGCATCCCGCTCATATGCACACTTGCTCATCAGGGAATTCACTTGCTACTTAAGACCCCCCTTAAGGGGTTGTGTAAGGACTTAAATGGATCCTGTCCTTACATTTTGCGTCAGTTGGATAACAGGAAGATAAAGCACCTGGATGAACTTGAGAAAAGATCCGAGTCAAACAAAATGTTCTGTACAAACAATTCCAAGAACTGAGTGACCGATCACAACTGTTTTACTGTTTAAAGGTTAGTGGGCCAGATTCCCATAGTGAGTGATGGCCTGGATGCCCTGCCACAGCTGCGTGTGGCTTGTCTTCCTCCTGTGGTCTGCTTTGGCAGCACAGATCTTCTCAGGTCGGTCAGAGCCCTGATGTAAAGTGCTCGGTCACCGGATCTAAAGGTTGCATCCCGGGCGCGTAATAGTGCACGGACTTGGCCAGTCATCCATGGTTTTTCATTTGGGAACACCCGAATGTTTTTTACCACAGTGACCGTGCCTATGGAGTGCTTTATGTAGGACAGCACTGCATCCGTGTATGTGCCTAGATCTTCATGCTGGAAAATGTCCCATTGTGTATGTCCAAAGCAGTCCTGTAGTCGGGGGTCAGTTTTGAGGTTTGCTTTGTTAAAGTCTCCAGCTATGATGTGCACACAGTTAGCGTCTGGTGGAATATACACTGCAGTGATGATAACAGCTAATAGCTCTCTCAGCAGAAAAAAGGATCTGCATTTTACGGACACAAATTCTAGATCTGGACAGCAATGTTTGTCTAGAACAGTACTGTCCCCACACCACTCTTCGTGAACAAAGATTGCAAGCCCACCTCCTCTGTGTATACCAGAGTCGCCATTCCTGTCCCATCTGTGTAGCGTCCGGCCTGTTAGCTGCACCGTCGGGTATTTGTGGATGTAGCCATGTCTCTGTAATGATGAGGGCGCAGCATTCATGAATGTAGCAGTTTCCAGCAATCTGTAATTCCAAGTCATCCGTTTTATGTACAAGAGATCTGGCATTGGAGAGGTAGAGGCTTGGTAGCGGAGGCTTGAGTGGTTGTTTCCTGAGCTTGGCTAGCAGGGCTATCTCCTCCGTCAACGTCTTGTGAAATGCGCTGGAGATAGTCATTTCTCTCCAATTGCCGAGGTCTATCAGACCAGTGCGAGTATATCCTACTTGTAGGTCCTTGGGTGACACGAAACAAACATTAAAAACACACAAAAAATACAAAAACGTGCACTTCGAGGGAGAGCTGTTAGCTGCTGCGTCCTGACGCGCCACTCCGTCCTGACGCGCTGCTCCGTCCTGGCGCGCCGCTGCATCCTGACGCGCCGCCATCTTAATGTGCTCATATCATGTTGTGAGCCTGCAAAGCCGATCCACATGACTCCCTGAGCACGGTGAGCTGCCTGACCCACGTTTGACAGTGGAGAGGTTATAGACTTTCCTTACCGATTTTCAAACACAGCTTTGATATGAGTAACATAGAATTAACCGGCAATCTCTGCCAAGTCATTTAAAAAAAAACAAAAAAACAAACAAAAAAAAGTTCCTAAATGAACGCGCTAACAAAAACAAACTACAGCATTCCAACTGAATTGAAGTAATAAAAACTAATAAAATAACTGATGTGTTGGTGATTAAAGGTTACCACGTTAAATGTGTGACTATAGCTATAGGCATCGCAGTGATATAATGTCATTATTACCTAATTATAACTGCTCATTTTCTATGTATTAAAACACGAATCACGGCTCTAAAGTGACCCATTACCTGTTTCTGTGTTATTACATAGTATTATTACATTGCAGCAGACCATGTTATGTAAAACAATAACATGGAAACAACATCAATGGTTTTTATGTTGGGTGCTGTGTCTCAATTTAGGGTCTGCACACTTTGGAATGCTGATTCATCAGTAACATACATCATACTGGTGTGCCAAGTATTGTTCCAATTTGAACACTCCTTTGAAGACACCCTTCAAATGTACACTTTGTTTGTAACCAGGCAGACAAACTTGGACGGCAGTAGCACCGTGTCCCATGACAACAAGTTATTGTTATTACATGCGGCTGACCAGGATTATTATTCACTGTAATAAATCACAGCTTGACAGAACATGCTATCAGCCAGAGGAGAGAGCTTCACTGCGTTCCTCCACATGATTTAATTTTGACACACAGGTAAATAAAAGTATTGGTAAATGAACTTGTACTTATATAGCTCTTTTCTAGTCATTTTGACCACTCAAAGTGCTTTACACTACATAGTATACACTAACCCATTTACACACTTACACTTACACCGATAGACACATCCGAGGGCAGCTTAGGGTTCCATTTCTTGCCCAAGGACACTTCGACATGTAGTCAGGGGAAGCCTGGAATCAATCTCACAACTTTCCAGTAAAAAGATGACTGCGCTTTCACCTGAGCGACAGTCAATACATTTAATTTTCTGTATGCAATTTTCTGTTACTTTTTAAAAAATATATTTTTTATATAATTTGTTAAACAGCAAAGGCAATTGCTTGGCAACGGAGAACTGGAGCACTATGGATAATTCTTGTACACCAGTTAGGGAGTAAATACTCCCTGCTTGTTTTTACTTAACGGTTTCAGAAAAATACACTGTGTGAAATGGGTGTGGGCTAAAAGCAGTTAGCCCATTAGCCCACTAGCTTTGTTGATGTAATGGTGATGCTATGCTTATTTAATATTTCACTCAGTATTTTTAATTTGTGCTAAATTTGTAAATTATTCCTAAATTTAATTAAGTTTGGATGAATTTTATAAACTTTTAGAGAGGTAAGCTGCCCAGGAATGTTAGCATGTTAGGTAAAATCCCATATATTGCTTCTGTGAAGCAAGGAGAATCCGGGGTCCAGCAGCTGTACCCATGAGGTGGTCTTGATCCACTGAAGTCTGTTGTAAATATTCCTCATCACTGTTTACACCAAATCAACTCCCAGATGATCCACCTGACTGCTTAAAGAAGTTGTGAATGACAAACGATTACATGAACTTGTTCACAACAGGGTATAGCTACTTATGCAATGGCAGTTTTTGTGACAAATTAAATGTTTGAAGTCACTGATTTAATTTCTTTTACATTTGTGTTTGAGAAAGATCTACACTTCATTCTATTTCACAAAAAGTAATTTACAATTCTTTAATGTTTCTTTGGAATTTCTTTTTAAATTTTCATTATTTTTAATTAAACTGGAGTAAACGAAAATCAGATGTATTATAATATTAAATTTATTCATTCATTTTCCTAACCTCTCATGAAAGTTGGAGTCTATCCCAGCAATTAGCAGGCAAGAAGGCGGGGTATAGCCTGGACAGGTTTCCAGTATATCATAGTGATCTTTAACCTTACATGCATGTCCAGGGATGTGATTGGCTAGTAGCAAAAAAAGAAGGAACACATTCTAGGGGGGTAATTTTTAAATTAAGACCCTCTTAGATAGCATTTGAAAGCACCTGGAGGCCAATTTTGATATCTTTGACTCAATTTTTTCAGGCTCGATATACTGGTTGTGAGAGTATTAAAAATGTGTACATGAACTCCCCCTCCCAGCCAGTTAAGGCAGATGGCTGCCCTCCCTGAGCTGGGTTCTGCCGGAGGTTTTACCTTCCTGTTAAAAGGGAATTCCTTCCACCTATCGCCTCTTGCTTGCTGGATGGGAGATTGGATTGAAGACAAAATTTGAGGCAATCTTTTTTGTCCCTTACATGGACTATTTTTTATGAATTGGCTGATCTCTGTGAAGCAACTTCAGACAACGTTATTGTGAAATGGTGTTATTCAACTAAAGCTGAATTGATTTGTGGGATATAATATATCAACATTTATATTGCCTTTTATTTCTAGGTATTCTTCCAATGCTTTGAGGTTTTATGACAAATCTGCAGCATGAAAAACACTTTTGGCATGTGGAAAGGGTGGCCCTTGTTGATGTTACAAAGCCAAAGGCATTGTAACAACTACTGAGTGAAGTAGATGTCCTCATGGCTAATGTGAGGAATAGATACTGCAACTGTCAGACAAAATACTTTCTGTTGAAAGATTCTGTCTCTCTGCAATGAACATGTGTGTACAGAAGGGTAAGTTTTGGAAATATGTACAATTTTCCCAGAGAATAATGCATGAAACTTTTCAAAACTTTATTGGAGGAGGTGAAGGGTTGCCTAACTCTGTAGCACTAGAAGAAATTGGCCATCTTCAGTAAAAGGTTTGGCATACTGAGCTGATGTAGCCTTGGTACATTATGACCAAAGTTAAATCAAGTAGACTGGTGAAGTCAAGTTGAGTCTTCAAAATATGAAGAAAGATGTGAGATATCCCAACTTCAACTGGTCAAAGCTCTTTCATACATTTTCACTGGCTCTCCTTTGGATCTTTATGTCAAACAGATGACA
>JBAMHX010000018.1:21977703-21997992 GCA_037177515.1 Pseudomugil tenellus | reverse complement strand
GTTCACACTTATTGGCAGATGTAAGGAAGGACTGGCTGGACAGACTATGAGTTCTGTTTTAGAAAGATTTAGCTGAAAGTGGCGAGCCTTCATCAGGTGGAAAAGAGAAGAAAAGCTGAGTGTCATCACAATAGCAGTGGCATGAGAAGCTAGGAAGCCTTATGAATGCACCAAGCGAGAATGTGTATAGCGAAAAGAGAAGAGGGCCAAGAACCGAGCCCTGAGGAACCCCTATGTTCAACAAATGAGATTTGGACACTTAACAAGAGTGTAAAGTGTTAAAAATACAGTTCTTTATAAATGATACCAACTGTAATGAATAAAGTACATGTTTTCCACATCCATTGCATCTACAGGACTTGAGCTGTGATGATGTGACTTGCTGAGACTGAATGCACAAACAGAAAATAGTTTGTCAGATCATTGTCCCTGACTTAAGATGGCGGTATTATTCCCTGGTGGAGACTGATAAATGTTGGCTTGGAAAATCGAGCAGGATTGTAGAAGACTATCAAGAGAATCTTTGTATAGACATATATGGGAATAGAAAAGGAGATTCTTTTCTAACTGATTCTCTTTAAGGTAAGGCAAGTTTATCTCTCATCTGGTCTCTGATCTGGACTAGTTGAGCTGAGGATCTAAGATCTGATTGGTTTAAATTCTCTGAACATATCACAGATGTATTCTGGGATTCATAAACAATCAGCAGGTTTTAAAATCTATCCTGCTGGAAACCAGTGTAAAGATGTTAAAACTGGTGTGATGTGTTCAGATATCTTAGTCCCAGTCAAAGCTCTATTTTTGACATTTGTTTGGGTTTTTTCTGTGTATAGATATGAGTATTTTTATTTTTGACTGTCTAACTTTATAACTTGTTGCTAGGTGTCTGTTGGCCTCATGGTTTATGGACGACCTAATTAAAGTAACTCATCCTTATTGTAAGCTTACTGCTAAATACATACATGGTCACAAGAAGAAACTGTCAGCACTTGCAGTGTGTCTTCATACATACATACATTTTCTATACTCACTCAATCCTGTGCAGGGTCACGGGGGGCTGTTGCCATCCCAGCTGCTGTCGGGTGAGCCGCAGGGAAAGCCTGATGGGTTGCCAGTAAAGCTACACCATCATAGAGACAAACGAGACAAAATAAATATGCAAACACCCACTCCTAGGATTAATTTTGAATCACTTATTCACGTGTTTTTGGATTGTTTTTGAAGTACATTTAGAGTACTGTTGCATTAAATCAGCATGTCAGAATGTTACTAAAACAAACAGATTTTTAAATTCAAGCTCAATTCAAAGTTGGGGTAGAGGGAATAAAAGTTGTGCAAAGCAAAAGAGGGAAAATTCATGGCTACTTTAATATGTTGATGGCGTGTAGTCATTCAGACCGATATGTTGCAGTCTGTGAAGATGAGTACTATGTGTTCTTTGGTCCAGTTTAGTCAAATAGTTTTCACAAAATATTAAAGAACACTGCTAGGGTTGTTTAACCTTTACCTCAAGATGTGTATTTGCCATTTAATTAATGATAAGTAGCGCACATCTGAAAGGCGCTCAGCTAGGTTGACTGGTAACGGGTTATCAACATAGTAGGCTGTTAGTATATCTAAAAAGCTACATAATCAAACTGTTTAAACAATACCGGAACAATGTATTTCATGCAGTTTCCATGAATTTGCAGATTTCATCACAAAAGCACAGGACAAGGCTGAAAACAATTTGTAAATGTTTGCATAAGTCTTAAAAATCCAAGAAATGTCAGTGAAAATTTGCATCTTGAGCTCAGAAACACTGGAGAAATTAGTGATGAATGAGCAGAGTTCATCTGAAGACATGAAGCCACATCTTCTGGGCTGAGGAGGAGATGGTCCATTCAGCTGCTCATCAGCACACAGCTCAAAAAGTCTGCATTTCCAGTGATACCGGGCTGCATTAATGCACATTACAGCATAATTTGCACAACTGTTATGACGCTATTCCTACTGAAGACATTTACAGGTTTAAGGATACTTGATTTCATTAAGCAGACAGAGCTCCCGAACTTAAAAAAAAGTTGTTAAAGATATGATGCAACTCAGTCCCAAATCTCTGACAAATGCTGCCATCGTGAGAACCAGTACAGGAGTTCGCCTCAACCCCGTTTCATCTGAAAAGCTTGAAAGCCGAGTCCAAACATACGCCCAACCACATGCACGTTTGTAATTCGATCAGATCCTCCGACCGTCACATTCAGTTTGACAGGCAAACAGGATGGACTTGAAATAGCTCCAGGGTGGAGAATCCTCTGTAAGAGAAAAACAAAGCATTAAAAAGAGCGAATACAAGACAGAGCAAGACAACATAAAGTTAGCAGATTTCAATTCTGCCCTTACTAAAATCCTGTTACTGTTGACTTTATATTGATCTGAAATGTATTGAACCATTCATTTAAAAAAAGATGCTGGAAAGCAACTTAGCAAATCATCCCCAAAATTCAATAAAAATTATTAAATTGCTAAAAAGAAATTAACCCTGAACAGAAATGGCTTATAAGTTTGTTAAACCAAAGGGATGATTCTTTATTTTAGTGTTGAAATGAATATTTTGGGAAGTGAAGAATAATCCATGCACACCTTTTCATGATGCAGATGGTGGGATCAATTCTTGGTAATGGGACAGCAGGGGGTTCTTGTGCTAACGCTAACAGTTAGCATGTTTGTGAATTAGGATGAGACACACAGAACCAACTGGACTGGAGATCTGCTCAATGATGTACTCATCCACAAGCTGTTTTTTTCTCAGCACATTGAGTAAAAACACAACTCATTTGGCATCAACAATAATTAAACATGCACATGATTGTGTTTATAGCTGTATAGAAGAAAGTATACATTTACACATGTGTTTAGTAATATGCAAGTTTTCTTTTTCAAGTTTATGGCTGTTGATATTATTCTTGCAGAGAAAAAGGTCAAGTTGTACAAAAACATTAGCCAAGGGGTCATCCTTCACAGAATATGTGTTTAAAGACTTGCAGTTGTTGCCTACATGCAGCACTTAAGGCTGTGCATTCAAGCTATGTGTTTGCATTTGGGGTGTAGTTTCTATGAGTCAGTGGTGAAGTCTCGGAGCAGCTGCTGCCATGAATATGTCTGTCGGCCAGTAGAGAGTTCTTCACAACCAGTTTCTAGATCACACTGAAAAAATGGTTATCGCCTCTTATCAATGTTGGATAGAAATACTTGTACTGGTTTGTCATTTAACAGTGTTTGTATGACTGTTTATTAATTTTTTGTCCCAGTTATACTCATCTACA
The DNA here is from genome assembly GCA_037177515.1 of Pseudomugil tenellus. Lineage (NCBI taxonomy): Eukaryota > Metazoa > Chordata > Actinopteri > Atheriniformes > Pseudomugilidae > Pseudomugil > Pseudomugil tenellus. Next base: position 21,994,687 of record JBAMHX010000018.1, on the reverse strand, counting down.
CCTCTACAGTTACAGCAGCAGCGAGGAAGTTCTGTAGTGTTCCAAGTGGACTATAACAGGTAACAGGGATTACCTGGAAATTCAGCCACACAGGAGTCATTTAAGATGGAAACAGATTTATTGTAAAGGGAGGATGGTAGTGAGTAAAGAGCTTTTGAGTTATGGCCTGATCTTAAAAGGAGAGCTGAAAGAGAGTAAAAAAAATCCAGTAATGAGGACAAAAGCAGGAAGACCGATGTAAGGTACTTGATATAATTGATAGGAGAGGGTCTGTGATCAAAACACAAAGCATGGGTCAGTGTCCAGGTATCGTGATCCATCCTGAGCAAAACAAGAAGTTTAATCTGAGGACGTGTACGTAGTAGGCAACCATAGAAAACTGTGTAAAGAATGCTGGACTTCAACTAGACACAGGAGCTGTTGGTAATCTGGCAGAGAGGAACACCCAGACTAATGAGCACAGACATGGCGAAGACCATGACATGGAGTCTGTATCAGGTAGGTTCTTCCTGATTTCCAGTCAGTCAGTTGTTAAGACGTTAGAGTGAATGCGTAAGTTTTTTAAGTGACACTCCTTTTTTAGGTAGAAGCTCAAAGCTTTCAGCTTGTCCTGTTGAAGTGTTTTTACACAACATAAAACTGAGGAAACTGGAATTTGAGCCATCCATCTGATCCTTACAGTTATTCTTATGAGATAAACACGTTTACATTTCTGCGTATTTACATAATAGAAACATGTTTAAACCAGAACACAGCTGAAACTCTTTTACAAGGGAAAAACCAGTTTTACGCGTCAGAATAAAACCAACAGTACAAAACATGAAACATGATGCAATTATTCCATTTCTATGCTGTTCAGTCCAATTTGAGGAAGCTGCAGCCAATCCCAGCAATTTGCAGGCGAGAGGCAGGGTGCACTTCGGTCAGGTTGCTGGTCCGTCTTAGGCGAAGATGGTTAGTTTCACAGTACAGGTAGGATGTGAGATGGATGCCAAATTAGCTATGGTTAAAAATCAAATCTGACAATGCTTCTTGTGCCTCTTAAAGGTTTCCAGACCATTTATCTTTGACTAAAGGTGGGAACACACTACTGGATAATCTGGCCCATTTTTGCCTCGTTTCCCATTTCGGTCAAACGTCTAATTTTCAGATGTTTGCAAACAATATGGTATCTGATTTTTTTGGTGGTTTGGGCGTGTGTTGAAGTGTGATTTTTTTTGTCTTATCCGGTCAGAAGGTCTCGGAAAGAGGGATGGTAAACTTTGAAGATGTTTGTGATGAGAAATCCTGCAGTCTGTGATGCTCCGATAGAAGCCGAGCACACACAGTGTGTGCTGCTGCTTTATTACAGGTAGTTTGCAGTTTACTTGCAAGTCCGCAACACACAGTTCTGCTCTGCAAGCTCTCTGTAATTCTAGTATAATTTCTACTAGCATTGTTAATCAAACACACCACATTCCCATTTTTAGGAAATTTTTCAGAAAGGAAGAAGTCTAAAACAACCATCATTGCTTCTTTCTGTTCGTCCGCCATGTTTCTTTACACTGAAATCATGTTTATTGCAGGTGAGGAAGCGGATACTCTGCTGTTAATGTGGGCGTGTTCAGTACTGAACACTGTAAGATCACAGAGATCTCGTGCGTTCTGTTCTTTGTTATCATCAAGTGTGTGAAGTGTAAATCTGTGAAGGTTGGAAGAATCCTGAAATGTGTCTCAGCCTTAAACCATTCCTACAATCCAATCAGATTTCTCATGTCATGAAGTGAAAGTGTGCTTAAAGAAAATGCAGATGGGGGTAATGACCAGGCGGCAATCTCTGGCTGCCGATGGCGACGCCAATACGGAAATTGAAATACTTGCAGTTCCCCCCTCCACCACTAGAGGCAATGCCCATAGACTCCCATGTTAAAATGATTTTACAGCTGAAATAAACATTTGTACAGAGTGGCTCCAAACACTTTCTTCGGTTTAATACGTCCAATTTTCCGTCATCTAAACTCTGGGGGGTTGAATTTTTTTCTAACCCTTCGGTTTTGATATTATTTTAATGTTAAATGTAGAGGCGTGTCCTTGTGATTGATGTGTGTTAGAGCGCCATCACTGGTTACAGCTGCGTACTTCCTGCTGGCTCCACCGTGACGGAGCCTCTCAGTTTTACCTTTTCATCCATTTTGGGATTTTCCGATAATGACGAACCACCAAGATGGCGACGGTAGGACCCGCCTATTGGCTTCAGATCCGCTCTTCAGAAACCTATGTGTCACGTGATGGTATGTGCTGTCCAGGATTTCTACAGTCACTGGTAAGGTACTCTGAGTTAATGTCCACCTCTCTGAATGCAGCTGTGAGTCTGTCTGGATTCAAAACTAAACTAAATCTCTAATTCACACAGGCCTGTAATTAATCCCCCTGCTTTTTGTGATTGCGTGTTTATATCCTGGTTGTTAAACTGACCTCTTGCATTTTGGGGTTTTATTGTTAGGTGTTATACTTGATGTACATAGGATTAATGTTTTGTGTGGTAGCTTTTATATTTGTGATTTTTTTTATTCTTCCACTCTTTCTGGTGTTTATGGAGGGTTATAAACCAGTTTATTGTGGTACGAAACAACTACCAAACAGTGTCAAAATGTGGAAGTGAACTCCAAATTCACCAACTAACTTGTAAACTATGGCAACATAAAAGAACTATGAGAAGACGACTTATGACAGCGTTTGAAACCAACATCTTCGTTTATGTATGTAGCATAAATGAGCCTTTATATCATCCATTTTCTTTAGTGACTTGAATAGAGGTCTACTGAATTCCCCTGCATAACACTAAGGGAATTTAATCGTGTTTACATATGTCATGCCCCACAAAGACTGCACAGCTCTCCATACCTTCATGGCGTACATTGAAATGAATCTTCTCAGTGTGTTAAGCACTTTTCTGGCCATCTTGTCTGTTCACCTGCAGAATGCATTCAGTGGCTAAAACTATTAAGTGATGAGTCTGCAGTGAGCAATGCTGCAGTTAATTCCAGCTTTGGCTCAGCTATGCATCTGCAATATTACACATTACTTAGTTTGCCACTTAGTCGCTATCTTTCTGAACTGGTTTGTTTCTGACGGTGACACTTGGGAAGAAAATTGCATACAGACACATTAACAATAAAGTAAATATACCAGCAAATGATGCGTTAATCTGAGTAGCACACCGACTTCATTAGAATTATTGTAATCATTGAAATATTATTCTGCAAAAGAATAATTTATCTCAAAGTTTTTTTCTGTATTTGTTCATTTACAATGCAATTTCACATTTTTGGAATATCATCAAAGTGAAAAAGTCTTCTGTCTCATTTTGATTTTGTGTGGAATCTTCTCCTCTGGCACTATTTAAAGAGTTGTGGCAGAGCAGAAAGAAAATAAAAGATTTTCCTATGATGGCAAACAATCTCTAACATCTGTGTCACTAAAACGCATGATATTTGCAGTCCCATAAAACTGAGTCTGTGACTCATATTCTTTTGACTTATTGGAAAAGTCAGGATGTGAGCCCCTCTGCAGTGTTAATAATGAATCCTTTAATTCTGTGCTAATAACCCAGCCTGATTGTGCGAGAATGTGTGAAGGGAATGAGCATAAGTGGGGATTTCTTTGTCTTGTCGATGTGTTATTGTGCCAAGCAGTTTAAATGCCACAAAGACTCTGTGAAACATTTTATGTGCAGATGGTATCACATAGAAAAGCTTTTAAGACAGAATTGTGTTGCATATGATGACATTCTGTGGCTTTTCTTTCTTTTCCTTTTTCATGCTTTTGTGTTGATCCCCAAGTTCATCTTGCATTCTCAACATGCAGTTCTAGGTGTCATTTATGCAAAAACTAAAATATGCAAAAACTAATGTTGACATTTACTTAAAAGCACCTAATTATGTCCAGTTGCTTAAGTCATAATAAATTAAATAGTAAGATGCATTACCTGGACACAAAAAGAAGCTTTAAACAAACTGATTACCACTTCTCTGGGAAGAGGATGTAGTATAATGGATGTCAGTTTCCAGTCTTCCAAAGGTAGTTGTCAAAACTTTCTGTCATGCAATAATGCAAAAGAAGTTTGAGGAGTGTGGAACAGAGTGCAAGAAAGACACGGCAGTCCATTCAGATGTAAACAGCAGAGCAGTTTGCTGTCACAACACAGCGTCCTTCTGTTGCCTTTTCTTGCCAGACTCTTTATTCTCCTCACTGCGAGAGCTGAACTCTAATGAAGCAATCCGAAAGAAGTGTGTCAACAAACAGCCTTGTTGACAAGATAAAGCTTTGCATTCAGTTCTCACTTGCCAGGGGGAGGGTTATTTCAAGTTCAGTAGAGACCACAGCCAGAAATGGAATCGGTAAAGAGGCTGAAAATAAACTCCAAGACAAGACCTCAAACCTCTGAGGTTTGCCCTCAATACAGGTTGTTTGGAGACCTTTAGGCTGTTGTTAAAATCTGTTTTGCTAAAAGCCACGGGCACACCCTGAAACTCTGGGTCGCTGCGATATAAGACATTGAAAAACAAACTGTATTTAAATATTTTGATAGTTAACTATTTATTTGTGTCTTCTCAATACTATGCATTCTGTGTGCAGATATGAATAAATAGGTGAAAAGCTTTCAAAAACTGAGCATTGGGCAACAAAGTAACCTGAATATCTTAGCATTTAGGTTTGAATAAAAACTTGTGACACTCACTGAGACATACTGGACATAAACTTAATTATTTGAATTAAATGTGTGAATAAAAATACATGTGAAGCATCTAGCTCGATTAAAAAAGGCTCCAGTCACATTTATGCTCATCAGTAACGCTCAATAATAAATATGCATGGGGACAGAGGCTTCTCTATACTCCACTGACACCTTTTTAATATCTCTGACAATGTACATTATCATGACCTCCTTTATGGTTATCGTGACTACTGTATCTTACAGAGATTTTTATTCTTTCTTAACAATTTGGCATCCAGGATTGTTTTACCCACATAGCAGCTTATCATAAATTTTCTGTCCACCTTTTATATTATGCTACAACTACAACAGCACTTGAACAGACCAACTTGTAATTTTCTATTTACAAGTGGAAAACATCATCTTTTCCATACCACATGAAGGCAGTATTACAACACGTTATCAGCATTAAATGTAAATATTGAGCCTGATTACTCTAATCCCCCCACATCCCCATGCAAATGCAGATCTCTATCAGGATGCAGACAAGCTGAACATAAATGAATGAGTGACGTGTTCCATCACTGGTGTATTTATATGCAGCGCTTACGCTGGCTGCTTAAATAAACACACTGGTTTTAGACCTTTATTATATGTATACACTCCTTTCTGTTCCAGTGTTGCATGCCTCTCCTGCACAGTTTGCTTTTAATATGACAATAAGGAAAATACTGTCGATTTCAAATCAAGTGATTTCAAAAAGCTTCACTGTGTTCTAATTTGTACTTAAACAGTATAAGAAGCCAACTCAATGATTGTGCTGATGTCTGTAGTTCCACTATCCAATTCTCTTGTGGTATTTATGTAAGACAGGAAAATCTTCTAGAGTTTACTTAGGGATGGTATTAAATATTTTAATCCTGGCTAGAAGCCACTTGTCTGACTTGCAATTAGACCAACTTTAGCAAGCGACCACTTTTTATATTATACTCTGGGCACCTGCAAAGCTCCGTGTCTCAATTTTCCCATGTGGCTTGCACCTTTCTTCACCTTTTCTAGCCACCAGTGCTGGTAAATAGGGCCATGACCCCAGCTAGCAAATCATTTAATGGGTGCATCTGTGGGGGCACAGCTTGGCTGCCTATTTCCCGCGAATAGGGCCTCTCTTTGGGGGGCTTTTAAATGCAGAGATCTAGAGACCTATAGATGTGCGTGCATACTGTTGGTGATGGCTATACCATAAACGGTGGTGAAACTGGAATACATTCCAGATGCTGTGGGACAAACTTGCACTTGCATGTGTTAAAGTCTCCATGAGTGTGGGCCCCGGGGAAAGAGGAGGTCTGAGCCGGCGCAAAGACGAAAGTTCAAGGAGTCGAAGACCTCATGAGATGGTCTGGTCATTATTCCTATAATGACAGAATTTTGCATGTGTGTGTGTGTGAGTGTGCATGTGGGTGAAGCGAGGGAATGTAGGGCGGTTAAATAAGGAAAGTGTATCTTTTACACAACCACTCCCTGCCTGTTATGTCCACTGAGTGGAGAAGAGACTGATACTCCGCAGCCAGGCCGATACTTCCTGAGCAGCTGTTGGGATGCTGCTTTAGAGGAAAATCAATCTGGAAACTGTTATGCAAGCAAGTCCTTATGACATTTTCAAAGGGAAAAGCTCATATAGAGGTGCAGAAACCCAGATAGAAGGCTTACAGAGATTTTTATTCTTTCTTAACAATTTGGCATTTGTGAGCCCCGATAAGACTCCTTTCAAACCAAGCGAGCTTTTACAATTTTCTCGTCTTTATGAACAGGAAGAAAAATGGAGTCACTCATCTAATTCATCTGAGTCTCTCTCCTTTTTCCTGCAATTAGACTCATTAAAGGCCAGAGCCAAATTGGATTTGCAGCAGATATAGCTCCTTAGTATAGTTTTGCTACAGTCATCATTTGCTATTATTATGCCTCACTGAGATTATTTGTCTGTGTTCACTTTTAAACGATACTTCTACACAGTCTGTATTTCAACCTGCACAAATTACATAGTTTGATTTTGCTTATAAGGTTTTAAATATTTTTGCTTTGGCACCCCCAAACAAAGACTCGTTTGACATTCATCTTGCATTCTCTCGTCTCTGAGCTCTCTTCCGACAGTAAAAGTCAGTCTGATATTGAATCTTATTTCTTGTATAGTCACTTTATATATGTTTCCTTTACTGTCTCTAGTAATTTACTGAATCAGCCATTGCACATAAAAGAGCCAGTTTGTTGGTATCCTGTTGCTAAGCCCTAATGTAAATAAAACTGTCATGTGATGCCTTAGGCTGGAAAAAAGTTGTAAATTGTGGCTTTGGGGATGCTACAGAGCAACAACAGTCCCTGAAATGTGCTTAAGAAATGTCAGTGTGGCATCAAAATGGGTTTGAGGGTAGAAATGTGCTTTAAAGTTGAAGCACAGGTGTTCTGAAAGTTGATAATCCAAATGTAAAGTCTGAGACACCCTGAGATCTTTTACACCTTTACACATGAAAAAGTCACAAGATGAACTAAATTGATTTGTGTTCTTAGATGCGTGTGTTGGGGGACATTCATATATTAGTTTAATTATCTTGCTCTTAATTAATGTCTAGCTGAAAGATCCGACCATAAGGCTCCTAAACGGATGTTATTCTGACCTTAGTAAACCATCTGCAATGATATACCCCCAGCCGTCGCTTGAATTCCATGAATTCATGGAATATTTTTCTCATTATATTTTACAAAGAAGTGGATTTAAGATTTATTAATGCAATTTTTTTTTAAAAAGTTCAATATTAATAAAGGGTTCAGGCTTGTAAATGATGGAGGAAATTGTTCATCATTGCTGTATAAAGTTTTAGTGATCAAACATCAAGCCAAACAAATGGTCTTTCTGATATTCATCAAGCTGATTGATCAGTGAGTGAATATGAAGAAGGCAGTTCAGTAGTACTGCTACACATGCCTAAAGAATCCAGGTTATCAGTAACTACATAATCAGCCGTCTGCACATTGTTCTTCGTCTGTGTTATTACACACCAAGCTGTTTTTTTAAATATCTGAGTAAATGTAAAGTATCTCTGTAGTGACGACAATTTGCAAGTTCATGTCACATGAACAGAACAGAAAGTGTTGTTGTTCACATCATATCTAAGTAGAAATAAAAAATATAGAGAAAAAGATCATTTTTGTCAAAACTGTTGTTGCAACATTCACACTTTGACTCACTCAAGCCGCATGTCAGACTTTAACCATAATATAAGGCAGTTTTAGACTACAAGGATTTCTGTCGACATAGGTTCAAGTTAACTATCTACTTGTCTGGTGGAGCCTTCATTTTATTGTGGTACAAGCAGCTTCTGTTTTATCAAACTTTTTCACTGGTTAAAATGAACAGACTGTTTGACTTTACAGCTTTGCTGGAAATATGATGTGAAAGGCGGGCGCATTGAACTTGAGCAGATTTTTTCAGTTGATGTGCCTCCTATTGAGGACTGACTGGGCCTCCATCTTGGATGTTGTACGATCTCTCCAGGATGTAAAGTCTCATCTTAAACCATGTCTTATTCTTTGCCCTGCATGTGTGACATGCAGTTTATCAGCTTGGGATGCAACAGACTCCAGGAAGGTTAAATATTAATTTCACTGCTATCAACACAAGTCAGAAGCACAGAGTTCTAAAAGTTAGAAACTTAAAGAGCTATACCGTTTATTTTGACCTCGATAAGGAAAAATGCTTTTAACACAATATGTACAACTGCTGAAAAATGACTCATTGGTTGCAACCTGTTAAGTTGGTGGAAGTTGCTAATGCTACCTAGCTTCAAAACTTTCCTACCATGGCAATAGCAACGATGCTGTCTCTAGTGCATGCGTAGCAGATCTTGTAACAGAACAGCATGGTCTCTGACAGGAAACCTCCACTGGCGGTCACTGACTGTACAGAAGCAGCCTAAAAGGATCAAAATTGAGGCTTGAAGGGGAAAGTGACAAAAGAATGAATGAAGGTTGTGTAAATCTTTGTACTTCACAATTGAGGCAGGGAAAATGTATTTGTATTGTAAAATTCAAGCACAAAGTAATTTAAAGTGATTTATAGAAACATTAAAACATTAAAACACAAGCATTATTAATATATATATATATATATATATATAAATTATTAAAATGACCAATTTAAAAAAATACATCAAATAAGATAATGTATATTAAAAATGATAGAAATGCAGATGAGAAGAGATGGAGAGCTTTGTGGGACCACCAAATCTGGCTTTAGTCCTTCTAGACAGGTATCTTTTCGATTACTTTACCCAAGACAGTAAATACACTAGAAGAAGACTTCCTCTGGAGAATCATGTATGTACGTCGAGTGGAAGAAGAGCACAAGGGCGACAGAAGTGTTTCTCACTTAGTTGGGATTGCAAGCCCCGCCCCTACGCTGTTCTCCTCACTCATAGTTCAAACTGGGCAGAATCAGGTTGAGCTCCTTTAAGTAGTGTTGTTGTGACATTAACAGAATTATTTTAGTTTTTTGAGTTTCTCTAATATGTAATATTTATTTACTACTATAATTTTTATATGTTAAGTTCTTTCATCTTGTCTACTGGCGCTCATGCGCTCTCATTGGCTGCAGCTAAATATGGCAGAAACATGCATGATATTCAGTCAGACTGGGATGTCTTTGCAAGATTCTCAAATCACATCTTTAGAGCACTCGGACATAATAAGTAATAAGCACATACAATTTGCAGTTATTTGTCTTGAATGTGACGATCATGTAACAGATTATCTGTTTGTCAACATTTCTATGAATTATGTAACTAAAACAGAGATCTTAATGGTTTTCAAACCAACAAACGGCTGATAGAGGAGGCAAAACATACAATATGTTGCATTAAATCTGAGAGTTTGATTCCATATCACACATTCTTGTAGTAAATAATAATGGTCATTTCTGTGTATAAACTGCACAACTGCAGTTATTTAAAGCAGTGGTTCTCGAACTGGGGCTTGCGACCCCTTTGAAGTCGTGAGATACCTTTTGGGGATTTCTAGATAATTGTGGGGAAAAAAATCTTGCGTTTAACAAATAAATTCTCAACATATAAGTAATCCAGTGATTAATCTGTTACATTATCCCCTTAATTTAAGCACCTTATTGCTTAAACAACACAGTATGGAAACACGCCATCTTATAAACAAGGCCTATGCGTCAGATTAGACGTCTAGGGGTATATCCCTGAAAGTCACAAAGCTCCACCTGGTGTGGAAACTTTGAACCAGCTCAGTATGACGCCAGGACAGGATGCATCCTGAGGTCATGAAATAGTTCCAGAGATATAGCCCAAAACGGATTTGTCATGCATAAAGTGCCACCTGGTGGGGAAACCATAAATCCGATAATCGTGAAATTGGATACAGATCATCTTCTTGGGGGGGTCGTGGCTCAAAAGTTTTGATAGCAACTTATTTAAATCGTCACATTTTTTAACATGAACATTTCTGTCTATGTACCCTCCTTTGCTATCTAGAGATCTAAAAGCATTCAAGGTAAATGTTTGATTTTGGATTACCAACAAAGTAAACCCGTTTTTTTTTCTTTACTTACTTCTACAAAAATGATTGAACACACACACTTTACACGATTGCACAGTGTGTGTGTTTGAGGACAAGTGTAAACTGTGTGTAGCCCAGACACTGCAGTGTTGACCGCAGCCTCTGATTCTGTCCAGACCACAGGCAGCTTGCAGACACCACTACCGCGTTTCTTTGTGTGTGTGTGTGTGTGTGTGTGTGTGTGTGCACGCTTCAGCTAAAGCTCAAACACAGATACAGTAGTAAGTCAGACACGAGACCGTCCTGATATTCCATTACGTAGAGTTCTTTTCCACAACAAAGCTGCAGAAGCTCACATCATACAGCAATGATTAAACATTTACCGCAGATTAGTCGCCTCCAGGGGAAACTTTGATTATATTTACTTTACATTTCAAAATTTTATTGGCATTCTTTTCCTGTAAGATTTAAAATGACTCAAACTTTATTTTAATCACATTTATACTTTTGGGAAGTGGAACTGTGGTGCTGATCCAGGATACACACAGAACATAGACGTTTATGTAGCTTTTACAGTCTGTTCATTTGCTTAGTTGCTCCAATGTCCATAAAAACTGCTCCATCATTCAGAAATTTATCAGATGAGCTTGTGATACCGAGACTAACCGTATGTGACAGTTGAGGAGCTGAGACTTGTATTCTGGGCCTGTGAATGGTTTGTGTGTGGTTGTAACTGGAGCAACAGGCTTCATGTGGAGAATTCAAGCAGATCCACGCAGTTTGTGTTTCATCTAACATCATGATTATGTCTGCAATATTATGAAAACATGTTAAACTAAAATGAAAAAACTCATTGAAACCAGATCAGCAGCCATATATAGTCACCAAATCAAATACTGAAAGTGTCAAAACTGTTCAGTTTGTAATCACTTATAGATGATGCCCTTCAGCGAGGTATGGACTATTACTCATAAAAACTCCAAATCCTTACGAGAGGCTTTTGGAGCAGTGGGTGCTATTATTTTTCATTCTCTCTGCAAGCACAACATAAGGTGAGCAACAGTTTCAGTTCTGCACACATTTGTTTGTGAGAGTTCAGGACTGCAGACAGACCAGAATGATGAAAAATGCATCAGAGGATCTTTTCTTAAAGGAAGAAAACACTCTTTATCCCAATTAATTTCCAATTCAATCCCAATTCACACTTTGGTACTGCCTAATAATGGATGACTCACTATCCCTTTTCCATCCTGTTTCTTCTCTGAGTTCTCTCCAGCCAGTAAAAATCAATCTGATGTCTTACCGCTTGTTTCAGAGCCTCTTTTCTTTTTTACTTGTAGTAAATGGGCTTTTTTGTCTTAAACCAGGTCTCGAACATTCATTTTTTTTTACCTTGGTATATGTTTTTACTGTGTGTTGATCCATCCCAGATGCCTCGCAGCCCAGAGAAGTTGATGCTGCCTCAGTTTTTGCACAGTAATGTTTCACTTCTGTATTCTTTCTTCATTCTTGGTTTTCAATGTGCTCATGTGAGCTATTGTGGCACCAGCTGATGCAGTTGCTACAGGAGAAAGATGAAAATACCATCTAATATTTCATAAGCTGCATTTTCATTACCCTTAGAATAGCACAAAATCTAAATATTGCAATAAAAAAATCTTACATTTTGAACATTTTCAACTATAGCTAAATAATTTTTAAGCTCTCGTGAGGTAGTTATTCATACTTTTAATGTAGAAGTATATTTTAAAAGTATAATGGAAACAATTTTTATACATTTACACATTATCTACAGAAAGTAAACAACCCCTAAATAATGCTATGTATGTATCGCGCATGAGCGACAATTCTGCAGCTTATGCACTAAAACTGGAAACACCTGCAAATCGCAATTATTGTTTGTTGAAACTTTGCAAATATCGCTTTTATTTAGTTAAAAACTCTAATAAGAAACATATCTTTTGTTCTCAATCATTTCAGTGATTTCATCATGTGTTTGTTAAACAACAAATCTTCTTCTCTTTGCTGCTCAAACAATTAGCCTCATTTTTGCTCTAAATCACAATAATAATCTTTTACAAGGGATCATTTGGTTTAACAATAAGTTTTTCGGAGTTTATTATGAGCCTATTATTAGTTCAAATGCAGGCATGACCATGAGTAAAGTCTAATGAGAAATAATTATTGAAATAACTTTGGTAAACAGGGTTTGCAATGGAGCTAAACAAGTTGTTTTCTGTGCTCCTGTTTTGCTGCTGTTATCACTTCACACCCATAAAATCATAAAACTCCCATCTTTTAAAGGATGATCCAATTACATAGTCACCAAGTTGAGTTATAAGTTGTTGGATCTCACACTGACTTTCCTTGAAGAGTGTGTGTTTGAGTGTCTGGGAGTGAAGCCACTCTAATGGATGGAAAATCTCTTTACACAGTCCAGCAGAAGATCAAACCGCTCTCTCTCACACTTCAATACACAAGCACAGAGAGGGGGGGGGGGGGGGACTCACCAAATGTGCACAATTTATATCCAACATGCAAACACGCAGTGACCTGTGTGCGCTTTTCTGTGACAGTAACTCTGATTAGCCTAGCACAGATCCAAACGCACCTTAAAGGAAATGTCAGGCCTTCTATCTTGCTGCTTTTGGCAATCTCAAAGATTAATGTCACGATCCAAGATCTGCTTTTAATAAAAATCATTTCAGCCATAAGCGCCTCATATCAAAATTTTAATGATGGTTTTGTTTTTCACAGTTATAGATGTTGGCAGGAAGTTGGTGTAATGGAGGATTAAGTTCCAAATGACTGAACATAATGTTCGAAGAAGGATAAGTTAAAAAATACTCAAGCTGGTTAGAGTTATTGGCACCCTGGTCTTTCAGGTCCATAAAAAATAAGTATATCCACAGGAATAATTGCAAATGAACGGGTTTCATCAAATTATTTTGTGCAACAAAACCAGTTTAGTGAGCAAAGGGAATATAAATGAAACAAAGTATTGCATAAGAGATGAAAATATGCAAACTTAAACATGTTTGGTGATATTTGGACACTTTTATTGCTGTGCATTGAAGCCAGGGGTGTCCAAAGTCCGCTGTCCTTCAGGTTTTTACTGTATCTCTGCTCTAAAACGCTCCAAAGACCCAACATATAAAACAAGGGGTCTGAAAAATCCAATTTTTTGAATATAAGGTATTTATTTGTCCCAATTTGTAACCAAATACCGTGATGAAATTATTATTGCGTTTTAATTAACACATTCATAGGGAAATTTGCCACCAAACTTTATATTGTGTAATCCTCTGCTATCTGGTGTCCATTAGGGGCCATCCATTGATTTTCTCAACCTCTTCATCCAAGTTAGTGTCACAGTTAGCTGGAGCCTATCCCAGTAGTAAGTGGGCTAGAGGCGGGGTACACCTGGACGGTACACCAGTCCATTACAGTCATTAAAGGGCCCATATTATGCTATATTTATTATGCTATATTTGCTGTCTCACAGTCTATCCTACGAATATCTATGATAATATTATGCATCTTGCAACATGCACCAAACTATAGGTTTGCCATTCCGGTCCTTTCTTGCTGTCAGATTTGTACCCGGAAATAGGAATGGCCGGAACGTGTGACGTAGTTTGCAATGGAGTGGGTGGGGGTCTAAATAGTACCGGTACCAGTAGTTTACCTGGGAATAGAAACTTTATAAATCATGGCGGTGCATCTTACAGAACCGTATGTCCTGGATCCAGAATCCAACCCAGAGTTCGAGGTCCACAAAGCAGAAGAACGCTGGAGGCTCCAGCAAGACGTAACTGTTTGGTAAATAATAAGCTAACGCTACATATGTTAGCAAAATGCTATCACTGTGTATCAATATGGTAAATTTAGCTTTCATTCGTGTTTTAGATGTAGCTGCGGGCATTGTCGCACCATGTCCACATAAACGGAGAATGTTTGCTGCAGAGAAATATCTATAAGGTAACTGTTGTATTGTGTCATAGAGACATTATTACTGCATGTAAAGTATAAAAAGCACAAATTGATTTGTAGGTAGAATGTTTAATGTTTGATTTATATCACTGTTTCGATGCATTGTTGAACCATTTGCAGTGTTGGGCAACTTACAGTAAAATTATAATGCATTATATTTTGGACTTGGACTTGTACTTATACAGCGCTTTTCCAGTCATGTTGACCGCTCAAAGCGCTTTACACTCCATAGTACACATTCACCCATTCACACACACACCCCGATCGGCACATCGGGGGGCAGCTTAGGGTTCAGTGTCTTGCCCAACGACACTTCGACATGTAGTCAGGCGAAGCCTGGAATTGATCTCACAACTTTCTGGTTGAAAGACGAAGCTCTTCCACCTGAGCTACAGCCGCCTATATTTTACTATGTACAGGAATACAAATGTTATATTTTGCATTACAATATTACTGTGTAAAATTTCTAGTCGCAGTACTTTGAGCTAATCACACATCTGTGTTACTATGGCATTACTAAGACACAGTATAATACTAATTCTGTTTACACTTCGTTACTGTTTAATATCTGTAAACATGATGTCTCAAAACCTGAATATTATATTATAATAATAATATTTTACTAACCTATTTAATCAGACACAGTGGGAAGTAAAAACACTATTTTTTTGGTTCTACTCATGTAGTAAATTTGCATTGTATTTTTTGCACTAACCCATCAACACTGACTGTATAATAATCTTGCTCAGGTCTACTCTGCATGTAAGCTGTACCAATAAATCCATTGTCTGAAGTAAATACAATAATACTATACTACATAATGTGATTCAATGTTAGCTTGCAAAACTTTGAAGTGAAAAACAAACAGATGTGTAGATTTTAACACAAAATCCTCCTTTCTTTATGTACAGGTCATTATGCATGCGCTCATTATGTACAATGATCGCACGCATGATCTGTCTCACAGCATCACCTGCTGATGATTCCAACCAGCTAATGAAAACAATCCCGATACATACAGTTTATGGCAATCATTTTAATTTCCTGGAAACCCAACTGATGCATGCAAGTTAACTTTAATGAAATCCAATTGGTGGCTAGAGGATGGAAAAATTATTCACAAAAGTTCCAGGACTAGTTTCTAAACAAAAGCTTTTCTATCTCAGTTTTTGTTCATACCTGATTAGATTTGTGATGTTTGTCTACTTCAAATTAAGTAGACATTAAGTAGAATTCAAATTAAACCACATTTATGTGATAAACAAATGATATTATCATCATACCTGTATAAACTTTAATAATATATAATACACGTTTGCACAACACAGAATTCTTTGTAGTTGCTCATGCACACACACAAACACACACACACAAACATATGCAATGTATATGGATCAGTCTTTGTGCTACACGGGAGTCAGTATGTAAGATGTAATTTGCCTCCTTTATATGGAAACATAGAAAAGCGCTTGTGCAATAGAGGTCAGGAAATAGCTTGCAGTCTTGTACACACACAGATCAACACACTGCTGGCTGTAAAGACAAGATCTTCTTTATACTGTGTATATTTCGCAGAAAAGTTGTGTTAAAGGACAAGCAATGCTGTAAGGTTGCAAAAAGGTTGTGTATTTGAGCATTACAAATGTAGTTTTGCTCTAGTCTTTCCACCACTGTTACCACTGTTTCCTGTTATGACACCGGGTGTCGCCATGGACACTGGTCCCCCAGGAAGCTCGGTTGTTTGCTTCCGGTCTTCGCTAACTAGCATGCGTAACAGTCTATTTTAGAAGTACAATTTGATCTGATATATGTCTTTAGGGACGACGTATTCCTGTTGGATATATATACACACCTTGCAGAAACTTGCTGTGCTGAAGTTTGTACTTTTTTAACCAATCATGCAGGAACAGTCCATGGTTTCCATCACATTCTCTCTCGTCATTACAGACGGCACATTTTTAGATTTCTTAATGTGTTGACTTGGCTCGATTTCAGCTTTCAGCCTCCTTTCTACACCAAAATTTCCCTATTTTCCCTTATAGTTATAAGCCTCTTTGCTTTTATAGTTGCAGAGTTCCTTGCCATTGACATCCTCATTATAAACAAAGTAATTTACTATGACAACTTAGCTAACGTCAAGCCGCTGCTTCATCTACCCATTCAGTTAGAGTAGACGGGTGGGGCACTCTCTTCTGTAGAGAAATAATATGACCCATGTATCCATCATTGTTTGAGTAATGGAAATGTCATTTTTAAGATTTTTCTGAAGTAGTATTACGTTTTAAAACTGTACTAGTTAATCATTATTGCTAACATACACGGAAGGGGGAAACCAACTTCGGCATAATTTTACACCATGGATTATGGGAACGGTTATCAGCCAAGAAAGTGGCGGATAAAATCCCATTTAAATGGATTTAAACTTGGCTCTCTCTGCCTGTAGAGCCCACATGTTGACCTGTCTGTAAGAACCCCTTTGAGACTGTGGTTTGAAAAAAGCATTCTTATGACGTGCAGACAATCTCCAACACACATGCCATCAGCTGAGGAACACTAGTTTGTCGTATGGGACTGATCTGCAGAAAAAACATTCACTTTGTCTTAAATAGCTGGAAGGACGACAGCCGTCTCTGGGTGGAGCAGCTGATTATAATTGATACTGTTTCCCATTCACCAGACTATCAATCTGCGTTTTATGCTTTCCACTTGTCGCTCCTAATTGGCATA
>JBAMHX010000018.1:21948536-21958870 GCA_037177515.1 Pseudomugil tenellus | reverse complement strand
TCATCTGCAGAGGTTTAACAGAGCATGCCGGCAGGCTGCCAGTAAGGAATTGCAGTAGTCAATACGAGAAGTGACTAAAGCCTGAAGTAAGAGCTTATAGGGAAAAGATCAAATAATGCACAAATGCAAATCGTGTGTTGTCTTTATGCAAAGAAGAGACATAATTTACTCATTGGTTAATTTTCAGGCTGTCAAATCCATCCATGCAAACATATCTGCATTTCCTTAGATATGAACACTATGCTGTCGCACGTTGCAGCCACATCTGCAGCAATTTCACCAGATGTAAAGTGAGAAGGTAAAAAATGTGGTAAAAATGTAAAGACATGCCATATTTTAGGGCACAGTATATACAGACTCAAAACTTCCCATTTGTGTTACCAAATATGCCCCCTTTTGAAATCTTCTGATTGTACACAAGCAGATATACCATTACTCTCATAACGGAGTTGGTTGTCGATGCAAAAAGGTTGAAATGGTATATTCTCAGCCTAAACACTCCAGCTTCACACAGCTTCACTCTTTAATTTCACAGTTCACAGGTGCAGCTGCCAGAGGGAAGGTGGAGACACACGACAAAACCAGGGATGGGCAACTCTGGTCCACAAGTATTAGGACTTTCCCTGCAACAAAACATCTGACACACATCACACTTAATCAGAAGACTTGTCCAGAGATTCATGTCTCTGAACAAGTCCGCTGATTATCCAATGATTTGATTGAGTTGTGTTCCAGCAAGAGTTCCAACATTTGCAGAACTGAGGCCCTCGAGAACCGGAGTTGCCTATCCCTAATGTGAAAGTTCATTCTGCTCTATGCTAATTCAGGTCATTCTGCGGACGCTCGCTACCTTTTCCCGCTTAATGACGCTCATATTCTGCGTGGCTTTCTGCCTCTCTTCGTCGCTACTCGATTTTCTTTCTCCTCCTTTATGTGAATGCCCATGTCAAGCTGAAACTTCACTTTTATAATCAAAACAAAAGAGAAAATGATTTTATTTGGTTTTCCAGATTGGATCTGAAAAGACGAGAAGCAGGATTTAAGTTAAGGCGAATAAATATGTTTTCCATGTAAACCCCAAACAGAATATTGTAATTCTGAAATATTTATTTCTGTATTAATAATTCTGAATTTAAAAAAACATCATGGAACCATAGCCAACAATAGGTTCATACATATGTTTTGGGAAACACGTCTCCTGATGACGTCTGTCGCTTTCCAGCCCCAACAGAAAGTATGAAAATAATAGGAAATAATTGCAGTGACTACATAAATGCAAGCCAGTCGGTACTGGTTTGTTCTGGCCTTAAAGTAGGTGGATCTTCATCAGCTTAGTAAGATAAGGCTTCAGGCTAACATTTACTTTCTAAAACACAAACATTGAACTGGTTCCAGTTGTAGGGCCTCCTTCATCTGAGTGCTTGAAGCTCAGACATGATTATAAAAAGACGTTTAATTTCATGGTATATTTTTGGCATTGCCTTCCCTTTTTCAAACAGAGGAATACCCAGATGGTTCTCTGCTCATCAAGTTCCTAATTACGTTTGCCCTAAAAACAAATATAATGAATTTAAAAAAAACTGCAAAGACCCTTCTTAACATCTGCGTAACAGCTCACTGCACACAACTAATTTTATGCTTTGAACCAAATAATAATAAGCAAAGACCGTCATTTAACTCTTTTTGTGGAAACCTGCAGAAAACCAAACATTTTGAGTTTATTGGAAGGTAAACCTAATATATATAATATAAGCTTCAATTCATATGGATTTATCTTTAAGATAAATCTCATTGGTTGCTGTGGACCCTGCTGAAACCATTGCATTAATTAGTTTCGGTCCTGCTGCTACTGCCTGTTTCTCCACACTGGAAGAGTGTCAAATCCAGTCTATTCAAGGTAATCCACTGATTAGAAGAGCTTATACAAGCCTACTTAAAAGAAACTGTTGGAGAAGATGAACAGATCAGGGACAAAGCTTTTATATTCTTGTATAAAAAGATGCCTGTATGTCACTGTTAAATTTAAATACTGCTAAACTAGACGTTGACCTGAGCACTCCATCTATAGTCAAATAAATCACACTTTTTTTGTAAAAATCAATAATGCATGAGTGTATATTAGCACCTAAAAAAGAACAAAGAAGAAAAAGCACAATGTGTTCAATGACCACTGCTTCTGTTAATGTTTGCTATTGTCTGAAACTGATGCCTGAACTCGGGAAAAAGCTCTTAATTACTGACATGTAGCAGATATATTACCTGACAACATGTCAATGTAAAGGATGCATGCAAGCAGTGAAGTTTAACACAGATTTACCTCTTTATGTAAGCAAAGGTGCTTAGATGAGGCTTTAATCAGGCATTAAGACGGTCAACTCCTGATTCCTTAAAGGGGCCATATTATGCAGAATTGACTTTTATGAGCTTTTTAACTTCTATTAGTAGGAATGTAATGATGCTTCATGAATCAGTTGAAAATCAATTCAAGCCTATAAAAACACTATTTTATGTAAAAAATAAACTAATCGACCACCAAAGACCTGTAAATAAACTCCCAGTTGCACAGTACGCAAAGTACTTACAATATTAAAAAGTATGCAAAGTATGCAAAGTACGTAATCTGGCACGTATTACCCGGACATCATTATTGCGTATTGTTTTTGTGAATTGCAGCAGCGCCACCATGGAGCATGGTGACATCAAGTAACTATGAGATAGAACTAGTCTCTGGTACTTAGAAGTCAGCAGTGAGGCAGTGTTTTGGTTTTTATGTATTCACAAGTGAAAATGGCGATAAAATTACAGACGAAACAAAAACGATGTGTAAGTATGGTAAGAGACTGAAAACATACACAAACAGCACGAGCATTATGCTACCACAGCAAGCTAGCCTAGCCACATACACCACCGCGGGAATATAAAAAAATGTTTAGGGACAAACTACACGATCGAAGTCGGTCCATCATCCATATAGCAAAAGACATGAGGACTTTTTCACCTGTGGAGAATGAAGGCTTCCAATAAATTATTATTACTTAAGTACTTCATCCCGTCACACCCAAACTTCAGTCAGATAGAGAAGAGTGGAATTCTTTCTTTCATAAAAGTTCTACTTGATACATAGACATCAATGCAAAATATAAAAAAACATATTTTAGTCATAGAAGGATTTATAGTAATTTCATATTATGTATAAACTTTATTTGGTGTTATGTTCTTTTAGTTAAACAAGACAGTTTTACTTTGATACGAGGACAAAATGCCAGACGTTTACCCATAAAAATACAAAAATAACTTGGCCGTGAAATAGCTAATGTTAATTTTGTTGAGAATAAAATTGCAAAAGATCAAAATCGTGACTTTAGAATTGAATTGGGACTTGAACGCATCGTTACACCCCTATATAATAGTGTTAAAACAATCCCGGAAGTAGTTGTATTTTTCATCCATGCATTTTGTATCTTTATTGCATTAAAAAGAAGGGTGTGGCTTAGGCAGAGCATCACACAACTCCACTGCTTTGACACAGCACAATGGAGAATCCACCCAGCCCAATTTTAAAGTTTGACGCACCATCTCCTCCAGGAAGTGTGCATGTCGCTGCTGCTGCGTTTTCATTGACAGACACACCCCCTCCACTTCAATGATAGACACCCCTTATCTGGCTGCTTAGTGTGGGCGGGGCGGATGAGTGAGAATAGCAAAGAGCAAGCAGGCGGAAGTCAGATTTAGCCTTTCACAGTTCCAGGTAGAGACATCGCAGCAATAAATGAGTGGTATGTCAAACTATAGTATGGCGCATGTTGCAAAATGCATAATATTATAATAAGATAAACTGTGAAACTGCAAATATAGCAAAATACTGAACTTTCAAGAGATTTGTTATTGATAAGAATCAATATGCCAGTTACTGACAGGTGAATTCAACGATGCTTACTATATCATCACCTACCAGAAAAAGTAAGAAAGCTGAGATCAATAACCTTCCTGTGTATGCATTTGCAACATGAGCAGTAGTCCTAATAATCAGCCAGGTTGAACTCCAGCTGTGGCTTCGCTCAACTGTGCATGTAGCCTCCTGCCTTTGAAATGAATGAGTGAATTCCTTTCTGCAGAATGCACCTGTAGCCTGCACACAGATCTTGCTTGTGCAGCTCTGTGTCCTTGGCTCGACTCTGTTTGGTGGAGTAGTTGCCTAGTAATGAAACCGTGTATTTATCGTTACCATCTTTAGCTAAGAAACTGCACTCGCCTGGATAAACTCAGGGATTAAGTAATAGACTGCTGGCAAGGACTCAACCTGGCAACTTCAACTGTTTTTTTTCTGATCTCTCCTTGACACCTTCACTGACTCCTGCCTTTATTCAGCCCTCCTCTTGGCCTTGCTGCAGAATTAATAGTGCTTACATAAATAACATAATAGGAATTTTGAAAAAAAAAAAAAAAGTTGTGCACTGGCTGATATGGATCCAAAGGGAGAAAGAGGAATCTGTGAAAGTAACTGTGGAAAGGAGATACTAGCTGTGCTCAGTCAGCTCTCAGCTGGTTTTCTCTTTCGCTTTGTATCTTTTCCGCTCCTGTTTTATCTGTGATGCTCTGATCCAACAGGCCTCTCCTTAAGAGAAGTGTTATTTATAGCTACGCTCGATCTTTATCTTCCCATTGCAGCCTCGGCTAGCTGTGCTGCTTTCATGCAGGAGAACCTGGTGATTTCACCACTGTAACGTTCTGTTATTTTGATTTTCAGGATTTAGCGTGTTCTCTCTAAGCCGCTGCTCCTCAGTGTTTACACTCCATTTTTTCCAGCTTGATATTATGAGGGATTTGTACCTATCCTTTCTCCCTTTGTTATTTTGTTTCCATGTTCTCTCTCCTTTGATAAAAAGTGTTTGTATGGTTGGCACAGGAAACAAATAAAATATGTTCCCATTTTGCGGACAATAAAGATGATGGATGCAAATATGTGAACTCCATCATGCCTTCAAAAGACTAAATTCACAGCACGTTCTGCTTCGAGCATGTTTGACGTCTTCAATGGCGTCATTTATTATTGACGTGAAATAGCAAAGTCAAATATCTATTAGTCTCATGTTGTGCTGAAGCAGAGTTGTAGAGTAGTAACCAGTGTTTGCATCTGTAAAAAAAAAGAAAGAAAATGTTTGTATTACATCACATACGACACTTAATTGCTTTAAAATTCACAAGTATTTGGAGATCATCAGTCTCCTATTACTTCAATGATGTATTTCTTGAACAAAATTAACATAAAATAATAAAAGTTGTCACCATTTTAGGAGACAGATAACAGAAGTCTCAATAAAGAACAACTTTCATCACCTTTTGAATTGCAAACTCATGTTTCAAAATGCTATGCAGCTGCTTTTAGTTACACATATCAGTGTTTCCATTTTAAGATACTTGTAATGATGCCTTGTGATCCCAGTCTGCAAATCTCCAGGGAAGTGATTACTCACACACTCACCTCTCACTCTTCTGGCTTTACAGGCATCTTTCTCAGCTTGTGGAGGAGTGCAGCCGTTTTTCGCTGTATATGGGTTTCTCTGCTGCTCCTCGGGTAATTAATCAGCATTGAGACAGCAGTAGTTTGTCTCTGAATTATACACTGAAACAGGCACTCTCTCAGTCCTGCAGCTTGTCAGTGGTACTTGTTAAGCATCAACTTAACCACAAGTTAGTTTGACGGCACACATCTGAGGTTTGATCAAGTGGAACATTTAAAGCAAAGTTGTGAATGGACAACTAACCCACATCCTCAGTGCCACTGTGCTGTTTTATGACTGTTGCTTACATGTGCTGAACATCTGTGAACGGCGGCCATTTTTTAAACTTCTCTGTTCTTTTCTAAGAAGTGGATACTTACTTTATCAGCTTTTATTATATGTTAAACTGCTTTACTTCTGAACAGGTTTGGTGTGACTATCAAACACAACACATAATATACGTTCCCTCACCATTAAACTTCTTTGTCCTTTTTATCTTTTATCTGACATTATTGGAGGATTGCTCCATTTTTCTGTTTGACCACAAATGGAAAACTTGGTGAGATAGATTTTCTCATGATTAGGAGTCTTATGAGAAGCTTTGCTCATGAGACTATTGTTGGAAGAGCAATTGTCTCCAACTGAGCTTGAAATGAGCTCAAACATCCTCACGTGGAAGCTGGATTAGTTCTCCAAAATCCCTAAAATTCCCAACATTCATTCCCCCACTTTTGCCTGCCAAGCACAGACATCACTTCAGTTATTTTCCTAGTTTAGGTGTCTTAAACGGCTTGCTTTTGAGTTAAAAATAGCATCACACATTATTTATTATAACCACTGCAAGAATGGTGGGCCTGATCTCACAGAAGAAACATTACTCCAAAAAACACAAAATGTTCTTGCACCAAGCTGGTGGAGTAGAAAAAGATCAACAATTTGCTATTTCCCTTCTGTTTGGATATATTCAGGCATCAACAACCCTCTGTAGTTTTAAAAGGGGTCAGGTCACCCGATGCAAGTGGATTTGTACTTCTAAAAACTGAGTTTAACGTTGTCCCACTTTGTTTTTGGATTTGAAATCAGCCTAAAATAGGATTATAAAAAAAAGCATTGAGATGATTTTTATTTAAATTTCTGCCAATCTGTACCTGTCACTAAAAGGGTTGGTGTTATGTTTCTTCTCAACAACTGATTTAAAACTTTATGTAAATGAAGTTGATCTTTACTTTGTCCTTTTGATAATACTGGCAAAGCAGCAGAAAAAGTTTGTCAAGTAATTGACAAGCAAACACATACAAAACTTTTGAGAAGATGATTTATTTAATTTGCAGTCCCATCTCCCTTTTTCTAGATGCATAGCCTCCACTCACACGTGTCCCCACACATTCGTCACTCTGAAACAAAGCTATTCATTCCGATAAGTGACTTATGAAGTGGCTTAATCACCTAAGAACCAATCTATGTAACAGCACTATTGACTGCATGTCACCCCCCTTGCATCATTAAATAACAGTTTCTCATTCAGTTTGCACTGACTGAATGATTTTACCATTTAGTCTTGTAGGTGAAATAGATAAAAATGGACACGGTTACAGTACGTCGATATTATGCTGCTACATGATGTCTTAACAGCCTTAATGAAAATGTCCGAAAAGTAATGCAAACAGTCCCATAAATGTGTCAGACCAGCTGATAACAGTAATTACAGACGCAGTTTCTGTTCATCAGATAGATTCGATCTCACCCAGCAGGTGATCTTCACATCCTTCAGAGATTAGAAAAGCACTAGAGAGCAAAAACCTCCACCAAGCAGCTCGTTTCCACCTATATTGTCATTTCCACCCTGTGATTCTAGTCCTACATTCATTTCACACTGTTAGATCCCTGCATGCATTGATAAGGAATCCAGGGTCTTGGTTATGCTGTGGTGTTTTTCATATGTTTATATTTTAATCAGTTGTCTTTCAATGATGAAAATTCCAAGGATGCTAAATGTTTTCTTATTCTGGATGGTAGTATTACAGATTTTGCTGGTATCCAGATCTATCTCTGACATCTTCTAAAGCCTTTTTCAGAACAATTTCTTACTTCTTGGCCAAGCACCCTGGGTTAAATGCATAAATACTGAAAATGGCCCTATCTCGCATTGATAAGGACTCCTTCAAAAAAATTCCTGGCTCCAGATGGTGATACGGATCACTGCCAAACTTTAATGGAATCTAAGTGAGAATAAGACCCATTCTCAGAAAAAAACTCCTCCTGAAAAAGTTGCCAGTAGTTTTTGTGTAATGTTGCTAACTGACAGATAAATGCAAGTGAAAATATAACCTCTGCTACTCCTTTTCTTTGCCAGTAATAGTGGATATTATTTTGAGTTTAAAGCTTTAACGGCAAAATTATCCTTTCCTCCCCATGGTAGCAAAAACTCCCTGTGATGGACTGATGTCCTGTCCAGGGTGTACCCCACCTCCTTCCCAATGAATGTTGCCATAGGCTCCAGCTATCCACAACCATTCATTAGAATAATCATACAGATATGGATGGATAAAAATAATTCCATGATTCAGAAAGTCATTTGAATCGCAGTGAAAATCCTCATTTAATTTCTGATATTTACTGAAAATCTTTCCATAACCTATTGAGTTGTGTTGCAGACGGATGAGATGATGGACGAGCCAAAACCATCAGAAACATGATACACTGAGAATTATCAGAGTTTGGAGTTTTTTGCGGAACAATTTCTGCCTTTGTTGTCACTCTGTTTGAAGTTGAATGTGTTTGTTGTCACTGATATCAAGCAAAAATGTGTTTGAAGCCGAACATGTAGCCTCTGAATGTTTTTTGCAGAAGCTATTTAATGTCAGTTGAGTGACTGATTTCACCCAAGGCTGTAATCATGAGCTCTGAATACAGAAATAATTTTCCATTTTTATCATTAACCATACTCAGGCTCATAATATTCAGCTTGATTTTTATTATGTTGCCTGTTTTATTCAGTCCCTCAAAGCCCGACCATGAAATCGGCACACAAGACCACGATGAAATACCTTTTTGATGTGGACAATAGTGCATCCGGCCATAGACCACAAGTTTTTATTCATGCACTGAACCGTTATTAAGCTTTGTGTTTTGTTTTATTCTGTTCCCATTTTCAATCCTGATACAGTTTTTACTTAGTGTGTGCCATCACACTCAACCGTCATTTCCCAAATGACCCCTCTCAGAAACAGGGACTCAGCTGGTATCTAAAGTCAACACATGACTGTTTGATTCTCCCACAACCCTTCTTCTTTCACATCTCATCCCAGCAGAACTTCTTTTATGTTTTTGGCAAAACAACATAGAAGAATTTGGAGAACGTTAATAAGGAGTAAATATTTTTCCGGTTCAGCTCAGCCTGTTGTTATAGCCAAGTTCCTATCAGAGCTGCAAAGAGTGGAAATATGAATTTCCCTGATTTCAACTTGTTTTTCAGTATTGCACATTACTGTTTAGTACAAGCTGCCAGATATTAAACTTCTACCAAATGTAGACACTTTCCACCCTGGAGAACCCACAGGCTCAAATTTGTCCACTAGATTTGAAATCCAGTTCTAACATGCAACAAGAAAGAAATAAAATCATTGTTAAATGATTCGCTGATGGCTATGGTTCCTATGGTTATATTCCTAAACATAACATAGTTTACCTAAACCTAAAGCTCAAAGCGGCCAAATTAGATCCCGTGGGTTCTCCAGGGCTATGCATGAAATCTGCAATGACTTTAAACTAGCACTGTCTGATTTTACTGATACTACTGTCTGATATCAGCATTAAAATGTGATATTGGTTATTATCTGCATCTGTTTGTTTTATAATAACTTTTACACAACATGTACAAATTATATACCGAACTCTACAGCTATGTCTCCTCTAACTCAAAAAGATCAAATATAAGAGATGTCATGTATAGTTTGTTTGGCACAACTCACAATAAATCCTGTGACATCATCAAACGGCGTCAGTTGCAGCACATCAAATTTGCTGCAAGGCGAACATTATCTCTTTTTTAGCTGAAATAATTTGGGTTTTAATTTTTTTTTTTTTTTTTTTTTTTTTTTTTGGGTGAGGGGGGTTCAAAATATATCATTATCGTTTGATATCGGTATCAGAATTAAGAGTTGGACATAATTTGTAAAAAAAAAAAAAAAAAGCCAATATGAACCAATATTTCTACTTTTAACTGATCTTGCTTTTACTTATTTTAACTTAATTTATGATGTTTCTATTTGTTGTATTTCATGCTTTTTTACGCCATCTGTAATGCTTTTAATGTTTTATGCAAAGCACTTCTCCTGCATATGAAAGGTGCTGTACAGGTAATCATGCCTTTCCTTACAATTCTACCTCCAGCTATTCTGAAGAGTGTTAAAGTTTTCTCAAGCTTTCAGATTCAGAAAATGCCTCTTGAAAATCAATGCATTTCCAAAGTAAGAATGTTTCATTTCAAAGAATTTTTATCCTTCTGTAGGGGATAAAACAATCCAGCAAGTGTTTGTAAAATTCTGACAGCATGATAACCTTAAACACTAATATCACGGTTTCAAGATATACTGTGGTATCCTGTTCTTAAATGACTGGATCAAAAACGACATATTTTAGTTGAACAACGCCTTGTGGTATCCCAACCTGGGTATACCCAACCTGCTGACTTTGTGTTTTTCATTGAGGGAAGAAGTTCAACAGGTTCAGTTCAATTCAATTTTATTTATCACAACAGTATTACAACAAGTTGTCTCAGAGGGCTTCACATGCAGGTAATAACAGAACAATAGACATAACTCACAATACACA
>JBAMHX010000018.1:21896324-21907404 GCA_037177515.1 Pseudomugil tenellus | reverse complement strand
CCCCCCCCCCCCCCCCCCCCCCCCCCCCCCCCCCCCCCCCCCCCCCCCCCCCCCCCCCCCCCCCCCCCCCCCAGCTCTCTGTTCGTATGTAAATTAATGTATAAGTTTTTCATTGATCTACTGAAACCGTGAATAAATCATACGAGTAGCTTAATAAAATATATCTGCGTCGTCAGAGGAGCGGTTTCGGTTTAGTTTTAGTTTGGTTCGATGGCAGTGAAAATGGCAGCGTCTGATTTTAATGATCTGTAAAATCCAGTTAAATAATTTGGGGGGGAGTTTTTTAGCTGCATATTATATATTTGTATTCAATAAAGTGTCAGACGTCGTGCTGTGGGCGAGAAACGTGAGATGTCCAGGTTGTGAGGACCTCACCCCAAAATAAGGTGCGTGTCAGAACGCCGTGTCGGCAGCTGAGCTGCTGATTATAAACTGATATAAAAAGCATTTCCTGATCTGAACATAGAAAATATCTTTTATACCGTTATGGCGCTTCGTAGGAGTAAACCTATTACAAGTCACAGAAGTGCATCTGCTGCAGAACCAGTAAAAGGATCAGACACACATGTTGTTGTCTGTTCGTTCATTCTCTTATTTATTTTGCAGTCCGTCCGTTGTCCTCTATCTGGCTGTCCCCCCCCCCACAAAAAGCAGCCTGTGTAAAGACCACAGTTGATTTTCATCTCAGAAAGGAGGAAAAGTTGGTGCTTGCATGCATCTGCCCTGGTTTGGAGGAAGCAACATGCAGACTAGGCCACATTTTAATAACACTAGGTCAGTAAGTGGGGGGGTTATCTACAGTAGAGGGAGGGGGTCTTGCTGGAAAGCCATAGATTTGGTAGTCCTCCAGGTTTTTAGAAGACGACGTACAGCACAGGTGCTGACTTGTCTGCAGGTGAAGCATTTATTTGCAGTGGTTTCATAAGAGTTACTGGAAATCTGAGGCTTTTTTTTGGAAAGCTGTTTTCAAAATAGTTGTTTCTCAGCTAAAAATGAAACTAAAACTACAAATAAAGACCAAATAAGAAGTAAATTCTTCACCTTTTAATTGTAAATGATGTCTGTGTGTCATTGTGGCGTCATTGGGATCACGTTAGGTCAGAGTGAAACCTGGAAAAACCGTTTCAAACAGGACTTCAGATCCGGGAGATGCAACAGGTCTGCTGGTAAATGGGCCAAAGTTTCTTCAGGGAACTGACACACCTACATATGAGCTGGATGAGTAGGGCGTGAGGGAAAATAACTTCAGATGTCATAGAGAAACTTAACATACCACATAATGTCAAGCTTGTGTTATTAGTGTGAGCATTGTTGTACATTAAGGGTGACGCCTGAGTGTCATCATACGCTGTACAAACAGCTGCTGGATTAACCAGAAATACTTTCTATCTGACTGCCATTTTACACTTCAGCTCATTGTTTATGCCAGTCAGTTCTGTAAAATGCATCACAAAAATTTATATAAAATGTCACCCATGTTCAAGTATTTTTCATTTCATTATCAGTATATGAAATAAAGTGATTAAGTTGTTTTATGCAAACACATTTAGGGACAAAATGGATGAGAAGGTATTTTGGTTGCATTATACACATGTTGGTCTGCTTTTCAGATCCTGGTAGAAGGCCGTGCTACGCAGGGGGCAATGGAGATGGTCACACAGCGAAAGCTGTTGGAGGAGTAAGCAATGAGTCTGTCTGGTCTGCTGCACAGCTACAGGCGGCTGCTGATGTTCCACCACGTCCCTCCATAGACTGGAACGCCATCCGGGAGGAGAAGAAGAAATATGATGAGCTCAGGTGGAAAGGTGAGTCCTGAACTTCCACCAATGTTGAACATTGACATGATTTGTTTATGTATTGCTGTGATCCTGACGCCTCCCCTCAGACGTGCCCCCCATAAAGAAGAAGTTTTACATGGAGGCAGAGAGTGTGTCCATGCTCGCACCGGAAGAAGTCAGTGAATGGAGGTAATTCATGCTGCTCACCTGGGTTTTCTCAGAAATATGATGCTCTGCCACCATAAAACAAACTACTGTCAATGTTCAGATCAAGTTGATTTCAATTCTATTTACTTCAAAAGGAGGCAGATTAAAGATTGAACTTTAGGGGAATGTGTTTGCAGACCCAGTAAGCACTGGGGGGGGGGTGTATCAGCAAGAATCTGGCGATACGATGTGCATCACAATACAAAGGTAGCCATAACGTATATTGTGATAAACAAGGCGATAAATTGCAAATTTTCTTTACTAGAATTTAATAATAAGGAAAACTCACAGCCTAGAAAATGCCCACCTTACTGAAAAACAGAGGAAGGGGGGGTCTAATTTTCTAAAATGGAACCCATTTTATTTTAAAAACACTTTGTAATCTGCCTCACAAGTAGAAATATGCTGAAAAAGATTATTGGGGATATAATTATACATACGGAAACCTGAATCTGTAGAGATGTACATGTTTTATTTACACTCCTGTTTTTGCTAAATGTTTCTGATAGCATTTGGTGTATGTTGTGCTTCATTCTCCCACTGGATTTAACCACAACACCTTTTCTAGCAATGTTCTTTTGGGTTTTCCCCAGAAAGGAAAATAACAACATCTTTGTGGACGACCTGAAGGAGGAGGGAGAAAAGCGAGCCATTCCAAATCCCTGCCGCACATTTCTGGAGGCATTTGAGCTTTATCCAGAAATTATGGAAAATATTGATCGTGTTGGCTTTGCCAAACCCACCCCCGTTCAGGTAAGACCCAAGGACCCGAGTCCATTTCATTTTGATGTCAAGTTCAGAAGTAATATGTCAAAAAAGGCAAGATGTCTTATATTAAAGAAGAAACCTTCTGCTCATGTATGTTTAATCTCTTTACGTTGTATGTAAATATTTGGAAAGAAGTGACCATTATGAAACATCTTTTAATCACCTTAGAAGGGTTACTATCCACCACCCTCGCTGTTAAAACGTCTCATTTTTACTCCTGACATGTTTGATACATTCAATTAACTTGTTTTTCCATGTTGTAAACCAAAAACTCAACATTTTCCTGCAGCTTTTGCTCTGACTGGCTTCTTTTGTAATTACAGGATCGCACTGAGCCAGTAATTACGTAAGGTACAGGTGCAGGCATGGGGGCTCATACAGGATAACCGTATATAAGTTGTAAAAGGTTCAAACATACTTCTCTATCACGTGTCGGAGTTTAGAGATCCGTGTAAATGCTGACTGGTGCATTACTCATCGCAACCACATCTGGCGGTTTCAGTCTGGATTGCTCTCATCTGACTTTATGTTGGTTTGAGCTACCAGTGGATGTCAAGGCGAAGGCATCTCTTTTACCTTCAACACCATGTAGAAAACCTCATTTCCTCAAATTAAAAATAAACCTCATACTCTGCACCTTTTCATTCTTCTAATATTGTAATACATTTAAGATCTTTCTGGAGGTTTTGTTGTAGTAAATTGGTCCTAAACTGAAAGTCGCTTTAGGAAAAACCTGCTTAATGACGAATTGGTGGAACTTCAGTCATACAAGCAAGTAATTATCTTCTTATTTAAGGTCTCTTATAAGCAGAACATGTTGTTCTGATAGTTGTGAACTATTTCCCTTAAAGGGGAAATGAAACCGTCATCACTCATTTCATTTCACTGTAACGGGTTTTGTCAGATTGATTATTGGCATGCATTTAAGTTTCATAACTGCACAACAAGTTCTGCAGATGCCGGACCTGTTAAGCTGGTCTCCATTTTATTTCAGCCTGCAAGTTTATAATAACAGGAAATATGTCATGTAATGTGTCCGTGCCATGCGGTTGGATTGCATGGTTAATTTGTATTGTCAAATAATCTATCGATTTATAAAGCACGTGTTAAAAACAGGAGTAATAAAACTGCTGTCCGCTTCGTGCTTTTCCGACCTAAAATTCCCGATCAGTCGCACAAAAGTTCTGTCTGGCTGATATGTGAAGGACAAGCCGCAAGCATGAGGACAAAATCACATCGTT
Source organism: Pseudomugil tenellus (assembly GCA_037177515.1). Classification (NCBI taxonomy): domain Eukaryota; kingdom Metazoa; phylum Chordata; class Actinopteri; order Atheriniformes; family Pseudomugilidae; genus Pseudomugil; species Pseudomugil tenellus. The sequence goes on along the minus strand of JBAMHX010000018.1, from coordinate 21,903,410 downwards.
TCCTTCTCACCAGCTTAATTATACTCCGTTTGAAAAATATTCCTCCTGCACGAAAAGTCATGTCTGAAAGCGGAAAGAACAAAGTTCTTACTGAACTTCAATGTTTACAAAATGTATTTGTTTTGTTTTTCTTTTTATTGATATGAAAAGTAAGTTGAAGTCTAGTGGACGTTTCATGTGCTGACGCGTCTTTGATGGATTTTTCCCTCCCCAGTCTCAAGCTTGGCCAGTGTTACTCAGCGGGGAAGACTTGATAGCCATTGCTCAGACAGGAACTGGGAAAACACTGGCTTACCTGCTGCCGGGGTTCATCCATATGGATGGACAGCCTGTGTGAGTACGGGACCGCTTTCATTCCCATTTAACTTGATGTTATTGGTGTTATTATGACAAACAGGGTAAGTATCAGGAACAAAGTGAGGATATACATCTATCTTATTAACTTTTAAGCTTTAGACGTGATTATAGATTTTCCATAGAAAGTAGTAAAATAGTAATTTTATGATTATCTGTGTTTATTTTCTAACATCATAAATGTGTGAAATCACATAGACACTCCTTATTGATCCTAAAGTTTTATTTATTTTATATGTTTTGCCAAAATAATGCAGTAATAATAAAACAAAGTAATAAGAAGCCTTATTCCAGCTAAAACTCTAACCCTCATGTATGTTTGAGCCACAAAACAATCCACAATTATTGTCACAGAGCATAAAAAGCTGCTGGTTAGCACTGTAGGTTAGGAGGAATAGCAGTCCCTTCCCGTCCGACCTCTGCATAAGGCTCGCGATTCTTACTGTTTTAGTGTCCGGAGATCAAATTTAGCTGAATTTCATAATGGAAACGTGTGAAACCGAACAATTATCAGGGAGCACTTCCTTGTGAATGTGACATGTAGGCTTTGAGTTGTCAGCTGGAAAACGTCTATTTAGCATTTAAACCCACTCTGACACACCTTTACTGCAACTCAGAACCAAAGCAACAACACACTTTGTTTGTTGGTTTGGAGCAGTTGGTTTTAGAAAGTCTTTTATGGAAAAGAGACGATACTGTGCGATTAATCAGTCATAGCATTTAACATTACTTATAGGATGAAATAATAGCGACATCCCTAGATGACATGCAGAAGACATCTGCTATAAGAGTGACTGCTAGCCAGTGAGTTAAATTTGTGTTGTTCCTTCATGGATAGGCCGCGAGCGGAGCGTGGTGGTCCTGGCATGTTGGTGCTGACTCCTACCAGAGAACTGGCTCTGCAGATTGAAACGGAGTGCAACAAGTACTGTTATAAGGGATACAAAAGGTACACAGACCTATAAAAGACATTTAGATAATTGACAGTTGACTTAATCGAACTTTTCTTCCTGCTTCCTTCCCAGTGTCTGCATCTACGGCGGCGGTGACAGGAGAGGCCAGATCGGCCTGGTAAAGACTGGCGTGGACATAGTGATCGCTACGCCGGGCCGTCTCCATGACCTGCAGATGAATGAGCTCATCAATCTAAGATCCATCACATATTTGGTGAAGTAGTTTTTAATTTATTTACATAAAGAGTTATTTTCCCCTTCATTCTGGGTTTTTCAAAATATTTCTAGCACCTTGTAATGTTTGTAAGAAGAAACCTTGCGTATGTGAGAATATGTTGGTGTTTAGTTGTTTCTCTAGTTGTTTTACTGTCTGCGCTTTCTGACAAAAGGTGCTGGACGAAGCTGACCGGATGCTTGACATCGGCTTTGAACCCCAGATTGTGAAGATTCTTATAGACGTCCGTCCCGACCGACAGACTGTCATGACCAGGTACCAGCAATTATGTGTTAGATTAACGCCACAAAGTTCACTAATCCAGTAAATATGGAATATAATTATTTACTATTAGTTACTTTTCATTAGCAGCTTGAGCTCCTTATTTATCATCCTTATCATTGAGTCAAAAGAAATAAGATTTAGACAAATTTCTTTATGCTAATCTGAAAACCAAAAATAATAAAGAAGAATGAGTAAAATTTTAGTTAATATCAGACAATGTTTGTTTTTTTTCATTTGAGTTTTGAAAATGATGAAAACAAATAAGTAGAACAGTGCTGGACATATTGGAGCACTTTGCTAATGAGCATTGGGTCAGAATACCTGAATAAAAGAGTTTTTTATTGATTGAAAAAGTTTATTTGCACATGACAAATATTAAAGTGTCACTCCCAGCACATAGTAACAGAAAACAGCAGATAGCAGTAATTTCCTCATCAGAATAATACTTTATGAATGATGTAACACATATTTTATCATATTTATTTGCTTTTTTTTAGATATTTTTAGAAAACTGTCACAATTTTCTTCTGTTTTTAAAAAATTCTATAAAGTATGAATAAATTTAAGGACAGTTATGTCAATTCAATGGATTACTGTTAAATCACACTGTTGTTTGTTTTACTGGAGCTTTTATTTATTTATTTTTTCCATCTTTTTTTCTGAAATAAACAAGGGAAATGTGTTTTTATGCGACATTCTTTAACTTTTAATTATCAAACACAGATCCACTGATTTTTATCAGCTACAGTTGCGTTTTCCTCATTGATGATATCACTCCATCATGCAAATACAAAATCCTTCAGTCCAAAAACATCAGCTTCACAAATAATGCCAAAAATATCTCCCATCAACCACCTGCAACCATTTCATGCTGGTGTTTACTGGCAAAGTGCCACGCAGAGAAAAAAACGCATGAAATTATTCAATGTGTGAAACGCAGGAAGCCGTTAATATATTTCATGTATAAAATGGATGATACAACAAAGTATGGCCATTAATACAACTTTATTTTAAACTCATAAACAACTCACCATGTTACATACTGAGTGTCCATGAACTCGTGTTTCAGCGCCACTTGGCCTGCGGGCGTGAGACGATTGGCCAGATCCTACCTTAAGAATCCCATGATGGTTCATGTGGGCACGCTGGACCTGGCAGTAAGTTTTATTGTGTCTGATAAGGTTTTATTGTTCTGGGTTTTTGTTCTACTTTGATATTATCGATTATTTATTCACAGATTATTATGAAATGAGCATTTTGTGTGAAAATGGCTCCAAAAAGCCGAAACACGGAGCTTCTGTTAGAATTCCACATGGCCAACAGTTCTATCATCAGTGGGGGGGTTGGGGTCACTCCCCACAGGGACGTCGGGAGTGACCCATTTTCTGACCCCTCCGCTCGTTTCCAGCCACACATGGAAACTCTGTCGATGTAAATAAAATATTCAGATTATCAAAAGGAAATTTATATAAATTTATAAAGATATAATTCCTCTTGCTCAGCATGACCGTTCTGCTGGAAGAGTTAAATATAAATGTATCTGCTGTACATGTGTGGATCTTTTTCTCGCAGGCAGTAAACACGGTGCAGCAAACGGTGCTGATTGTTCATGAGGATGAGAAGAAGTCGTATCTTTTTGACTTCATCAGGAATATGCTACCCCACGATAAAGTCCTCATCTTTGTTGGAAGAAAGCTTATGTGAGTTGATTCTGTTTTTAAAGCACCCACCAATCCCCCCCCAAAAAAAAATCCCCTTTTGAAAGTCAGTGAGTGTCTTCCCACTCAGCCCCCTCCCCCAAACCTCATATTTGATCCATCAGAGTTGATGTGATTATCTGTAAGCCATCATTCTGCTGCTGGATTTCCTCTCTGACCCCCGCAGTCAGAATTGGGCCTGGTCATCTGGTATTTAAGGAATTTAAGCAGATGCTGCTCCAAAGGATGTTTGCTGAGTCGAACACTCAGCAGTTACTAATTCCAATCTTATAAGAGACGATCCAGCATGTCTTCACTGTTTTCCTTTTGCAACATGAACTAAATGAAATGGATCCAGACGTAGTGCCAAGAATTGACCCCTTGAATGAGGAGATAAGGTGAAGCAACATTTACATTATGAAACTAAGGTGGAGCCACACGTCATTAATGATGTGACACCACCAGGACCCAAAAAGAAAGTTCACACTGCTGTACTTCCTTTGGAGCTGAAGAAATGCTGTGAAGGCTCCCAGATTGTTTACTTATTCCTGCACACCTGTCTGCAAACATCCATCCATTTTCTACCGCTTATTCCCGAACGGGGTCGCGGGGGGGCTGGAGCCAATCCCAGCAGCCAACGGGCGAGAGGCGGGGTCACCCTGGAGGGGTCGCCAGTCGGTCTGCAAACACTGCATTTTATTTATACTTATTTTCTGGCACATGCAGACAAAATGATTTAATAAACTGCTGTTATGACAACAAACCACTGCATGTAAATTAGACATTAAGTTGGTCACTTTAAACTACTAACTAAACTGCAGCTCTGTTTATGCTTATCTTTCTGTTTACAATGTTAAATTAGTGCTGACGACCTATCGAGCGACTTGTGTCTGCAAGGTCTGGCTGTGCAGAGTCTCCATGGTAACCTTGAACAGTGCGACCGGGAAGAAGCTCTCAAAGACTTTAAAGGGAGTAAGTCACATCAAAAATAGTTTTCTTTAAAATACTAAAATAAACTTTGCCCGTATTCTCACCTTTAAAGGTGGAAAATCCAAATTGACCACAGATGTGTTGTTCCGTCTTATTACAGGTCGAGTTCGCATCCTAGTCGCTACGGATTTGGCATCTCGAGGGCTGGATGTCCACGACATAACGCATGTCTTTAATTATGACTTCCCACGAAACATTGAAGAGTACGTCCACCGCGTGGGTCGCACAGGCCGAGCAGGGTGAGTGTGTCAGTTTGCAAATATACACGTTCTCAGCTTTGTTGATCATAGTGTGTGACGCGTATTATTTTCAGGCGATCGGGAGCTGCCGTAACCTTGGTAACCAGAGAGGATTGGAGGATGGCCCCAGAGCTGATTCCTATTTTGGAGCGAGCGGGACAAGTTAGCAAACACACATTTAATGTTGTTGTAGGATACTCTTCATCACAGCAAAGTTAAAACGTGAATGGGAATATTGTTTATTACCGTATTACTACTTCACAGCAGAAATAAACATCCTGGTACAAAATATTTTAGGTTGAATTTATCTTTATGACTTAAAAGTATCCAATAAGAAGGCAAGAAGCCGGCTTTAACCCACCTACATCTGTTGGCTGATTAGCTCTTTGCTAAAGGCAGCTCACAGTTTGATAGACATCAATCATCCACACTCACAACCCCCCCTCTCCTAAAGCCATGACATGCGCGACGTTGCCAACGTTCCCTTTTGCTCCTCAGGAACCTGCTGGGACCCCTACCCCTAATGACGGAATTGTTCCACCAAGCCAGGAGTTTTACGTAGTTCAGATAAAGACGCATTAAAAGATCAATCTTGTTGCAGGAAGTTCCCGAAGAGCTGCTGCTCATGGCAGAGAGATACGAGAAGTATAAGAGGGAGAAGATGATGCGCGATCCGAGGGGGGGGCAGGGGCCTGGACAAGGAGGTGGCGGAGGAGGAGGATGGGGAAGAAGAGGTGGTGGAGGAAAAGGAGGCAGAGACCGAGACAAGAACTGGGGATTCTAATCCCTGGAAGTCCACATTAGCACAGGTACCCCCCCCCCCCCTGGATTATTTAGATTAGCAGTGTAACGCATTAATACGACCTGGTGTTTCTGTATTTTCCTTCTACAGGGGAGCTCCACAGCTGAAACCACCTGATTTCTTTTGATTTCACCCTTGAGTATTCCTTTTTTTCCTGGATTATTATTGGTTGGTTGGTTTGTACAGTTGATTGTTATAAAAAGTGTTTATACGTTTTTTTTATCTGTAACTCCTCAACTTTATTTCATTGATGCATTGTTGTGTAATTTCTTGATTTAAGTAGAAAGAAATGTGCCAAATAAATTCTCATTTTAAAAGAGAAATGGCATCTGGTGTCATTTCTTTTCTCCTGACTTTTATCTCTGATTTGTGCTTTATAATAACACCCGTTTTGCACTTTTTCTTATCTTTTTGAAGAGATTTCTTGGACGTTAACTGTTTTAAATCTAATATGAAAGAAAATATTTGTTGTACTAAAAATTTCATTTAATTTTTTTAACATTTTTTCCAGGAAGAAGTCCAGACTCAGCTGATTCTGCAGGTTTTAGTAATATTTGAAGAAGAAATCAAAACTAAGGTTAAAAAATAGCCTTCACGCTTCCTGTAAAATGGTTTACTTTGTGAAAAAGTTTTCCTAACTAGGTTATGCACACTCTTCTGTAACGCAGCAGCACATCTGACTCCAGTCACTTCTGAGAGAGGAGGAAAGTTATGCAACAGGGAATGATGGGAAATGTTTACCAAGGCACACCTCTTATATAAAATGACAAGCAAACACAAAACACTGTAAACTTTATTTCACATTCTTGCAGAGCGCTTGTTTGCTGTTACTATAACAAGCAGCCAGTGGTCGTTATCTTCATACAGACCACAGCCTCATTTCTAATGACAGCTTGGTGTGGACACTCCATATTGTTTATAGTATTGATAACATAAATATTTAGCTGTTATTAATGCTTGTAACAACCTGTTTATGCTGAATTAATTCTGTATTTTATGATAGTTTGTCTTTTCTCCAGGTTGGATTACTTGTCTCCCTGTGAGGTAAGACTTGCTTATAAATATTCTATCCAAGCATATTTTACACAGAAGACCATAATTTATTATGTTTAGTAATTAATTATGTACAGCTTTAATTACAGTGATGATAAAAACTTTAACAAATATGAATTAAAAAGCCATGATTTTTAATTAAGGAAAACTTGACATTTTTGTTTCACATCTTGTAAATGAAGAACATCACATTAGTAGTTAATTCAATTCAGCTTTATTTAATTAGCGCATTTCACAACAATGTCAGGGCGCTTCACAGACATCGAATTGAGCCAATTTGTAATAAATGGCCTATGTAAGGGAACCAAAAAGATTGGATCGAAGTCTAGATTCCATCCAATCTCCCATCATGAGCTGCATGAAGCGACAATAGGAAGGAAAACCCTCTTTTAACAGGGGGGGCAAAACCTCCGGCAGAGTCTGACTCAGGTAAGGCAGCCATCTGCCTCGACTCGCTGGGGTTACAGGGACATAAAGACACATTAATATACATTACAGC
>JBAMHX010000018.1:21829539-21854218 GCA_037177515.1 Pseudomugil tenellus | reverse complement strand
GACTCAGGTAAGGCAGCCATCTGCCTCGACTCGCTGGGGTCAGAGAGGACAGGAAAGACAGATTAATATACATTACAATAACCAAGCTAACCATTTTGGTTCTAGAAAAGAAGATAAGTACATATTAACAAAGCCAAATTATCACGAAGGTGCCGTCAGTCAGATATTTTTCTTTTTATAGTCATTTAGCTAAATGTCTAAGAAAAAACATCTTAAGAGCAGTTCATCAGATCGCGGTAACATGAAGCATTTTTATTATTATTATTACCACAGCATCAAAGTTTCAGGTGACAAACTTACTGTAAAATCCCTGTTTATGTACTGGAACAGCAACAGTGGTCCCAGTACGGCCAGGTGTAATGTCCAGGCCAGTCCCCCCTTTGCTAATTCGTCCACCGTTCATTTCTTCTCTACAACCAATTATGATGTTGGTGACTAAAATATTCAGGACTTATTAAAAAGGTAACAAGCAAGCAAATGATTAGTAAAGTTTACAGCTTAAGCCAGTGGGTGTCCCTATTAAACATTTAATGCTTTGCTTTACGCACAAACTACATATTTGTTCGCTGTTAAAATGATTCATTCACACTGAGAGAAAAGGACACCAAGAAGGATTAAGAGACGTTAAAAAGGTTTGCAGATACTTTAAAAGGACGATTACAAACTGTAGGCAAAATTGTAAACAGGAGTGCCAGCTAGACATGCTATGGATCCAGCCATTGTCATCTTAAATTAACACTTAAATGAGGTCTAAAAGTAAAATCTCATTTTTAAACCAAATCCGGTTTCCGATTTTAATCGATTTTTTTCCAATTGCTGTTAAAAAAAAATGACGACAAAAACTATTACCTTAGCAGTTCTAAATAATAACCTGTTTCTTTTGGTCCACAATGGCACACTTTTGCCTCGGGGGCTGATCCGTCACTGCAGATGCCACCTCTGTGTCAACAGACATGGTTATAATGGTACCATGGTCTGGTAACACTAGATCTTTCAAGCTTACCTTGTGTAAAACCTTATTTCTTCATCAGAGGATCCAAATCGGTCCAAACCCAACTTGCAGCATATTTTATCCTGGAGGTCCTCAGTGGAGTGCTGCGGGGTCTGAAGTGGAGCAGTAGTCCTGATCCAGATCCTTCTCATTAGGAGCTGCAGGACATGGTTGATCTGGTCGCTCTGTTCGTCCCAAACACTTGGGCGTGACTCAGGCAGACAGAAGCTGTTCCATGGAGAGAGCCCCCCCTCTTTAAAAGTCTCCGTTCTCCTCGAGTTGAGGGCTCGTTTAAGTCTGCAGTTATAAAATGTTTACTACACAGTCTTGTGGCATCTGTCACAGAAAATGTGTCTCTTCTTATATGAACCATTTCTTCTGTAATTCACCATCCTTTAGAAACTTGGCTGATGCTGTGCGTTTTGGGACGCAGCAGTGGAACTAGATGCACTTTCTCCTCTGAAAGGGAACCTTCACTTTTTATTGGTTGTTATAATAAACACACTTACGGAAAAACAAAAACTTACAAATAAATGAAGTGTGAACTTATAAATAACCTTTTGGTGCCAGAACAACACTAACCCATGGAGGTGCCAGAAACGGTCATCCTACTGAGACTTTACTGGAAATACGTCACACCACTGCATGCATAGAGGGAAACTGGACTATTGGATTATAGTGGATGGACAAGCAGACTATAGTAACACTTACTTTGATCAAATTTATTATGTAACAGTTTTTTCTTTTGTCCGAATAAATCAATCAAATGATCGATAGAGGAAAAACACCACTCAACTCAAACATGACAAAATAATTCAGTTCCTTATTTTTAATGTGTTATCCTGTCATCTAATAAATCTGTTACACTTCTGAAACAAAATATAGGCAATTATACAGTATTTAAAACAAACTCATTTTATTTTACACTATTTACATTTTATAATGTATGCATTGCATTATGAAGAAAAGAAATAAAAGGAGATGCAGCCTCCATAGCAACAGAACAGAGAACTCTGTATGAGTTCTGGAGACATGATCCTGATCAAACACCTTCTGGAAATAACTTTTAAAGAACTTGCACTGATCAGCTACGAGCTCCAGAGAAGTGATATTTCCCAAATGCCAAATAAATATATTTTGGGGCTTTTATTGGACAAAGTTCACACAACTGGTACCCCTAGCATCTTGCAAGTGACTTCCTCTACATGATGTTTGACCCAGAGACGTAATCTAAACAGTTTTTAAGATTTCAGAAAAACCCACCTGGCTACATGGCTGCACTTCTGCAAACAGCCATAAATCCACATTAGAATTTTCGCTGCTAAAACGAGAGAAGTGAAGGACTGCTTGAACAGCTGATTTTAATGGGAACTCTATAACAAAAACATGCAGCAACACAGATGTTTAAAATACGAGACTGTCCGATTTATCCAGATGTTAAAAAAAGGAAAAAAAAAACGAGCTGGTGATGGCTTCAGTCGTTGAAACGCATCACCTGAAAAGACAGAAAATCTATGTTTTGTGACACCAACCAGCCAAAATTTGTATTTAAAAGTGGAAATGGATTCTTTTCCTGTCTACGAAAACACATGGAGGACTATCCATCTACATATAAGGCCATTAGAAGTTTGTTTTACACATTTTAGCATCTATAACAATTATATATAATATTCCTTTCTCAACCTGTTTCCAAAAGGGAAAAATATATTTTATCATTCATTTCTTAATGAAATTTCTCCAATTTGGTCTTAAATTTCTGTTGTCACGGTGAACTTAGTGGACTGTGGTTCCCTTAAAGAAAGAATCCTTAAAACAACAAATAAATCCCGTTAAACACAAAGTGTGAAGGTGAAGTAAAGTGATGACTGCCACCAAGTTTGTACGACTGGATGGGAATCCAATTTCACCGTGATGCTACATTCCTTTCTTTTCCATCACCTTTGGGAAAAGTTGTCGGAAACCTTAAGACTGCTGCAGATGGAGGATTGACCACAAGATGGCGACAGAGACATAATTTTAGGCTGAACTCAGCATGAAGTGACTGACTTGTTTTCACCTCTTACAGAGTGCAGGTGTGCTCTCTACAAACTGGCTCCACACCTGCACCACCCTGATGGAAAACAGGTATTTCTTAAATCTCCTGACATTTTTGTCTTGTGTTTTGTGTCGTGCAAAGTGAAACACCAGCAACATAAATATTAGAAACAAGATTCTGGAAAGCGAGACAAAACAAAGCAACAGTTTCAGCTTGATTTTCCGTTGGGAGACGTTTTCTCGACTAGTGTTAAATTCCTCAGAAACAAACTTGTAGTGTCACAGTTTGCAATGACTGTAGTGTTCAGCCACACACACACAGTTCCAATATACATGCATGTAGTTTGATCTTCCACTACAGATATCGGCCTTTAAACAAAGTCACAGTGTGGAGGCCGAAATGCAATCCAATTATTATTAAAAGCAATAAAGGTAAATAAAAATGCAGGAATTTACACAGAAATAAGTTGAAAAGCAACAATTTCACTAATTCTGGTTCAACACCTGAACAGCTTTGTCCCAAAGATGGAAATATATATATATATATACTCAGCCTCCTGTGCCAGATTGTTTGGGTTTAATCGGAATTATTTCTGTGTAAACCCAGTTTTTTCTTATCTTAAAAAATCTCTATATAATATTTGTTTCCCATGTTGTTTCAGCCTAACCCAAGTAACTTGTTAAAGACCAAATTTTTAGTCAACACATGTGTGTGCACTGTACGTCTACACACACACACACACATTATGTATGCATACACACGGTCATATATTATAATGACATCACATTTTTTTAATCAAATACATTTTTCTCTGTGCAAACTTTTACCAGTGGTTGAATACAAATAAAAAAGCATTAAAAAGGAACATTTTTCTGATTAAAACAGCATTTAAAAAACAAAATAATGATGCCAAAAACAAGAGAAACTAACAAAGATGAACAGATCTCTGCTGCCTTGACAACAGTTGCTGAGCTGTGATTTAGCAGGAAGTGATGGGTTGATGAAAACGACCAACTGTGTCGGCTCAGAGAGGATCCTGCGCAAACACACGGACACACACACACACACACACACCGCTCAGAGTCATAACTAAAGCTGTCCACCTGAGGAGACTTGAGCCTCATCGCGCCGTTTGCCTCTCATCGTCTCAGCTATTCACACGCCTATCTACACGACCAGAGGTCTTAGTGTTCGTCTCCGTCCCGAATAATAAAAAACTACTACATTTATATTTACAACAATTAAATAGAGGTTGATTAAGCACTTGTGTGGTGAAGTGAGGGGGTAATGGAAGTCAACGCTAGCAAAAGGGGCAAAGCTTTCGAGTCCGGTTCCGTTTTGTCCTTTTTTAAAAAACGAAACAACAAAAATGAGGACAGTCGTCCTGGTAGCCAAAGTTACACCATGCCACAATAAATAAAGGGAGAGTTAAAAAACTAGGGGAAGAAGAAGGGGGGGTTGTGCATGATGGCTCTTTTGTGAAGCTTAAGCGCAAGCAGCAGCAGCAGTAGTACTAATAGTAATAGTAATAGTAATAGTACTATGTGTAGAGCTAGTAGTAGAAGTAGTGTTGACTAGATTGCCCTGGTGGATGATGCTTTCCCAGTGTGCACTCTAAAGGGGGGTGGGATTGTTTGAGGAAAGAATCTGTACAGGCATCAGACCAGCAGTCCAAACCTTCATCCTGCCACAAACTGGTCCAACCCCCCCTCCCCCACATGTAATACTCGGGTGGGTTTAAACGGGTACAAATGGGAATCCATGAACGGCCCGTCTCCAGATCACACCGATGAGCAGGTGGAGGCTAGGTGCTCTAAGCTGGGGGTGGGGGGGTTGGATGAATGTGTTTACCAGCTGCTTAATCCTTTGTCTCTAAGAATGACAAGATGATCCGAGACGGTTACGCTTGCTTGTGTGTGTCTCAGTAGCTGTTTTCATGGCCAGCCAGGATGTAGAGGTTGCTGTTGGCTGTAGGGTTGTCTGTAGGCCGGCTCTCCAGCACCACAACCCTGCAACACACATATAATCCAGTTTAGATCAAAACATAAATCAGTATTTAAAGCCCACAAAAAGGAAAAACCCAAGCATGATTTTAAGAATGTTATTAGTTAGTTTTGAGAGGCTTTTTTGACACTTAAGGAATCAAGAAATAACAAAAACTCTGGATTTATTGCAGCGACCTTAGCAGCAAACCAACAGGGTTTGGTGCAAAGACAGCACAAAGATAATTCCCAGTTAACCCGGAAAAAATCTGGGAGAGAAGTCATCAAGAGTAACACCAAAGACCCACACACTCTTTGGACCGAGCGGCTCAGGAAAAGAAACGCTAGACACCAAAATCATGTGGTCTGGAACATTTACAGCTGGACCAGCACGGATCAAACCACAGAAAGATGATCTTAACATCTGTAATTTTAGTTTTCTTCCCAAGTCTTCACACGTTTCCTTTCAGTCTAACATTTCCTGATCAACACATCTGGAGGGAAGCAGACCTCAAAAGTCCCGACAGAAAGCGGCAGAGTGTAAAACATCAGAGGAGTGAATGTACCTGGGCAGAGAGAGACCTCTGTCCGCCACATCTGGGTCCCTACAGTCAGCACGTCTTCATCGATAAGACATCAGAGATGATGTTAATGGTGTGTGTGGATGAGGGTGATGCGTAAGATCGTTAGAAGGAAGTGCTTCTTACCTGTCTGATCCCAGTAGTCTGAAGATACGAGTGCTGTCGGAGATCTCCTGAGTGATCTGCGGAGGAAAACAAAGGATTTGCAGAGAACATCACCTTTCTGAGATTTTCAACGCGAGGTAACAGAAAAAGGACAGAAAGATGTGCGACAGCAGAGAGTGCTCAGGAACCCGGTTCGACTGATATGAGAAATCCTCCTGCATTGTTTCTTTTACAATCCAAAGAAAACCTTTACGCGGGTTTCACCTTTAACAGGACAAATGAAAATGCAGACTGTCTGTAACATCCTGACCTCATTGGTCTTGAAACTCCGTCCCTGCATGCCATGCCTCCAGAAGGCCAGTACACTGTCTTGAAGGCAAACTGTTAAACAGGAAGAAACAAAAAAAGCTTTGTTAAAGCGAATAATGTTTCTGGAAGATATTGTTCCAGTTTAATCTTTTTTAACCTATGGATTCAATCTGGAAGTTGAAGGTGAGCTCAGCCGATAACTTCCTGCTGGATTTCAGCCGACCCTGGAGGTTCACTATCTTTATACATCCTGCAAAAAGAGAAGAAGAAGAAGCAGCTTAGCAGCAGCTTGATGAAAAGTCTCCCTGATGAGCAGAGAAATGACTTCCTTACTGTCGAGGCAGACTAAGATAGTGTCTCTTTCCAGCTGTGTGACATGGATCACGCAGGTCTGTGGAGCGTCTGTGGAGCAGAAGATAAAGGGTTATTCCGCGCCTACACGGTACCGGTGTCATGAACCGAAGCAGGTAACACTGTTCCCACCTGCTTCTGTGAACCAGGAGGAGGTCGTGTTTGGGTTAACGGTGCCGAATCGAACCACCTGGTTGAGTTCGGTTCCTTTGCTAACGGCAACACAGATCAGAGGGTAAGTCTGCTCCGGGACCACTAGCATCTCAAAGACCTCCAACGGACACGGTAACGGAAAATCAATAGTCTGTGAGGTAAACAAGGAGAATAAGAGCTTTACTAAAGTATTAAAGCCACAGATTAAAATGGACTTTTTTACACAAATGTATTAAAACATCTGTAAAATCAGCGCTGAGCTTCCTTTTAAAACGTGCACCTACCAGACAATACTACACACTAAATTATCAGCGAGGTGTTCACTATCATGTTTATAATCATTAAATGTCTAAACATAACCACAACATGGAGGAAAGAGCAAGTAAAACACAAAAACTCCATTTTTAAGTTTGTTAATCAAACATGAGCTTAAAAATGACGGAACCTTAATGAGCATAAACTTCTGCATGGTCTCCACCCACTCCAGCAGCATGACACTAGACTGGAAGGCTCCACACAGGTATTTATGGCCTGTGTAGGGGTTACGAACTGCAGGGCAAAGATTTGAGCAATCAGTGCATCTGATAAAAACGTACTCTCATTTCTGTTTCAGTTAGAGTTAAATGAATATACGCATGTGTATTCTCACCTACGCAGCACTTTTGGCACCCTTTTGTATCTGGAATTTTAGTGGACACTGCAAACTTCCTGCACTCAGACAAGAAAAGATACAAAATGACTCAAACGGATTAAATCTGAAATGAAAGTTTTCTTTTGTTGTGTTTGAGCTACATTTCTGCTTCATTAGGCACCAGAAAAACAAAAGAATAAAGTTAAAAGGCAAAAATTGAACGGATTAGAAGCGGATAGTTTGTAAATAAGTGACAGCTTTGACTTCCTGGTTGTTACCTTGGAATTATCTTATCAGGCAGCTTGTGTGTGGGAATGGCTACTGGTAACTTCTGTAACTGTCGGGCCTGTTCAAACAGCCCACTAACACTATGGGAGTAAAGCTGGGAGGCTTTTCCTGCGAAGGACACAGAGGACAGACGTCAACCTGATATCAATGTGATCAATACAAACAGTCTCAGCTGCTTATAACCCACCAGATATGGAAAGAAGACAGCTGTTCATGACATACAGCCACGTACACCGCCGAGGGAAGAGCTGCAGAAACACAGGAGAGCTATGAGCAGATGTCCGGCAGCAGAGCATCGTGTCAAGTTAAACTCTCTGTTTCTACGGTTACAGGAAAAAAATCCTCTCATGTTCGGTCACACCTGCTCCATTGTGGTCTCATGCAGCTCGTTGAGGTTTAACGTGTAGATCCCCTCCTCGGCTCCAAATATCAGATACTGATCTGAAACACAAACATTTTATTTACTCCTGGACGTAACTTATGGCATCACATGACCTCAGCTCGAGCTACCTCTGGTGTCGGGGTTGATCCACGAGGTGGCACAGTGGATCTTCAGCGGACAGCCGTTGAACACCTTGGAGAAACACGCACCCATCTGTCGATGGGAGCAGAGGAGTCGCTTTGGAAATGTTTTCTTGCTTTTTTATGTTTTTACCTGGAAAACAGGTTTGACTCGATACTTACATGGACTTTGGGTGTTGGTGGGAGACCGTTACTGATGGGCTTCTAAGACAAAGAAACACACATTACAAAAGCAACGTTAAATGTTGGAGCCATGGTTTCAGGGCTCATTTTACTGGTTCAAATATACAGCATTACACTGCAGCATCATTAAATGTCTGCTTCTTGTATAGTATGTGTAAAGCTCTTAATGCTACAGGCTAAATATGAATATGCAAACACAGCCTTTTATCCATCTTCTGCTCCTTTATGTGTGCATGTCGGTGGGATGGTCCGAAAGTTTGCGGATGCACGCGAGACCCTGCCACAGTGTATTCCTCCCATGCATCGTACGTCACATGATATGTCGCCATGATGATGATGCTGCTAGTGTTCACGATGATAGTTTATCTATTAAAATATACTTATAAGATATAAAGTCTGTATAGTTTAAACCTGTTGCAAAGGAAAGGGAACCTGAATTGACTGAAATCTGTGGTGAATCGGTGATGTATTGATAAAAGGATCAATATAATGGTTGAGGAAACGCTGGAAAGCTGCAAACAACCTGCGCTGTGTTTGTTCAGCTGCTAATGAATCCAACACATCTGCAGGTAATTGCTTAAGAGCCTTAAACATCAGAAACAGGGTCAGGCAGTAGTGCTGGCATGAACCCTGGTAACTGCTGTCTGCTTACCGGAACGTCCTTCTTGTCTTTCCTTATGGGGACACTAGGTGGCATGGTGGACTGCCTCTCTGCTGGATTTTCCCTCTCGCCATTGTGGGGTGAGTTCAACCCATTACCTACAAGAAAAGCAACAACATGGAGACAACACAACGTGTCTGAGTGAGAAAGAAGCGGTGTGCATGTATGAAGGAATGTGACAGCAGAGAAGAAAATCTGCCGGCTGTAATGAAAACACGACACAGAGAAGAGTTATACAGTAAAAACAAACTACTGGGAGCAGAGAGGGGGGGTGGAGGGAGGGAGGAGGCTAGCAGGAAGAATATGGAGGATCACACACAGGGCGTCCCATCTGCGAGCCGGTACTCTGAGTAAATATAACATGATGAGCTTATAAACTATATTTGCATTAAATATTGATTTGTGAAGATATTTATGTTGTTTTAAAAGTAAGTTATCTTTAACAACGTTAGAGTTTTTGGATTTAAATTTATTGTTGGATTGTGTGTAAGATGTGTGATTACCATCCGGAATATTTCCCTTAATCATTCCTACTATCATCATTACAATGCAACATATTCACGCCGCACAGCTGTCCAGTTAATATACACATCTGTTTGTTAGTAACGTCCATCTTGATGCAGCAGCTCTACTCTCACATTGTTCATAAACTCTGCATAAACCTTCAGAAACCTAAAGGGAGGCTCCGTTCATCTTTTATATACACTCTATGATAAAAAACTTAAAAATGATTAAACGTTTGTTTATATATTAATGTTTGACCATTTTGTAGCTGTTTTTGGAGGTGGACACTTCTGGTGGTCTCCAGAGGGTATTAACTTTAAAACAGACACAAGGATTAATATTCTTTTAAGGTTAAAATGATCTAGAGATTAATTATTTGCTTTTCTGGTGACTCCAATATGACCATTGTAGTCATCAACCAATACATGGAGATCCTAGTTATAACGACCAACATGCACCACAGTAAGCATTTCCACTATGTGGAGAGTTGTCACTGCGAGTCGACAAGGCCCCAAAAATCTAAACTTGTTGTCCTATTAAGGTGAAAATAAATCCCTTTAAACAGCATCAGCCCAACAAATATGTTGACTAGTAAAATCAACGTGAGTGGGTTGATCAGTAAAAGCAGCAGGAGCACCCAGCAGTCTGTCATTTCCTCGGATAAGCAATAGAAGCATTTAGGAAATCATGGACTGGATGAGAAGCTATTTTCTGGAGTTTAGACAAGCCGATTCAGGAATTTTATACTTTCCCTAAAGACTTAAATACACAACACTGTGGAGGAAATACTTCCTACATATCATATAACTGGAAGAGCCTGAGAGCTAAACCTAAAAGTCACTTCCTGTTTACAATCCAACTGTTATTTTTCATTTAAAAATATAAATTAGGTTTTAGTTTCATTTAGTTTCAAACACTTTCGCTGACTTATATGTTCCTGAGTTCTGATGGGTCCCCCGAGGTAGTGAGGGGAATGGCAGCAGCTTGTAATTGATTGGGTTAAACAACCAATAACAAAAGACAAGTAATCATACTGAGCAGGAGCTGATGAACAGAACGAACTTAAAAAGAAAAAAAAGCACTTTTGTTAATGGAGGCAACACATGAATTATTAGGAATAAGAGGGATTGACTAGTGGGAGACCACAGAACTGAAGGGGACGAGGTCTGCGGACACTACCCGGCAACCAATAAGCTGCTCTTACTCTCTTCCTTTTCCTGCTCCTCTTTCACCTCCTTCAGCACCTCCCACGCCTCCTCCAGCTCCTCCTCTGTGTGAGGCGTGTGGAGCCACTCCCAGAAATGTCTAAAGCTCCCATCATCCTCTGGGGCAGAGTTTTCCACGTCACTGCTGTTGTTACCTAGGCTACTGCGACGGTGGGGTGGCAGCTTCGGGGGCGGAGGCCGTGGAGGGACGTAGGAGGACGGCTTGGCAGGGCTCGGCGTCTCTGGGACCGGACAGCGCTTGATGGTCCCTCCTCCGCCGTCATCCTCGCTGTGTGATTGGCTATCGTCCTGCTTTTGGGGCTGATGTTGGGACGAGCAGATGGACTTGGGCTGCAGGAGACAAAGAGGACAAACTTTATTTTATGAGAAAATGTTTCCTGAAAACGACGCTACGCTAAATGAATTTAGCGACAATCGGAGAAACAATTTCAGCTCGTCATACCTTTGGAGGGAGTGGCGGGGGGACCTTCGGCCTCATGATGGTACTCGATTTACTGAAGAATGAGAGGATTCATAGTTTGGGATAAAAATACACTCTTTAAATGTTAGCATTGAGGCTATGGTTAATGTGCTATTTTAAGCTACTTCTGCACTAATTACACTCTATGAAATTTCACAGTTTAGCGGAAAAATAATCTATTTTGAAAATTTGACAACTGTGTGAAAAAATGTAAGTGCAGCCAGTATATGCTAAAATGACATCTCTAACCATTGCCTGACAAGCCTTCACAACAACACAGAGGAAAATTAATTTAAAATAGGGTGGAACAGCAATAATCTCTAAGTAAGACTACAAAACTGTCTGCAAAGCGTCTTAGAATGACGTTAATATGATAGGATGATGCCACCCAATGCTGTACTTAATTATATTCAAATACATTAATCCTAATAAATGTACAACCTTTCTAGATTACCATATTGATTTATTGAACTCCATATTTCCTTAACTATATAATAATTTAAGTTTACATTTAAAGTAAAAAATTACTATTTTTACACTAATTTTTTTAGAGCCAATTATCATCAAACGGACTGCTTTGCATTTTAAGACCCTTTACCCGGATCACCTTATAAAAGTCAGATTTAAAACTGCTCGTATCTTTTGGACACCTTCCCATTAAATCCAAATGGAAAGTGCTTCCAAACGTATGACCAGCAGTGTTGAACAAAATGACAAAGTAAATGAACGAGCTGGGAGCAACACATGACGGGAACACCAGTGAAAATAAGCGTGATGGCAGACCAGACACACAGACTTCCACCTTACAGAAGGATTTAGTTAAACTGTATCAGTAAAATAAATCTATTACTGGTTCAGTTTACACAAGAAGGTAAAGATTTGTATGAAGACTCTAAGAAGGCATCAGTGAAGAGTTCAGAGTTAAAGAATGGAAAATAAACATGTTAATGAGCAGGATATGGTCGTAAAAGCATAAAGGCCTGTGTGATGGTTCCAGTCACAAAGCAACAAGTTTCCCTTCAAACATTACAGTCAGAAAATCCTCCATCTAATTGTGCAAAGTTAAAATATTCCCCCCCCAAACGTTGTAGTTTGCTCCGTGACAACAAGCAAAACGGCAACAATGTAAAAGCACAAAGCGCCTTTCTGACTGTGGTGGAATATATGTCTGGCAGGAACACTTTGGCCACAGACATTTGGCTTTTACACAATAAGGTAAGAGGCTGGATGCCACATAGTTTCATACTGTAGAGGACAGACGGTAGCACAAGGACACACACACACACACACACAGCAAGGAGGTCTACAGATGGCGTTGGAAGTGGACAACAAAATAATAGCAAAGAAAACAATGTCGCGAGAAGCACAAGCATGAGAAGGGAAGCTAATGTAGCTTAGAGTAAAACTTTAATGCTACTTTAATGCTAAGTCCTCTGTAGATAAAATAAGGATTTTACTTTGTATATAAAGGACTAAAGCCATTTGAAAAAGTTTGCATTCTTTAAAATTCTAGGTTTTATTAGCACACGATACAAAAGACAAAGAAAACCTCCAAACATATCTGGTCTTTATTAGGTCCCAAGATTCTGTAAATAACAATACCAGAGAGAATCGTGAAGAATTAACCCCTCCTCTAACGCTTGCATTAGAGTTACAGCAAGAAAAGATTATTTATTAGTGGAAAACGCTCAACATAGTGTGTATATGTACATCCCAGACGGATCGGCCAAAGCCAGACCATGTAACGATCAAAGGAACTGCAAACCAATGGACTACGTGCACAATATGGCGCCAGGTTACGTTCTGACATCGAGTGTGTGCGCGAGTACTTCCTGTTTACTCGTTCTTTCACTGATTTGTTCGCACATTTAACTTTGTTATGTTAAAAGTCCAAGAAAGGCGACACACTTTTCAAACAGTTAGAACATCAGCCGTCCATTCTCTTCTCTACAAGATGATACGTTTTCATTCATTCCCTGTTTATCCGATCATCCGAGCTGAGTGGCATCCCCCCCCCCCCCCCAACTAAAAACACGGGGTTGTTGTAGGCGTTTCAATTCCACAGATCTAAGCGGGACTGAAACAGCGACAGAAGGGAAGCAATACCCGTTCTCTTCATCTGGAATGGTATCAATTACCTGCACCCAGACCTGGTGTTTGGGAACGGCGCCCTCGGCCCGATATTCCCGTCCCAGATTCCGGTTCTGAAGTGGAAACAGAGGTATTGTCAGTGGACCATGACTACGTTGTGGCTCCAGAAACAAAGTAAGAGCGTCTGAGCTGCTGGTGAGAACGAAGCTTTACATCAGAAAATAGCGGAGCTGCAACGACAGGCGGAGACGCTGCAGCAGCGCTTTGGATCAGAACACCTGTCTGGTTCGGATCAGAACATATTAATGTTAATAATAAGAAGAATAATGTAGATGAGTGGTGTGTCTTTTAGGAGCAATGAGGAGAAACTAACTAAATTATTTTTGGCCATGATGGAATGCAGCGAATGTCCTGATTCGAAAAGAAAATAATTAAAATCCACATTTTTTGTTGTCAGCATGGCTCTAAAACTCTGTCGTAGTGATTATGAACATTTTCAGGAAATAAAGGAGAGACAGGCAGTGTGGGGGGGTGAATGTGTAAGTTTTTATATTTTATTTATGCAAAACAGCAGCACATTTAATGCACACTCATCCAGATTATCAATTAGCTGGTCAAACACTTAAGATGAAATATAAATCAAACATAAAGCGTGTGCATGTTTAGTTTTATTGGTGATGTAGGCTTGATGATAACATGAATATATTTTGTGGACAAAGTTAAAGGCGCGAAAAAATCAATGAAAGAATGAGTAAACAGGAAGTGCTCGCGCTGCACACTCAGCGTTAGAACGTAACCCGGCGCCATATTGTGCACGTAGTCCATTAACCTAAAATGTATGTTTTAGGACAGCAGTAAGAGGAAAACATGGACCTGCATGCTCAGGAGACAAAGCTGTCTCTCAAAACATCACCATGTCTTCTGAACAAAGAGACCAAAGTGCCTCATAACGCACAGCATCATGTTTGGCACATCAGCACAAAAACCTCAAACCAACCATCAAGCACGGTGGTGGAGGGCTGATGATCCGGGCCTGTTTTGGGTCAGCCAACTGTCACACATTGGTTTTTGATATTAACAATGTGTAAAAATGCAGAAGAAGATGCTGAACATTCAGGATGTTTAATCATTCTTAACTTCCTATTTTGTGTTGCTACATCCTTCTGAAACCCGCTGCATCGCCCAACCCCACGTGAGGATTTCACAAACAACCAGCATAGAGGAAATGGTGTAGACATGCTTATTTTTTCCTGTTGACCCCTTTTGATTGTAAATTATTTCCAAAAAGAGACTGATTGGATAAGCTGAGGTGTTTACACGACATGCTTTTTATCCTGATCCGACTACAAACGTAGCTCGATGAAGACATCTGCGGAGACGACCCCAGCCGTGGCTTGAAATCCCGATCTTGCTTATAAGTTAGTTGTATTTACAGAATTTTAAGACCTTTTAAGGACCAAACAATTTGACATGTTGTTAGAAGTCACATGAGGCTTCTGCTTCACATGACTGTGTATGCACATGGGACATAATCCCAAACTCATGAGTACAGTCAGCTTCTGTCTGTAGCTTTAAAACTTCACACCAAACAGCTGCAACAGCATAGCAAACACACACACACACACACACACACACACACAGGTGACATATGAAGCGTGATGGTGGGGGGGGGGGGTGCAGCATAGAGATGCATGAATGAAACTGGCAAAGACAGGAAGCCTTTCTTGTCTTCTTGGTCATCCTTTAAAATGAAGGAGGGGGTGCACGGGCAGAGAAAGAGACGAGAGGCTTCTGGTTTCTAAAGCTGAGAGGGAACTTACTGAGTGTGAGTTTCATCATCATCTGCACCATCCTCATCCTCATCATCCCCTAAGTGTGCCACATGGCCCCTGGGAGAGGAGGTGAAGACAGGGTGGGGTTTGGAAAGAAAAGAGAAATGGGAGTAGAGATGGTTGTGGTGGGGAGAGGAGAAGAGGGGGGAGATTAAGGGGGGAGTGGAGCAAGCAACAGAAAGGAAAGAGGATGGGGGGGGGGGGGGGGAGAGCTGAGTAAAGCTCGATTCACAAACTACCTCTACGATGTAAAGTCTGAGCAGATTCTGATTCCACACGGCCGATTTCCTACCGATCAGATCAAGCGGGGAGAGGGTTAGCCCAAACCCGCTAGACGCTTCCAACTACAACGACCTTTAAAAACTACAAACAACTTCACTAAGCCGCTCTCCTCCTTCCTTTAGGGAGAAATTTGAGCTGTTCATTGGCATTTTGCAGCTTTGGGGACACATAAGAGCTCCCGTTCTATAACATGCTACTGAACAGCATCAGCACAACTCGACATGTCTTTTCTCTGCTTACTGTTTGCGATTTCAGGTCGGTGTGTGTAAAGTTACTTATCACTGATGAAACGGATGCTTTTTTCCCCAAAGGGACTGAAAAGTTTGTGGCTGTTATTACGTCAGAGGAGATTTGTTGCTAGTTTTCATGAAACACAGCAGAAATCCAGCAAACCCATCTGACCTAACAGGGTGGATGAAGCTCTACTTTAAGGGTAGTCGTGCTGCAATCATACTCCACTTCTCAGATAAGGTTACGGCTGGTTGTGGGAATGCAACGGGACTACAGTTTACAGACCATATCTGCACCCTAAGCCATTCCCACCCGCACCTGTTGGTGGAAACCAAACTTAAAGCTTTGAGGAAACAGATTAAAAAGGAATCTCCATCTGAGAGAAATTTAGATGGATGAACTCACAGATTATAGTACTTTAATTTTACATAACATGAACTAAATGAACATTTTTCCAGCTGATTCTGGTCTTAAATGGAAAATTTCCAAGTGTGATTTGTTAGCATTAGTGAACGTATTCATTCCAAAGTAAGAGATTTAACAAGATTGGCATCTACCCTGGATTCTAAAGAAAATGACTCGTTTTATCACAAAGTCTTGTTTTCTGCAAAATATGTCTCTCAAACATCGTCTTACCTCACCACATGATCAACTAGAATAAAGTTAATGTTCTTCCAAAGTTATTTGAACCGTGATATTTCTAGCATCACTGATGCAACTGGTAACGGTTTCCCAGTACCTCCTGAAGAAGTTACCTTTCTACTGAAAACTCCTGGATTCATTCTACTAAGTCAAAGTCTTTCCATCCTTTGGATATCATAGCAACACAGCTTACTCTGCTTGTGAATGGTGTGGCCATAACAGGCACAAAGAGTAACAAACATATCAGCCAAACATTTCTGAGTTCAAGCTTCTCAGCTGACCTGCAACTGGAGGTCTCACACACTACAAAGTCTCTAAAGCAGACATCCTTATTCATCTGGTTGATTTTTATTGAGCCTTTTCTCCATCACATTTAGTTTATTTGGAGTTCATCACTTAAGAGTTTATTCTGCTGATGATATCACAGCACATACTGAGTAGGAGGCTGGGATGTCCCTGCATGCCTAACAAACACACACAGCGAGCCCTGACCGAGGACGCAACCATCTATTTGCCTCCTATCTGGGCCAACATGTCCGCAACCTCCAGTTTTCCTGCCATGTGAATATTTAGCCTAAATAACATACTGAGAAACTCATGAAATGTAAAAACACTGACTTAACAGACATGGCTTAACACCATTTATACAGTTCTAGACAGTAAAATACTCCAATAAAAAATATATTTCAGAAAAATACATTTGTCATATGAGATTAAGTCCCAGAAAGCCGCAAAGTACATGAAGAGCAATAATTATCTTTTCAGTAACTAAGAATTTCTCCATAGACTTGCCAGCATAATTGCTATAATAAAACCCTTTGCTTGTTTAGCTACAAAAGGATTGTGAATGTGTGTGTTTATGCATGTATGTATATGAGTGTGTGCCATGCACTCTGCAGGAAGCTCCTATGAAGCGCAGACTTCTCCTGAAGTGTGCAAGCAAGCAGCAAAAGGAAAATAAGAGCAAGCAGAACCCAAGATGCTGCGAGCTGACAGAGCCTGGAGTCGCTACGGTAGTGTTAGTGGCGTGTAATTGGCTCGATTAGTCCTGTTGTCCAGTAATGATTGGCTGATGGGTGAGGGCGGTTAGAACAGCTGCAGATCAGGTCACCGTCAGTCTGTCCAGGTTGAAAGAGGCCAGACTTACCTCTGCTGAAGCTCCTCTTCCACAGATTTGAGGAGGCTCCTGTTAATTTAAAAAGGTTTCAATTACACGACGTTTTGTCCTCAAGATAATGAATAAATGATGAAACCCCAGCGAGCGCCAGGCTGACGCATCTTCTGTTCTCCTCTAAACGGTGAGCATTGGAAATGTTCAGCTGTAGCTGAATCAGCCAAAACGGGCATGAGACTTACTTGTTTTCTCCCAGAAGACCTGGTGAATCCTGACCATACTCCAGCTGCAGATCCTAAAAAACAAACAAATCCCATCACGGCTGTGCTTTAGTTCATATATGTCACTGTGCTTCTTTACAGGTGGAAATCCTATTCATACTAACAAGAACAACTAAAATAAATTTTAAAAACTTTTTTACTGCCAAAATCACAACCAGACAAAAACTAATGTGCCACCTTGGATTTTTTTTTAATGCTATACGGCAACTACACACTCTAAATGGGACAAATGTCCTTAAAAAATAAAACTTATGTCTTAAAGGATGTCAGTGAACCTTTTTATTTGATCTTAACTACATTTATGTATTTATTTTGAACAAGTATTGTGTATAAATATAATCCTCCAGCGACACATGAACAAAGGTCACATGCAACTTGCTTTATAACATATCATGACCAACTTTTTCCATCGTTGCACAGGAACGCATCCTGTGTTTAAATAGAAATTGTTTGAGTTAATACAAACATTTTGATCTCATTATGGATGCTATTGGATTTGGAATTTTTCTGAATCAAAATATGAGCAGCAAATTTGTTTTTCCTGTTGACTCAACAGTTTGCTGATTTTTGGGCCTTTATTGCCTTTTTATATGCACATGGAGGTTTTAAAGCTTAATTATTAATGTTCTTACAGGTGTACGGGGTCTTAAGTCAGCAGCAGAAAACAAACAGGATCTATGTTTGTTTGCTTCTTTTCAAACCTTTTAAATAACAATCACTGGGGGTTTTCATAGTCTAGATTATAATTTAAATTCCTGATATGAATTTTCAAACTGCTGATTGGTTCCCAGATTCACTCTAAATATAAAGTACATATAATATTTTATAATCTAGTTTAATCATATTGTTGATGCCAGACTCTTCAGCATCTGCAGCAGAAGAAAATTTCTGCAGATGCATTAAAATATTGATTTATTTTTACCATTTTGTATTTTATTTACAGTAATAATTTAGTATTACTAGAACTACCATCATTATTATTATCACTAATAATATCATTATTATTAACCATTATTACTATTTATTATTACTCATTATTATTATCATCATTTTAATTCCAAGGTGATAAAAATGCAGATTTGAGCAGTGCTCATGCGTTCCTGTTATTATTGCCCCCCCACACACACCTCCCCAGATATCTGTTTAACTGGTTTGTATTTGTCATGCTTGCCATATTTGACCCATTTGTTGACAGTAACATCAGTAAAAACTAGCACACAACCATTAACAGACACAGTTTCCTTTTGGTGAAAAATAAAGGTTGAAAGTGTGCAGAAGATGAAAAGAACAGCAGAGGTGAATGGAAAGCCAGAATAAGTCACATGCCAGATGGTTAAGCTCCACCAACGTCTAAATGGAGACATAATACAGGAAATGTGCTCGTCTTCGTGCAATTTCCGTATGTATTAATCATCTAAGCAAACCCCAGACAGGAATATTTATCCTCTGGTTAATCTCCAGTTATATGCTGTTAGCTTTGCTAGTCACTGCGATAACAAAGCAGTAGCTCCATAAGAGACTCTTCTGTCATTACAGCTTATTTTACACACATCCACTGCTGTGTGGCTTAAGGCCATTTTAAGTGATACAACTTAAATTTTAACTTGAAAATTTATTGTATAAAAATCTCACAAAATGAGCAGAATTCATCACAGAAACCATTTTTAGGATAACGACAAAGTATTAAGCATGCAACAGGAAAACACACACACTGACATAAAAAATGGTCAATTACAGCATCCAGAAGGTTAAAAAGTAGAAATGTTAGTAACAAAAAGAGACAAAAGTATACGTCAAACAATATCACATACAACACAGCAAACACTCAAAAGTTGAATGCATTGATGCGAGTAACGCTGAGGGCAGGAATGTCTGCACTCTGCTGCGTTCAGTCTTCTGGCCTGCAGCTAAGTCTGACCAACCGTCTTCTTCTGCATGTTTGTGTGTATTGCACGTTTACAGGGAGAAAAAGACACCAAAGACTCTTTCCACAAAGACAACTACAACACCAGTTAGTGATGCAAAAGTTGGAAAAGAATAAAACAAATGTGAGATGGACCTGAGAATGAAAAACAAAACATATTAAACATGATGCAGGTTTAAGAAGCAGCCCTCTGAAAACCAGAACAAATGAGAGACGGAGCCAAAAGAAAGACAAGCACTGAAAATAAACAACACGGAGATTAAAAACAAGAGATGAGTTAATAAGTAGACGGACGAGAGGGCCAAAGAGAGGGAGTACTACCAGATTAGATCTCGCGGTATAGTAGAGCTCCTCAACACAGTCCAGATAGGGCTCAGAATCACACTGGTCAGCAAGACAGAGCGAGAGAGACCTGAGTTAATACATTAACCTGGACTGATGGAGGGAACTGAGGCGGAGGAGTGAGACAGGACGATACGTGAAAAATGGATTAAGACCAAAAATAAAATGATCACCAAGATAGAAAGAGGATACGGGGATATTTAACCCAAGACAGGAAGAGATTGTGAGGGGGGGTCTAAAGATGAATATAAATAAAAGAGCAGTTAATTGACAAAGGTAATCTAATAAAATGCTAAAAGAATAGAAGTAGCTTTAACTTCCTCAGAAGAGCGCTGGAAACTGTCTTCTATCAGCGGCATTTAATCAAAGTTGCGAGTATGGCTGGCATCGATTGTTGGCCTTAATTTAAAAAGTGGCTCAATAAATGAATTGTTTCTCTAATCTTTGCACCATCCAGTTTCCTGATTTAAAACATGACCTCTGTTAAAAGAGTGTTATTTATATCTGTAGCCTTAATAAGCAGAAAGAACCTGATCGGTGATCATTACGGTGGGCATGTTTTCTTCAGCCAATCCTTAAAGAAGGGGACAGTGGAGAAAGTGCGGGGGGGGGGGGGGGTAAAAAGAAAAGGTTGGGGGGAGTGAGGGAATAGGGAACTAACATGCTGTGACTTTGAAGAAACCCTGCAGCATTCCATTTGTATCAAACTACATCTGCAGCTCCGCGTATTTGGCAAAAGCACCATGTTTTCTAGTTTCCACCAACTACACAAAGCAACTAATGTGGAAAAGCAGAAGACTCTGCTGAAGAATGCTGACGGCACACACAGTAAAAATGCCCAGTGTTGGCCCAGAGTGTATAATATGCATTTGCACCAGTGCAGAGAGGGGGGAGGAGCCTGAATGTGAGACATTAATTAGCCTAACGACAGCTAATTCAGCATCTGTCTCTTCTCTCTTCAGACAGTAAAAGTCAGTACAAAGTTACATCCTGCTCTGCAACTTTCCTTCTCCCACATTTATGCTTTCTACACAGACATCATCTTTTTGTTGAACTCGTGCTTCTTGTTCTAACAGCCGACGTACTGACAACCCGTTTCCGCAGTGGGATGCGGTGATGTAAAGCGAAGTGATGCGTTAAGCTGGGAAAATTAATTACGAAGTTTCTCTGGGCAACTAAAGTAATGTTCAAGTTGAATAACAGCGTCATCAAAACGGACAGAAGCACGTAATTGTAAGGACAGAAAGTTATGTAATGTTGCCTGAAATTGCTCGTTAGCTTTCTTTTGTCGCAACCAACGGGCTTCTCTTCAAACTCGACATGAACTGGCCAAAAAAAGGAATTAGATATTAATGATGGGGTTCATTTAGGGAAAATATAACAGAGACATCTACAGATACTCAACTGTTTGGTGCATAAGAGCCCAGAAGCAGACATTAGCAGACATCCTCTGTGTTGTTTTCAAAGTTACATAGCATGTTTTGCTGCTTTTATCTGTGTTTAACATATGATGCTACCAACTGCTTGGTTTAGTTGGGGTGCTGCCCGTAATGAGGTGAGGACCACCCATGCTGGTAAAGCCACAACCACACAAACATAACCTCACTCACACACATAAAAACACCACAGGGAATAACTCACCGGCTCATGATGAGGTTCTGTTTCTTTTCTCAAAGGAGGATCAAACTTCACCTGACCAACTAAGAGCAGAGAGGACCATGATGTGGAAAAAGGCCTGTATGACACGATGCTTCGCTTCAAAAATGAAAACTCACAGTTAATTTCGGACAGCGTCTTCCCCTCCCTGGTGCTCCTGCTGGTGGAACGGATACGATGAGGGACAGACACCGGAGACTGTAAGAACAGAGAAGGACAAGCGCAAAAAGTCAAGTTGTTCAAAGATCAGACACACATGTTTACACATGACTTCACTGTGTATTTAAAGAAATTCTTCTGCTGTTGGCTGTAGGAAAGAAACTGACGACACAGCAAAACAGTCAGCAAAACACTGCAACAGGGGGGACAAAACACAGCAATGCATTCGAAGGAAAACACTCACTGGCAACAACATCCATGTTTGCCAGGCACGCATTCAGGCCTTCATGCCTGTGGTTAAAGCTAACCTTTAGATGGCATCCACTGATTAGCATCGTCGCATAACTGAAGCTATGTGTTGTTTCATAAATACTCAAATCACACCAGAACAGCTTGCATGCTCATGTGGCATTTTTACACAATCAAAAGTCCATTTCACTTCAAGTTTCACTTCAAAATGCTTCTACAACACAAGAAAGTTCAACCAGACAAACATTCAAAGCACAGTTAGCAGCTGGAATAGATAGTAAAAGGTAAATGTGACATGAATGTGGCTTCCATGGTGGATGGTTGTCTTTAAAACAAGCAAATGTTGCTGTTTAATGCAACTCCATTATAAGGTAAACTACAAACTCTGCTTCTCTGTAATACAGGCAATTATGCTTCCAGATATACCTCTAGAACTTTATCATGTGTTTTTAAGTTGAACCTTTTTTTCACCTTAAAAAGCATCATCTTACAGATAATTCCACACGTTTTTACACACACTAACAGGAATAAAAAAATTAAATTATTCGTCTTTTAATACATGTTTAGGCTGGTTGTTCAGATGACCAAACAAAGGGACAGGAGTTTAATCTTTTAGGTAGAATGAGATAAATATATGTGAACAGCTTGAAGGGATTTACTTCACATTTTTATTTCACATACGTTTTAACTGGGTGTGACTGATGGATCTGCAAGGTGACACTTTGGAAGACACATACATGAACTCCTTTTTATTCTTTAAAACAATTATCTCTTCTGGTGCTACACACCTTTAATGAACCGAAAAGTTCCTGTTGCATGCTTTTATGGCGACTATCAAAAAAAATCTCACTGATGTTGTCATGGTCATTAAACAGCTGATAGAAAACAAAAAACACATTTTCTTTACCAATCTGTCTATTTCATGAAATTCTACCTTAAATGCTTATGACAAGATAGAGGGAACTAAAAATTTTGATCATAAGGTTCCATAAAAACCAGCTGACATGAAAGTAACCAAAAAAAAAAGATTAAATCCAAGCAAACACTGGATTTTAACGGCAAAACTAATCCTCTATCTGCTGTATCTCACATCCCTATACCACCTTCCATGACAACGCCAGTGACACGTAATGGACTGCATAACAAGTTCATCTCTAGTCATTTAGTTCTACAGTTAACCTCAAAGAAGAAGAAAATACGAAGACCCGAGGAAAACTGGTTCGTGTTAGAATGACACCACTGCAGCCGACACAAGTACCTTCCTACGGGCTGCAAAGCGGGGTGCACGTCGAGCACCGGGGCTCACAGGGAGGAAATGACCTCTGTACTTAAACTGAAGAAGAGGAGGTGGGGAATAAGGAGTGGAGATGAGAGGACAAGAGGAAATAGGAGAAGCAGGGGAGAAGGCAGAAAAAGATAGAGGGAGAGGAGAAGTGCTACAAGGAGAAAAAAAGAGGAAGAAAGCTCAAAGAGGGAGAAGGCAAACCACAGAGGCAACAGAAGATATGGGAAAAGAGATGGGGATAAAGAGGAGAAAGATGTGTCATGTGCCAGAAAAAGGAGGAGCTGATGATGGAGAAAGACATTATGAATGTTGATAGATGGCACAACGAATTCAACGGAAGATCAACTGAGACAAGAAGATAAATTTAAGAGGAGAGGAGAAAGAAAATACGGCAAAAAAACATCATTTATGACCCGCTTGTTCACATGATGACTAAGTCCTGAGAAGGTCAAAGGTTACCTCAGGTTCAGGGTCATCATCGTCATCATCGTTGTAGGTGCTGTGGTCGGGGTTGCTGGCTTTGTCCAGCAGCTCGATGGCCAGCGTCCGGCTGAGAGGCTGGGACACGAACGGGTGCTGGAGGACCGAAGAGACAGTTCAAATGATCACGTTTCCCATGAATTACCTCAGATATGCAATGAGATATCTGAACAGATTAACTAGAAAAGAATCTAATTAAATGAATTTGGCCATAAATACCCTTCATCTAAGAAATACTCAGCTAATACATCTCAACTATTACTTTCCATTAACAGCTGTTGGAGTTTTGGCTGGTAAATAACCGATGTGACTGTTTCTCACAGCTCTTGCAGACAGATCTTACATTCAGCGCCGTTTTAACTGAGGATTTACTACAATGACACACTGAGTCAATATGTCTAAAGAGCGGCAACTAGTTTTACTTGTACGTGTAGAGTCACAGGAGATCAGTTTGTTTGCTCTAAAACATGAAGGTGTGGGTTGTTTACCTGCAGCAGTTTCTCAGCTGTGGGCCTCTTCCTCGGGCTCTTGGTCAACGCTAGTTTGACAAATTGGTGAAAATTGTTTGTCCTATATTCCCCGATGCAAAACGGCAGGGAGAAAAGGGTGAAAGGGTTAATCAGTGGCCCCTGTAACTGTGTGACTCTCAGCTCTGATACTACTGGGTAACTACTGCTTGGTTTTACATCCGTGGTAACTGTGAGAGAAACTAATTCAGGAAAAGTTGTCTCACCACTTCAGTTTATCTTTCAGCTTCGGGGGCTGGAAGTTACTCTTGGTCATTAAGAATAGAGCCCTGATGGAGAAACAGAGAAACAATTTCAAATCTTCACAATAGTTTCATACATCATTGTGAAAAAGCCTCGTGCACCATATATAGTTGACCAACTTGCTCTCCATCTAACTTCAGTCGGGTGAAGTTGTGCATTTATGTTTAGCTCTCTCTTAGGCTACGTTCAGACAGCGAGCCGAAGTGACTCAAATCCGATTTTTTTGCCCCTAAGCAACATGAATCGGATATTTTTACAACAGTCTGAACGACACAGATCGGATTTTTTTAAACGCGACCTGGGTCACTTGGATATGTGGTCCTAAATCCGATATGTATCTGACCTTCTGCCATACGACT
>JBAMHX010000018.1:21802217-21819687 GCA_037177515.1 Pseudomugil tenellus | reverse complement strand
TTATTAAATTTATATTCTTCTCAATCTAAAGAAACCAGTGTCCTCGTCCTTGACAGGAAAAACGGTCTCCTACAGTAGTATGACAAACCTCACATTTCAGACTCTCCACTGCCTCTTCTGCCAAAGTGCTTTCTCTGGTATCAAGCTCTTTCCACAGAAAAACAGAACAAGTAAACTTTTTCCATCCTGTATCTGTAAAAAGGATTTTAGGACTATCTGTTTAAAAAATGTGCATACAACCATTCCTGTGGTATCTGCCCGAAAAAACCGTTCTAACACGTATGGCTAGATCATTTTTGTGATGTCATGCTCATCATCCTTAGATTGACAGGCGAAGGAAAAAAAATCTGTAAATTGGTAATATGTGCAACCAGAAATATAACTTTTGAATGAATATAACTTTAGACTAAAGTGCAATGCTACAGTTTGAGGACATGTTACAGAAGACTTGTTTTCAAAGGTAGGGATGATACATTTTCACCTTTCAATAAGCCATTTCACTCCTGAAAGCCATTTGCTAATTTATATTAGTAGTCTGTATGTAGCGTGAAAGGGCTGATGTGTGTACTGAGCAATTCAATTCAGCTTTGCTTGTATGTACACGTCAATTTGAGTAAATTCATAATTCATAAATAAGGAAAGCTACTAGCCTAAAACTGGCATCATCTCCGACCCCTCCTCCCGCGTTTTTTGCAGTGTCATTGGACAATAAATGCAATTACGTCATGCACGTTGGGTTTTGGGTGGAGCTGACCATTGTGTTTGCTGGTGTAGGCAACTCCTGGTAAAATGGCTGTTATACAAAATATACGTAAGAAGTATGAATGCCAACAATTTTTTTTTTCGTTTAATGTAAAATCAAGATGCTGTTAACAAAAAAAAATTTGTTCTTCCATGAGAGGGGACAGTTGCAAAGCGCGAAATTGCGTCTTGGCGCGCCACCTAAAAGGGCTGCGCCTATACTCATAGAATCTTGGGTTACAACACGTAACAAACGTTATTAATGATTCACTGTACTATTGGACAAAGATAAATTCCTGCTTGGTATAGTCCATGAACTGCAACTTTAAACAAAAAGGAGCGCACACTGGAATAAGAATTTAAAACCCTGCTTTGCTTCAGAGCTTTTCTTTTTACCGGCTGATCCACCTCAGAGAGCGAACAAGCACAGGCAGCGACAAAAACAGGATGGTTGTGGATCGGGAGCGTCACCTCACTGCAGCCATCCCCAGCTAAACACGTTACACCGCCGCTCTCAGCTTCTAGTGGACTAGCGGGAAACAATAGGACACACACACAGATACACACACATACACACACACACGGAAGAAGTGGAGAATCCTGCATTCCTGGACCACATCTGCCCAGCTGTGCAACGCAGTGAGGTTTGGCTGGATGACATCAGAGATGAAATCTCATTATAACAGTTAAAGGCACCAGTGGTATTGTTCAGCTAATCTGGCTCAAAAATAGCCAAACTTATGAAGAATATCTTTCAACCACATATCGATCACTTCTGCCTGCATCTGAAGCCAAAATAGCATCGTTTTGAGAAAACGGGCAAGTCTGAAACATCACAAGGCATAATGTGCGCCAATAAATACTTGGCTGTCGCTGCGCCTTCTGCAACCCAACAAGTAAAGGCAGCTACTGCAGCCATACTTCACATGCACGCTACCGTGGCTTACAGCTCTACATCAAGCTGATACTTGTCTTTATTCATGCCGTTTCGAGGCCTTCGAAATGATAATGTGGTTATAGAAAAGAAGCGAGTTGCATTTTCCCAGCTCCACCCGCATGAAGCGACATATCAGCGCATACTACACCTATAACAAAGCAAACACTGGATTTAGTTTAATGCAATGCACACATGTGAAATAGGTTGGCAAAAGCATGCAGTTTCAAGCTTTTACATTCAGAGAGGGAAACAACAAAAATGTGGAGATTTGACTGTAAATTTAAAAATAATTGATTAAGCTGCAACTAATTGACAGTGAAACTTTAAAACTGCCCAACCCTGCTCCTTTTAACTCAACAGGCCAAAGATTGCCTGTAATAATAGTGTACCAGAGCTCTACTTGTCCCAAGAGGGATTTCAAAGAGTTTAATCTTAATATAAATGGGAAATTGTGGGTTGCTAAACAGTCTAAGCATACAGAAAGATTATTCTATGCATCCTTTCCAGTATATTTAAGCAGAGCAGGCATGTCTAACTGCTTTTTAGGGAAATTCTTCAGAGGATCAAACCTGTGATCTGATGGATAGACGGCATGCCCACCCACTTTACCTTCTATTGCCAACATGACAGGCAGGATTATAAACTGTGGAGAAAACAAGCTAGAGTTCATGCTTTCTTTCCTGCCCAAACATTCCTGACCAAGCCACACTTTCTAAAATCAGTGCAAGAACCAAATATAGGCACCCATGAGGTTAACCAAACACCCTGGTGCTTAGAAGCACATCCTTTATTCCAGCATTTACAGGTTTGAGTCATGACCTTCAGCAAACCTCTGATTAAAACAAACCAGAG
Organism: Pseudomugil tenellus; assembly: GCA_037177515.1. Taxonomy (NCBI): domain Eukaryota; kingdom Metazoa; phylum Chordata; class Actinopteri; order Atheriniformes; family Pseudomugilidae; genus Pseudomugil; species Pseudomugil tenellus. The sequence continues at coordinate 21,817,157 of JBAMHX010000018.1, read as the reverse complement.
CACGTCCTGCTCACTCATTTTACCGTCTCTGGGGAATAAAAGCTTTCATATTGTACAATCAGAAAGAAATTCCCCCTTTGTTTTGATAAATATCACAAGTTTTCTCCCTTTAAATTGTTTTAAACATCTATCGGCGTAGAATTATCCGCTGTGCTCTGTTTGCAACGGGTCTGACAGAACACTCCGCTTTCAGCTGCTGGCATGCTGATGATATTCACACGCATCCGCAACAAGATACTGAAGATAATTAGAAACAAGGTAAGCTGCAATTCAGAAAGATGCAATATTGGAAAAAACTACCAAGAAAGAGATGCACAGGACACAATATCTACTGAATTACTTCAGATTTCTGGTTTTAAGGCTTGATTTCATGAACAACAAAGAGCCTGGAGGTTACCTCAACATCGTCTAGCCGTATTAAAGCATCCAGCCTGCCAGAAGCTTACTAACACAGCGATCAAATTAACAGTCAGGATGTTTAATTTGCATAATCTGCAAGAAATACAGAAAGCCAATGTGCAAAACTCTAAATATAACTAACATTATCCCACTTGGGTATACCAGATGGTCTTTATTTGTGTGTGAGATGCTCAGCTGTAGGTTTAACCTCAAACTGGATGCTGACATTCCTTTATGGTGCCATAAAATGTGACTTATAGGTGAAGACCTTGCTGTGTCATAAGGTTCTGGCTGCATTTTGTTGTGTGTGACATGTCATAAACATGGTGATGTGATGGAGGATGGATCCCAGCGCTGGGCCTTAATGAACACATTCACCCAACTTTATAGTAAGAAAACGCTTCACATCGTTCAATTCACGCAGAAAAGAGTATATAAGCTTTTTAATAATTGCGATTAGCTTTTGCAGATGTAAAAACGAATATAACTATAAGATGATGATGTGAATGCTGTGGGAGCTTTAGCCAAAGTGTTTCTCCCAGACAGGCAGCTGTCACACCTCGTCTTGGCTAAGAGACTCTTAACGTATTTGGCTAAAACTTCGAAATATCTGGATTCATGGTCAACAACCAACAAGTTTATGTTGTTATTTATATTTCAGTAAAAGTACTAAATCGTTGCTTGTTGGTATTTTTCACAGTGTTCCAAAGAAATACACAAGCAACTGATTAGCTTCAGTGTGCTAACAGGATAGCTGCGCCCGTTGTCGGACAGCTAGCAACTAAACGTTGGTTATGCGCCAAACAAGCAGCAAACAGTTTTATTTTTTTGCAAAAATTCCTCAACATTTTTCAAACTTACCTTGCCTTATCTCTTTTCTTAGAATCCCCATAAGGTCAACATGATTCTCCACACTATCAACAACTGATGCGTGTAAGAGTCAAAACCAAAACAGTGACGGGACCGCTGCATAGTGCACACTTAGCAAAGTGTCCGAAAATGGAATTATGTGCACCAGTAGAATAACAAATAACGCAGCTTTAAAAAGAAAAGGCAAATGACTCCCACTTAAAAAAATATTTTCTAAAACCTACCAACACAGTGAAAAGTGTATTAATTAATCTGGAACGTCAAAAGGAGTGTGATGGACGCTACCCTGACTGCAGTTTTACCTTGTACACATCTCCATATGTGCCGCTTCCTATCCGCTGGATCAGCTCGAAATCTTCCTGCGGATTCCGCCGGGACAGGTCGACACTGGAGTTCATCATTTCCACTGTCGATTACGGCGCCGATCGCGCACGTTACACGAACTCCGACTATGTAAGCAAACTGATATTTTAAGAAAAACATGCGGCGTCAAAAAATCCCAACCCGAATCCACTGTTTCTCCAACATGGCTTCCAAGTCCCACTGGGCATGCGCAACGGATATCATGGCGTACCCTCTGTGGTGTTTGTCAAGCTTTACATATAAATAATTATTACATTTATTTCAGGGTTTGAAAGTAAAATGCTGGTAAAACTAAAGAATCGCATCTCTTAATAATTCAGTCTGATATTAATTTAAGTGTTGTGACAAAGTGAATGACTAAAAACTAACCTTTAAGGAGGAAAAACAGTTTACTGCTATAGGCTTTGGGAAATTAATAAAAACTTTATTATTATTATGTATATACTTTATGCTGTCACTGATAAAAAGACTAATGTTTGTATGGCCTTGGCCTGGCCAGTCAGTGTAAAACTGGGCTAAGCGATGCTAAACAGTGGCTGATGACACACCGCTTCAGTTTCAGACAGAGCAAGAACTCTGCAGTGACACTTTTTATTAGGGTTAAAGAAATAATCATAAAAAAAGATAGTCACAAATATTAAACACATACATAAAGCAATGAAAGATAGATACATTTAAGATTTTCTTAGAAAGAAATGAATGAATGTCTACTTTGTAGTCTGACAAATATAAGAAACCATGGAAACATGTCCTGCTAAAGGAAACGGACTAAAGTTCAGCTCCACAAAGCAAAACCATTTGCAAATAACAGGTAGCTTCTTCATTGCTTCACAACCAATTATACAACTGTAGTTGTATCCCATGCAGCCTTCTACTGGTGTCTCACATCCATCTGTGCATCCTGATGCCAGCAATGTATTTGGACCATGTTGTCATTTATCTGTATGTATGAACTCGGTATGTATGCTAATGATTAAGTCAAAAAGCTTCAGTGTAGAGATTGATCATTCTTGAATCGAAGAGCAAATCCCATCATCTCTAAACAAACACATGAAAAAGCCTGTAACAGTGATTTACTACGCCTAGTTAAAGGCTTCATGACTTAAAACCATTATAGTCTTTAAATTAACATGCATTTAAAATTCTTTATATGAAATTGTTACAATGCGGTCATTGTTTGATTTTCAGGATATAATTTGCTGAGTCAGGAAAACTTAAATGCAGAGTTGATATGCATGTAACTACATAAAATCTGAGTTTCACTTTGCACAGTTGTCAGTATGAAAACTACATATTAGCTTTCAAAGCTGCAGCGAGTACACTGTAATATCATACAAATAGTTCCTCTGATGTCTGTAATTTTCTGTATTTCAACAGCTTTCATCATACTAATGGTGTTTGGTAATGATGGAAAATCTTTCTGATTCGGCTCAGTTTGCTGTAATTATTTTAATTTAATATTTGTTTTATAGCAGAACATCACGCATCTCCAAAGACAACAGAAAATTAGCATGTAGCTAACTCTGGTCCATTTACACCAACGCTCACATATTTTGCGTCTTGCCAGTTGCAAAAGGGAAATTTTAACCTTATTTACAGACATTTTTACACTAAAAAAGGAGTATAAGATGGTTTTATCTGCAATCCAGACCTGTCATCCCCTGGAAACATCATGTAATAAACATAGCAGCACCGGAAATTGCAACTTATCTATTTTAGGTGTAGCTAAATGAGCATACATGAATCAATCTGATCCAGGTTTAATTGTATTGTATTATTTAAACTATTTGCAAATTATTACTGTCTTTATAAAGTCAAAACTTTTTAAAACAGACGTAATTGATAGTTCTAAAACAGGGGTGCCCAAAGTGGGGCCCGCTGGCCAAAATTGGCCCACCAGCACTTGCTCTTGGCCCACTGGTGTGTGTTTATATTTAGAACCCTACAGATCTGGATTAAAAGACATTTCAGAGCTTAATGACGGATGATAATAACAATATCTCTTAGTTATGTCCATTAAGACTCTAGCAATTTATTTAGGGCTGTTTGGGTATAAACATGGTGTTTCTGTTCAACTTTAATAATTAAAAGCGGCTAAAAAGATTAACCCATTGTGTATTTCACATTTGTCAAGCATATCTTTATATATGTACTTTTTAATGTAACGTTTTACGAGCCCTGACGGCTAAATTACACTGTCTATTGAACAACAATTACAATAACTTTTTAAATGTACCTGCGTTTCATACTTAAAGCTGCAGTGTTTGGCCCGTAGCTCACTGGCTCATTTTTAGTTTGGCTTTTGGAAGCAAAAGGTTTGGGCACCCCTGCTCTAAAACATCTCCAAGAAATATATTATTTACCCAAGTTTGAGTGTAAATACCTTTACAAAAAAAACTGTTACAGAGACGTTAAAGCACATTTTTTTCTCGTGAAAATCTCCAAAGCCAAACTAGTTTCTGTACAAGGCAACAGAGAGCAGCTCTGATCAAATACCTGTTTTGACATATTTATGAATGAGTCCATCGATTGTTCCTAAGCTGACTCTGAATGTTGCCTGATGTTTCAGAGAGGAGAAAGGACGCGGCAGACTTTGATCAGCCTCTGTTTCCTGGGTTTGTGAGCTTCCAACACCTGAATGGGTTTGAAAAGTCGGCTGCTCTGGTAAAAATCCAGACGAAGGGCAGTTTTGTATCGCAGGTTGAAACTCTACTTCCTGCCTGGATGTAGGTCCAGTGTGTTTTTCTATTAAGAGTTTTTTCAGAAGACACGACAACTGAGGACTCAAGAGGACAACCAGGGTCCCACCTAAACGAAGGACTCTAGAAACAGAGAAGAAAAAAATAATTATTCACAGATTAATTCTCGAATATCATCTGACAGTCACACAAAGTGACAAACCTCTCCATCTCACAGAGGATGAGTGGCAGGTGGGCAGTCATGTTTATTCTGCTGCTGAACTTCCTGCCAAATGGCAGGTCACAGATCACAGCGTCGACGCTGGCGCTGGGCAGAGGAAGCGCTGCGTACACACAGCAGCAGAAACAAGCAAAGAGGTGTTTTAATTAAGAAATCACTGCATACAAAAAGATTACACCTGCATTCTCATACAAATACATCATATTAGATTACAATAAAGGGAAAAATACATTCATTATTATCAATAATTAAATGCAAGGAATTTGTGGCAGACAGTTTTACAAGTTTAAGGTTTTGACACCCCTTGATTAAGGGTGTGTATCAGCAAGAATCTGGAGATACGATGCGTAGCGATACAATATATGGTGATATATTGTGATTCTATAAACAATGTGATAAATTTTTCTTTACTAGAAATTAATAGTAAGAAAACTCACAGTCCAGTAAATGCCCACATTTATTTTAAAAACACTCTTTGTGTACAAGATGAATAAAAAAATGTGAATCTGCCTCATGAGTAAAAATATTGTAAAAAAAAAAAAGAGAGAGATCGATCTTGTTCTTTTGCATATCAATGTCTCCTTAAAAAATATTGCGATGTATTGATATTTTCTTACAGGCCAAATCATAATGTGATTCAGTTAGTCGGTTGCTTTTGGACAAAGAGGGATTGCCGTTGGGAATAAAAGACACTTGTAATGCACACACAACTGGCCTCTAAGTAAAAGATTTAAACATTTCACTACATATGAAATACTTTGCTGTACAAATACTAAACAGTTCATAGACTTTGTCTTTTAGTTTGTGGTTCCTACCCATGGTTGAGGCTTTCAAGAGGTGTATTCTGTTCCCCAGTTTTGCATGTGCGATGTTCTCACTGGCCTTCTGCAGCTGTCCATCATCAATGTCTATACCCAAGAAGCCGGCAGCCTGGAAAACCCAATGACAGATATTCATAACATTATAATAAGTTTGTAACTGTTTAAAAGCACACACTAGATAGAAATAATAATTATGGATAGTCATTTTTAAACAACTGTAATACGGACAAAATGTCAAGCGTATTTTATATGTTGTATCCAATTCCAAACTCTTTAAAACAAGTGTTTCCTGACTTTTCTCAACTTGCTCTACACACCAACAAGGTGTTGTGCTCTGACCTTGTGTTCCTGTGCGGCCTCTATAAGGATGGTTCCCGCCCCACACATCGGATCAACCACGCAGAAGCCTGGCTGGGAGAAAGCCGACAGAACACGGGACAATCAGCGGGTCAACCACACACTGCCATCCCACACAGATGTAGCACACACCTGGCAGAGTCACTGTAAACCAGTCTAAACTGGTCTTGTGAAAAGATTTTAAAAAAGGTGAGTAATGTACGATCCAAACACATGGAAAGCTGGATTAATTACTTTCATTATTTAATATCATTTTAGTATCACATCTGAACAAACTTATGGATGAAGTAATGCTCTCTTATCCATTCTTTGCTATTTAATAGAGCTATGAGTAGGCACTTAGCCGCCGTTAGGGTCCTACCTGTATCTGAGCTAATGAAGCCATGGCCCAGGCTACCGTGGACCTCAGACCAGTGGTTCTAATATAGCTGCGGTTAGCTAGAGGTAATCTGGAGAAAACATAAGAGAAAGAGGGGAACTGATGCTTACATTCATGCTGTTTTTCCAATCAGTTACAGCTGTTCAACAATCATCCATTGATGTGTAGCTCTAAGATCTGTGGTTATACAGCACAATGCAATGCTGGTATTTAGCAACTACTGATGTTAACGCAGCAATAAGACACCTATCATAAAAAACTACGGGTAAACTTTCCAATATGAGCTTTAGTTTTACAAGAAAATCATTTCAACGAAACTCAAAAACAGAAAACAAAATCATTTGTACATTTAGAAATAAATAATGTGTATTGTAATGACCTGGTCAGAGGAATTCCAAGCAGGTAGTAGTCATCACTCAAATAGACATTTACCTGCAGATAAAGATTAGATATGAAAATACCTGAAAAGATCACACTTATCTTCAGTCAACAGCATAATCAAAAGAAGATGGTTGACTTTGGAAATATTACCCGTAAAAACATATAACGATATTCTTTTTGTAAGTTTTGGTAAGACTTACCTCCAGCTGTGGATTCTTTAAATCTACTTTCCAGCCCAGCAGTTTGCTCACACCTGCTCCTATAACTTTGCTTATCTCCTGTGTTAACATGCAAACGGTGAGACGATCTGAGAACTTACTCACTTGTGTAAATTACATCTACTCTAAAAATGGATGCCTATGTCTGTGTTTTACAAGCAGAAGCATTCCCATACATAACGACATACATAACGACGTCCATTTGACAAGCGAGTGTAAAGAAAAAGGTATGAAACTATGTTTTTTCCACAAGTGAATGCATAGAGAGTAAGTTTCCTTACCTGAACACTGAGGCATCGGGACAGTGACCCATTGCACTTGCAGCTAATCCTAAAAGAAACTAGAACACAAAAATACATCCACGATTTGTTTCTATTAACTTTCAGTACAGTTCTTGTTTGTTTTTAATCCAGTAACTTCACAGTTACTATTTAACAATAACACTAATAATTTGAATAAAAATAACTGATCTTCTTACTATTTTTGACTGTTCCTGAAGCTTTATTTGTTCCCATTTCATCCGCCTTGCGTCTCCTCTCCACACTGTGCTCCAGTTCTGAATCGGATCTGCTGCTTAACTCCAAAGCCATCGCTGTCTCTGCTCTCCTGTCTGGTCCAGGTGGGTACTCTTTTCCTGCATTTCTTCCATCTTCATCTTTCTTTCTTTTCTTTACTGGTGTCTTTATTCCATTTTGTTCACCACTTCTCGGCCCATTGGTTCCCCTCTGCTTCTCCTCAGCAAGGCACGTCTCCCCCAGTTCACTTTGTTCTCTCCTCTCTCTTTTGTGGGCAGTGCTTGGTGTTACCGCAGCATTTCTGTTGGCGGACAGCTCCTCCTGCAGGTGGCACCAGGTCGTTATAGTACTGATCCACTGATTCTTGTCAGACAACAGCTTGGACTGCAGGATCGAAGCAGCCTTTGCTATGAATGTTACAGAGAACACGTTGGAAAAATGAATCCAAAAGTAGAAATTGATTCAAAAATAACGTACGGATCTACTTTTAGCCATGACGGTGAAATCAACATCTGCTGAGGTGTGTTTTAGGCTTTGGTGTGAGGATGCGTACCTGGGTTGATGTGAGCAGAAAGTCTCAGAGGTGAGTCTTGCTTCAACAGGAGAAAAAGCCTTTCTGCAGCCTTCAAATCAACAATTCTGCTTATTGCTGAACAGGAGCTGAACACCACTTTACCTGGAATCTGACACACCTATAAAAATAAGAATAAGTTCTAATCATTTTAGAGTTCTGGACTGGCAAGCTGTCCAGGTTGAACCCGGCGTCTGGCCCGCTGGCTGCTGGATGAGGCTCCAGCTACCCGAGATCCAGAATGGGATGAAACAGTTATGAAAATGGATGGATGGATAAATTTAGGAGCTCTTTGAACACTATTCAGGCTGCATACTTAAATCAGCGTGCTGTCCTTCAATTGACAGCCATTAATTTACATTTCTATTTTTTCCTGCTTTTTGTATTTTATCCTGGTTTGTGTGATAACTACAATTACTTTGCTTTATATGATTGTATATACATGAACATTGAAAAATCTAACCACTTGGTTACCATAAACAGGCCAAACTTGAATAGAAAAATATTCTCTCCATGTTTTCAGGTTATTTATTTATTTTATTTTTTTTTTGGATATATTTGTATCATTGTCAGCTTCTTCTATTTGTGTTTCTTCTGCATACAAGCTTTGAAAAAATGCTTAAGCTAAGTGATGTATGACACAAATTGATTGCAATTAACTGATAACCTGGAGATATTACTTACTGAAAATAGATTATTTACTGTTTGTATGGTACGTGGCGAAAAAGTAACAAGACATTCATCATAAACTGCTTTACTTAAGGTAAAAACTTACATTTTTTGTCATATTACTTAACTTGTGGGCTAAATATTATGTAATTGGACTGAACTGTCAACTCAGACAGTAAGTTACTAACCTTGAAAAATATGTAAGGAGGTTGCCCACATAATTAATTACGAAACAAGTTCCGTTTGGCTAACTGTGAGTTCTTCTGAAATGTTGTTAGCATCAAAGCTAATACTCACGTTTTCAGCAGCTAGCTTCTTCTTCACCTCCTCAATTAAAAAAAAATCCATTCCGTTTCCAGCGGTGCAGTAGTAGCGAACAAGACTTCCAACATCTATCGGTTGTTCCATTTTGTAGTGAAATTATTTGTAATGTGGGCCATTGTATGCGTATGGTGCTAGCTTATCTGCTTACCGAAGCACTCCGCCATGTTGGCTGTTTGTTTACACCGGAAACGGAACGACGTTCAGACGTGACGTATTCTTGACCAAAAGAGGATAAAAATAAATTCAAGAAAGCTAATTATGACATGTGTGTTTCTGTTTCCCCCTCCCACTTTACAGTGGGACACGGTTTCAGATTCAACATGTTATGTCTGTCTCTGCTCATCACTTGGCAGTGAAGCGTTGGCTCAGATGCTCACTGCAACATGTTGCTGCTGCTTCATATCTCACGTGTATGATATGACTGTCTGTTCTTCAGAGTTCTGGATGTGAATGGAAATATGGGTTTTCTAAGGAAAGAATCTCCCATTATTTCCATGCTCCCACATGACTGTAGGTGGAGTCCCATCCTCTTCCTTTGCCGTCATCATGTGGATGCAGCATTGAACTCTTTAGCTGACAGCCTCACGGCATCATGTCACCCCCCCATCACAACATGGGGTCGGCCCTGACTGTCATACAGTGGCTAGACATGTTGTCATGGAGTCCGCTGTACCTGTGACGCTTAATGAGCTGATTCGCATGTTTCTGGACGTCTTGCTCCAGAGGAAATTCATGATATTGACCCCCCCTTCCAGGTGGTGGCCTCGCAGCATCATGTCTACACCTTTAGGGTAGGATCAGCCCTGGCTGTATGTGGCTGTTGGACATGTTGCCACCGGATCACGTGGTCATGCTCTTCAGTCTTACTCACATGGACGCTTGCTGGGATGGTTCGTATGTCTGGACCGCACGTACGTCAGAAGAAACAGGATTATGGTTCCTCCCTCTGGCAGCAGATCAGGTCCACTAGCGGGACCTGGGATTCCCCGATTCTGGCAGTTTTACTCAACCGCCAAGACTCTGCAGCCGCTGGTCATGCTCAGTTTGCTGCTGTCATTTTTCGCACTTCAGAATTCATGCTCAGAAGCGGTCCCTTTTTGAGGCTAGAACCCCCAACCCCTGCTCGCCATTCGCAGTCATACAATGCGATCCGTGGTTCTCACTGAGCAGCCGGGACATGCACCAGCCCTGCCCCGCTGATCCCTCTCGCCCTGACTCAGTTTGCAGAGGATTGGCTGTGTGTGATCCTGGTTGTCCCAGAACACACAGGTCTAGCATGGGTTCATGTTCACTGCTGCTGCTGTTAACCCTTCTATGCCAGTCCGGCCGTCTCAGGTGAGCAGTGTAATCCTGCACTACTCAGTGAGGGGCCAGCGTTAGCCTGGTTTTTGGAGAGGGTGCATAAATGACCTCCGACTTGGGAGGTCACTTTCTCAGTCCAGAACGCCAGAGCCGCTTTTATGAGAGCGTCTTGGCTAAACAGTGACCTTTCCCACACGCGTGTCCGAGGAGGGGTCTTTTCCCACCTGGTGCACGTTCTATGTCCTCTCTTCCTCCATAAATGGAAAAGGAGCTGTCCTCCACTCTGTTGATTCGCTGCAGTCATCTCTTCCTGTCATGAGGGCTTGCTAACAGGATTTTTTCTGTCAGCCATCCCCGAAAGAGCACTTCCTGTGAGGCATGCACAGACACAATCCTGTGTCCCGTACTGCATGCTGTGTTATCTGTTGTATCAGTGCTTGCTCTGTCGTGCTAGTTGGCACACTTTGCTGAGCTGCTGCTTTCAGGTGCCTGTCGTTCACCACAACGGCCTCTTGGGCTCCTCTTGGTTGGTTGGTGCGATGCTACCTCTCAAGTTTAGGTTCTCTTTGGGGTTTGGTCCCCTTCGAGGTCATAGTGTTCATTCCGTCAGAGGGATTTCTCTCTCTGCGGATCTGCTTGGAAGGATATCAATGGAGGACATCTATGGCACAGTCTCAAGGACGTCTCCACATCCCTTTATGCACTTCTGTCTTCGGGATGTCCAAGGATCCTCCCTTAGTGCTCTCTCGATGCAGAAGTGTTTATTCCAGTCCTCAGGGCACAGAGTTGCTACCACCATGGACTGATGGTTGCGCCGTTATGCGAGGCGCAGTAGTGTTTGTAGTGTTGTGGTACTGACCGGACCCAGTGAGGAGTAGACTACATCCGGCTTTGCCTTTTAAACCCACTAGCGATAGCCTTAAAGGGCGAAGCCTATACAAAATAGAATCTCGGGTTACCATACGTAACCAACGTTTTTGCGGCAAAACTCTGGATTCGTTGAAGGGTTATATGCTGCATTGTCAAGTTCACAGGAATGAACCACATTGTTTTTTCAAATGTGCTGGCACTGATTGCAAGCAAACATTTTGAACTTATGCAGCCATGCGCCATTTTGCTATGTAGTGCTATTTTCAAACGGTGAAGGAACTTGTATCCCACCTGAAGGAGCATGTTACTGAGGGGCAATCTGTAGCCTGCCCTGTAACTGGCTGTAAAAATGTTTTCACTGTAAAATCATCTTTTTCTTCACATATGTCCCGGAAACACAGAGAATGCCCAGTGAACAGTATTAGTAGTGTTTACAAGGAAGACACTCCTCTGGCTTCAGCTTTTTCTGCAAGTGAAAATGCTCCTCAGTGCTCTCATGATTTAACAGTAAATGAAAACACTAATTTGCCCGCAAATTTCAATGAAATTTTCTTCGGAACCTATGTCTGTTCTACCTAAAACTGCAGGGGCAGCTCCTTCTTCCTGCTTCCACAATTCAGACAGTTGTGGAAGAAATGCAAAATGTTCACGAACTGGGAGAAGATTACACTTTAAATAAGATACAAACTCTACTAAAGGATGATGTGGGTCTGACAGATGATGCTGCTGCAAAAGTTTGTGAGTGTGTTAAAAGATTCTGACCTTTTCTCTGCCTGTCATCGTGGACCATTGAGAACAACATATGCCAGAGCTCAGACTTTCAAAAAGATGTTCACATACATTGAAGCAAAACAAGTACTTCTGGGTAATGATGAAAATATGAAACAAAAGTTTGCTTACTATGTACCTGTGAAGCAAACCCTGACCAGCTTCATGGAGTCAGATTTATGGAAAAATTCAGCATTCTGCAAAAACGTGTGCAGATGTTTTTAGTGACATAAGTGATTGGTTCAACTTCAAATGCAGTCAGTTCATTGCAGATAATCCAGGATGCCTAAAGCTTATTCTGTATCAGGATGCATTTGAAATAGTTAAACCTCTTAGCTCTGCTAAGAAAAAACAAAGTAGTGGCAGTCTCCCTTTCTGTGGGAAACTTATCTGTTCATGTACGATCCAGAACTGACCACGTGTCCCTTGTTTTGTTGTGCGGAGAGAGTGATTTAAAACAGTTTGGTAGTGCAAAGGTTTTCACTGATTTGATGGCAGATCTAAAAGATTTAGATGAACATTGGATAACTACAGGTAATCAAACAGTTAAGGGGACGCTGTTCTGTATAGCGGGGGATAATTTAGGATCACACAGCATTGCTGATGTTACTGTCTCTCACATATTTAGCTTCAGCCCATATATTTTCTCTCACTCCCCATAGTGGCAAAGAGGACGGAACTATTTTTTAATTTTAGGTTCCGCCCGACCTCCTTTTGATTGCGCACCTAGCAAAACCTTGCTACGAAAAGCAATTAATTAATGCTGATATATATGCCTTAAAGTGAGAAAAATGTAAAATAAGATAAAGCATAAAAGAGAGGAAAATAAAGAAGGTCAAGTCGGAGTTCTAAGTTCTAAGGATATTTAGCCCCTCGTGGATGTCAGCTCACGAGGTTTGTTTGTTTATTTTATTTCATTTCGTTAATCACTAATTTCATGTTGTAACGTGTCTTTTGTATTTCTTTGTGACCAGTTCTCACGGGTTGTCAAGCCAATAAACCCTGTTTTTTAAACCTCCTCGTGCCTCTGCTCAATCCTTAAGGGCGCTACAGCTGGGTTTACTGAAACTTTAGTTCCTCTCAGTACTTTTGCAGATACTGTGAAATAACAAGGAATGAGTTTCAAAGTGATGATCCTAATGTTTGTGGTCCACAGCGAACCCCAGAAAATTACGACTCTGCTGTTGGTGAGCTTCAAACTGGAAACAGGCCAGACGTGAAAGGCATAAAGGTAAACTCCTATTTCAATGATCTGAAACATTTTCATGTTTGCCAGCCTGGCCTCCCACCTTGTTTAGGACACGACATGTTTGAGCGTGTCTTATTTTATGACGTTGCAAGTATTTCGTTAAGAAAAAGAAATGGTTTACATATTCACATACATAGGGTTGGATGCTCAAACAAAGCCATGCTGAGTTGCCCAGGCTCTCTGGTCAAGCCATTCAAAACTGGAATTTGCTGAGGCTTCTTCCCTTATTAAATGGTGACAAAGTACAAAATCCACAAGATGATGTCTGGCAGTTAATGCTCCAGCTTAAAGACATTGTGGATTTAATTTATGCGGAAAAGATTTCTCTTTCACAGGTAGCCTATTTAGACATTTTAATCCAAGAGTATTTGGAATCACGAAAGTCTTTGTTTCCTGAGGCTTCACTCAAACCAAAACATCATTTCCTACGTCATTATCCAGTACTTCTTTTAACATTTGGACCACTAATTAGACTATGGACAATGCATTTTGAAAGTAAACACTCATACTTTAAGAGATGTGCCAGGCTTTTTTAAAACATCTTGTCAACCCTGTCAGAAAGACATCAGATGTATCAAACATATATCTCAGCTGGACCAGGATGCAGTCAGCTTCTGCATGTCAAAAACAGCTGCACTTTTTATTCTGAACTGTACAGTCATGCAATTAAAGATGCAGTAAAAGAGTTCAAATTTTCAGAGCAGAATACCACGATCTCTACTGAGATAAACTACAAAGAGACTTCATATAAAAAAGGGCATTTCCTTGTGTAAAAAAAAGATGAGTCAATGGAGTTCGGAGAGCTTGCCATCATTTTGATACAACATGATACAGCTGTGTATTTTGTGATTTTGATTCACAAGGCTGATTATCATTCTGAATACCATCTCTATTCACTGACGAAACAGTACACCAGGTTCTTAATATCAACAATCTGGTAGATTTCTATCCATTATTGCCTCACTATTTAAGTGAGCACCTGGTCGTTCCTCTCAAGCACAGTGTGATGTCAAAATGAATATCTGACTTCTGTGGTAAAAATCACGGACCAACTTGTTGGCTTAAATAAACAGATTTTGTTTAAGAAGTGTAAAAACCCTGTCAAGATATTAATAATAAAGATAAATGCTGACATTGTACTCTGAGTAGAAGTCTCTCCTCTTGTTTGTGCACAGACATTTTCACACGTTTCTCCTTTTTTATTTTTAATACTGAAACTGCTCTCATGCCTTGGTCATTTCAGAAATGTCTGACTTTGAGCAAACGTTTCTTTGGACAGCCATCAATGAAGTCATACCTAATCTCCCGGAGATGTCAAAGAACATATTAGAGGAGACATTACAGTCTCTTGGAGTGGGGACATCTGATGCTTTAAAGTTTATTGCTGAGGAGGACTTGTTGTCAGCATTGCGTCCAGTTCAAGCAAGGAAAGTAATTGCTGCAGAAACTAAGATGTAAGTCAGATATGGCTAATTTACATAAAAGCAGCTCCAAAGTTGCAGTTACAAAGGGATAAGTCGTAAATACCACCATTTTCAAAATTGTGTTCCTGAGAAATTTTCTGTGTTGCTTTTTGCAGGCCAGACTCCAGAGATGAGCAGATCATCTGTCCACTCCTCACCTGAACCTGTTTTGTTGCAAATCTCCTTCAACTCAAAGCTCTTCATCGTCCTCCAACAGCAGCCAAACTCCCGAACCAGAATGGTGCCATAACTTTGCCATACCATGGGATAAGTATCCAAAAGAACTTATGCAGTCATTGGCTAGAGAAAAACAACTAAGTCCACGTATGAGAAGAGAGATGGTTCGGATTGTGGTGCGTGAGATGATGAACAAAAGTGTGAGCATAAGTAAAAGGAGTTGTACAGAAGTTTCCAAGAAGATGGTGGTGTAGTGGGGAAAAAGTGTTTATGGTTTGACCCAGGTCGGAATGTACTGTTCTGGAACAAAGACAGGATCCATCTG
>JBAMHX010000018.1:21761678-21784794 GCA_037177515.1 Pseudomugil tenellus | reverse complement strand
AAACTGTTAGTTCTTCACTATCAATGCCATAAGTCAGAACAAGATCAAGAGTATGATGATGAGAATGAGTAGGTTTGAACTTCTCTTTTAAGACTGGGTCGGACTGAAGCTCGATCAGTACGAGCTGCTCTGGGGCCGTTTCGGGGTCTTGTGACAGAGGACCTACGGCAGAATTCTCCGTGTAGTGCATCCAGTCACTCATTGTATTTTTTCCACTTTTGCTCCGGCCTCTTTCAGCATGGCCAGTGTGGGAAAATGAGTGAATGACTTGTACAAAATTTGCCTGGAGAATAAAGCCAGCTTGGATTTGAAGACTTTCATGTTTGTGTACATTTCGTGTTGAGCTCATTCAAGTGTGAAAATACGTCCCTAGCAAACGCAAAGTCACAAATCCAGCTCTTGTTGCTCAGCTCAGGAAATTCAGCCTTCCCCAGTCGCTCCAAAAACACGCCTTTGAGCTCTTTGAGCTTCCACACGTGTTGAAACACTTTGCCCAAACTCAACCAGCAGACACGGGAGTGATAAAGTAGGTCCTGGTGATCCGCATCAGTTTCCTCCAGGAACACAATAAACAGAGTTCTGAAGTCCCCTTAAGCGTATGAAGTTGACAAGTTCCACAAAAGGATTCACAACATGATTCAGCTGCAATACCGATTCACATAGAGATTCCTGGTGGATGATGCAGTGGAGGAAAATGACATCCTGGTCAGGGTTTTCATCTTTCACTTTATTCTCCATTCTCTTCAGTAGACCAACGTTTTTCCCTGTTAAATTTGGGGATCCATCTGTGGTGACGTTGACAAGCTTACTCCAAGGAAGCTTTGCATTTTCAATGAAAGCAGACACCTGGTCAAACAAGTCCTCTCCCGTAGTTTGTCCTTTCAGAGACTCCAATGTCAAAAATTCCGTTATTTCGAAAATGTCGTTGATACCTCGGATAAAAATGGAGGAGCTGAGCAGTGTCTTTGATCTTGTTCATCCAGTGCTAAAGAATACGAAGTGAATTACTCAGTCTTTATTTAAGCTGCTGGTGATATTTTCATCTATTAGTTCCACACGGCGAGTCACTGTCCGCCGTGATAAACCAATTCTCAAATTTGTCTTTGCTCTCCGGTCACAAGATACCTGCTGCCTCCACCATACATTCTTTTAAAAACTCTCCCTCATACAGAGGTTTGCTGGCCTTCACTGTTTTGAATTAAAGCATAAAACTGGCCTAGGTACTTGACTCCTGAAGGGCAGTTTGACGGTAAAAAATGCTTTGTTCAGCCTTTAAATTGGCTGCCAACTTCTGAGCAGCTGCTTTCCGTTCTTTAAAAACCACAGTTTCTTGGCATATGAGACAAACAGCAGATGATCGGTGTTCAGTGAAAAAAAATTTAGTTGTCCACTCCTTATTGAAAACTCGACATTCTTTGTCCATTTTCTGTTTTTTAGGTCCGCTCAATTTTATAGAAAGGCTGATGGGTCAGAAGTTAAAGTGCAGATGTGAAGTACTGTCACTACTGTCTGGGTACAGATTGAGTAGTGTATAGTGCGCTTTCTAGTGGGAAAACATCAGAATTGCAGGGAAAATATAACATTAACAATGTTCATTATTTTAATTTTTCAAGTTCGGCGGCCAGATTAAAACGTTCAATAGGCCGCATGTGGCCCCCAGGCCGTAGTTTGCCCATGCCTGGTTTAACCCATTTCTAATACGTCTTTAAAGCTCAAACTGATGAGCCTATCTGACTGATTAAATGCCTCTAAACTAGTGAGGGAGGTTGTAACGGAAATTAAATGGGTGCACCTCATGTCATTGCCAAGCTCTCCTCTCTTACCAACTATGCAGAGTGTTGGAGCAGTGATAGTTGGCATATGTGAATTATGAGGCAGAACAGCAGCAGGTGGTTGAAAATAGATAACAATGAAGGAAGTGAGATAACTTACAACACGCAGACTAGAAAAGATAAATGCAGCCGCATATTTCTGACAATGAAGCATTACACTGGGCCTAAATTCCCAAACATAGATGTGACAGGGTAATATGATTAAACAACCAGCTGATTTAACTTTCAGATTTACTATTCCATGAAGCCTGATGAAACCAATCAGTCCATAAGATTAAAAAGATGTCTTAAAGATAAAAAGCTGGATAACCAAATTTTCTCCTTTTAAGCTCAGACTGAGGTTGTTGTTTTGGGGCGTCAAAAAAGTAGGAAACACATTGTGTAGCTTTGTAATTAATCTGGATGGCATTAATTTGGCTTCCAGTAACACAGAGACCAGGATTTGTCCTTTGGCTCGCATTTAAAACAAGTTTTAAGTTGTATATCCATTGTATATCAGAGATCTCAGTCTCCATACAGTATATTCCAAACAGAGCACTTCCCTCTCAGACTGCAGGTCTATTTGTGGTTCCCAGAGTCTATAAGGAAACAACGGGAGGAAGAGCCTTCAGCTATCAAGCTGCGCTCTTATGGAACCAGCTCCCAGTGTGGGTACTGGGAGGCAGACACCCTCTCAGCCTTTAAAATCAAACCTAAAACCTTCATTTTTGATAAATCTTTTAGTTCAGGATAGTCTAGCCGTCCACTAGTTATGCAGCCATGGGGATGGCTTCCCATGAAGCACTGAGTACTCCTGTCACTTTCTCTGCTGTTTATTTTCTATGTGTACTACAGTTCTGCCATTATTAACCTATTCCTCCCTTTTCTGCAGGTCATATTTCTTGTTTTCCCTTTTACTTCAGGTCTTTAAGATAACAGCTGCAATGTATATTAATCTATCTTTCCTGTCCTCACCGACCCCAGCCAGTCGATGCAGATGGCTACCTTACCTGAGTCGGGTTCTGCTGGATGTTTTGCCTCCCTGTTAAGAGTTTTCCATCCCACTGTTGCCGCATGCAGCTCAGGATGGGAAATTGAATTGAAGTCCAAATTCGATGTAATCTTGCTCTTCCCTTAAATAAACTATTTTTTATGAATTGATGAAATGGTGCTATACAAAAAGCTAAATAGAGTTTAGTCATTAGCAAAACTTTATAAGATGCCATATGAGCAGTCTGTGAACACATTAACTCATGTGTATTTGTCCAATTGTATGGCTTTAACCTGGCCTCAATGACCTCTACCAAAGTTTTTCAACAACTAAAAATTAATTCTACCCTAATACAGAACAGAATCACACATCTAACAGTTCATATACAAGATGGGTAATTCACTAAAAATGTCCCTCTCTTCCTGCGATAATGGTTTTGGGTAATCACTAGAAAGGAAAATTTCAGATAAATATAAAGTTGGTTTGATATCAGTGCTTCCCAATCTTTGCTGTTGACAGGCTTCTGCAAAATGTAAAAAATACTCTTTAGAAACAGATAAAGCATGCAGAGCATTACACTGGCATGTAATAGGAAAATTATGTTTAATGATGATTTAAACAAACTACCCACCTTGTATCCAGACACATTATCTTTACTTTAAATTAACTCAGGCAAACAGTTACAACATTAAATCGGCGTTTTTAAAAATGTTTATAATTGGCAGCAATCGCTGATGATACGCCGATTTATGCTTGATATTTTATAGCGCTGTAGTGCAGAGTGATGTAATTGCAAAGTTGTCCACTAGATGGTGCTGTGACTCCATTCAACCAAACTGTCTTTTTAACCAGCTAAAGACTGTAGATAAGAGCTTACAGCACTGCTCTAAGTAGAGTTTGCATAGGCAAGTTTATGTTGCGAAATTAATGACTCGGCATGTCTGTAGCGTCTTTTCAATTCTGTCATTGTTATGACAAGGGATGTGTTGCGTCATGGTGTCTTTCACTGAGGGCATTGCTAAAGTTGTGCTAAAGTTAGCTTAGAGCAGCGGTCGACAACTCTGGTCCTACGGAGCAAATGAAGGGAATTTCCCTGAATTGAAACACAGCCGATGTCTCTGTACAAGTCTGCTAATTAATTCTGATGTGTGTAACTGTACTGTGGCTGGGGTACTCCCAACTCTTGCAGGAGTGTGGCTCTGTAGGACCAGAGTTTCCACTAGTTAGCAATAACATCACTGTGGCTATCCCAACTAGCAAAGCATACATAAGTACATTGTGGTATAAACATCTTTGATCCATGATCAGTTCGGACCTATATGTTCAGGTCGGGGCTGAGCGAAGTCGCTTAAACGTCCCATGTTATTTAAATCGCCTGTATGGGAACATTTAGGCTTCCCTGTCAAATTAACTGAAGAATGAAAGGTTCGTTGATAAAACTGACGGTGTGGCACATGAAGCCATATGACCGTAAAAAACACGAAGCAACATGTGAAGCAGCATCACCTGCTGTTTCACTGACAGGACTAGAAAAAGCTCCACATCCACATCACCGCAGCATTTAAACAGCCCCTTGATACACGATCAGACAAATATAAAAGGAAAAGACAAAACTTACTTTGATTTTAACCAGGAGTCCTTTTATTCGTTGTGTCCTATAAGTAGCTTGTTTAGTTGTTGTGGTAATAAAGTTAAGTGTACAAAATAAGAGTATAGAACCTCTCTTCATCCCTTCATCAGCTGCAGGTTCAGGTGTGTTTTAGGAGAGTTGTGAATGCAAAGGAGAGGTTTATTCACTGCATCACAGAAACATTAACATTACAGACTGCCTGAAAATACAAACGCGACACAGGCTGTAACAGCGTTTATCAATATTACAATTAGTGCCATTTGTGACCATTATATATAAATTGCAACTGTCGAAGATTACATCTTTGTAACATTTGGGCAAACATCTGGATTTTATTATGATTTATATATTATATATGTCATGTTTAATGGCAAAGAAAATATTAGAGTAAACAAAATATAATTTAAATGAAATGTAAAAAGACACCTGAAGGCTGCATAAATAATGTTTCACCAACTTCACTCATGTGCTTAAATAAGGCGAACACCCATGTGGACTAAATGCAAAGATAAAAGTTAAGCGGTACCAATTCATGTATGGACCATTGATGAAATTATTGCACAACACAAATTTAAAACTAAAATGTTCCACACTTAAAATAGTTACTTTAGTTTTATTTTTACCGATTGATATGTTTATTTTACAAACTGTTGTGAAAGAGAAAAATGGACAGTCTTTAAATCATTTTCTTGTTAGTGTAAGTATTAAAGAACCTAAACAAGTTAGTTTAATTTGAAAACTATCTAATAAATAATCTGCCGATTAATTGGTTATCGGAATATTCTTCTGCCAAATATCGGTATTGGCCAAAAAAAAAAAAAAACACTCGACATCTAAAAATCAGGGCACAGAGGAAGCAAAGAACAGATAAAGAAACATAGCAAGAATTAAGACTAGCATTAACATGGGACAAACTACCAGCTGGAGAACTCAGGAGACCGTGTGCAAGACGGATGCTAAATTGCCGTCATTAGGAGGAAAATCTGCCAAAATTCAGTAGTGGCGGTTCTGAAGTCCTAATTTCTTTAACAACATTCTCACAAACAGAACAAACACTGAACATTTTATCAAGAATTTTACTCTAGAATAAATAAAAAGAAAACAATTTAATCCATTTGTACTTGTACACCTCACCGTTATCTTACCTTACAGGGTTGTGCTACACTCCTGTAGATATACACAGCATTCCAGCAGTAGGACAGCTTATTAGACAATTAGGAAACTTAGTTTTTGTCCTCATAAGTGATAAACTAATAATACCAGTGTGTGTGCAGTTAGGTGCAGACAATGGTTACACCCCACACACAGCAGGAAGGCAGTGAACACACAGGGGTCTCTGAAACAGGGTATCCCAAACTTTATTTTACTGGTATTATCAGAAGTACCATGGAGAGCAGTCACAGTTAGTGGTGACACACGTACACAACTTTCTGCCTATCAGTTTGTGTTGAACAAAATTAACACACAAGAAAATAATATGCTGGGAGAGGAAAAGTGTAGGGAAAGAAAATAAATAAGGCATCAAAACAAAGGAAAACTTTCAAACAAATGTGGTTACGGTTTCATTAAAAAAAACAAAGTGAACCCACCAAATCAAACTGTAATCCCCAACTACACCCACAGAGCTGAGAAACAAAAGGCAGAAAGACTAAATGGTAGATGAAAGGGAAGTTCGGACGTAGAAAAAGATATCAGATTAAGATGGATAAAAAAGGGATTTAGCAACCTAGAAAATAACAGACTGTTCAGAGTCAGACAGATGGTGACTTAAATACAGACAAA
This sequence comes from Pseudomugil tenellus, assembly GCA_037177515.1. Classification (NCBI taxonomy): domain Eukaryota; kingdom Metazoa; phylum Chordata; class Actinopteri; order Atheriniformes; family Pseudomugilidae; genus Pseudomugil; species Pseudomugil tenellus. Next base: position 21,778,580 of record JBAMHX010000018.1, on the reverse strand, counting down.
TGATGCTTTGACACCGTAAGACATGAGTACACATGCAGTTAGTGTGTGGAACTAGAAATGTACGAAGAAGACAGAACAGGTAAATACAATAGGCATAGATACACTGTTTAGAAAGCAGCCTGGCATATCTGCCTCAAACTGAAAACATGATACTTCCCAAAGCAGAATGCCACCAGAGCCACCTCTCCAACAGAAAAATAAAAATACAGGGAAACTGATTGGGGACTGGGATAAAGCAAACCAGCCAAAGGAGAAGTTAAAGCAAGGCAGAGAAAGAGACAAGTTTAAACTCCTCCAAAAAGGCAATATATGTCATTCTTGAGTGTAGTGAGTGTTTTTGTTTCCTTTAAATAAATATCTTGAATTAATTCTCTGTAGTTAGTGTGATGGCCATATAGTCCACCTCACTGATAACACTGTACAGTATATACAGAATATTATTTCTTTAATGACAAAATAACCTTTAGATGTACATACAGTATTCCTCAGCCTCTTTCGAAGAATACACCAGGGTATTAGAAGTAGCAAGCAGTGTCTTTTGTACAAATAACCCATGCAACCCCCCCATATAGATTATTTAAGATAGACATAACTCCATTAAGATCTCATCTCTCATTCAACAACAGCAGATATTGCCTTTTTTAAACACAAATAATCAGCAAATGTGCAATAACTTTAAACCAAAAGGATTTGCAGCTTTGTTTAAATTAAATTGTTAAGCTATACACACAAAATTTAACTGAACAGAAAAAAAGAAACTCAGAATCTGTACAACATTCAAACCTTTTTTCCGTCAACACCATGGGAATGGGATACAATTCTCTATAACTATATACAGACATGTTATCATTCATGCACAGTGTCAACAAGTAGCACATTGACATTCCAAATTATGGAAAACATGGCATAGGGAAGAGGGGAAAGAGCGGAAAACACGGGTTTGGGGAGAAAATTTAGAAGCCAAAAACTTCTGCCTGTTTTGGTTACTTTGGCAGAGACTAAGAAACAGAAAGGGGTGAAAAGACAGAGGGACAGAAAAGACACCATAACAATACACATGCTGGGCAGGAGGAGTCCATTTCATCTCGCTGACCCAGAAATTAATGTATGGCTATAATTTCATTTTTCTTTATTTTTTTTTTTTAAATTTTTAATCTTTGTCCTCTTTGTTTCCTTTTCCTCCCTTTTCTCTTTAACATCTTTTATGTTGTACTTGTTAAGTGTTATTTATTAAGGGCAAAGAATAGCTCAGGTAAGATTTTTCGCTCAGCTTGTACCAGCAGGGTTGTTTGTTCTTCCTTTCCCTCATTACTTGGATGTGTGATGTTGCTTATATGTATTCCTTGATCTCTGTCAGTCTATTAAAGAGTGAACAAAGCAACAAAGATGTTTATTTTAGAAGCTATATTGTTAATGGTTCACAACTGATTCAACACTATTGTTTTTTTTTCTTTACAAGTACACTATTACTGTGGAAAGAAATAAATGAAAAACCTACATTTGTTTACATTCAAAGCAATTTAGTTAATGAATCATAGTAGCTTTCACATAACAGGAACCAGTGCAATGCCTTTCCTTAAAAAAAAACAAAAACAAAAACAAAACACTCAGCCCACTTTTTAAAATCCAACCACTGAGTAATAAGACACCCAAACAATCTTACAGGTTTTCTATTACTTGCTTGCTAGTGTTTCTATGTACAGCGATGATCTGGCTAACCACTGAGTCCTTAACCTCAGAGGTGGAAGGCAGGAAGCTAAATTCAAGTGCTATTGCAATTCATTGCTAGACAAGTTGCTTTAAAGGACAATGAACCTGGTTGGTATTTACAATTGTGATGATAGAGCAAGCAAACCTGCTGGTTGCAGCTAACAGTGCTAGCAGGTGTTTAGCTTACCACCTCATAAAATCCCAAACAGCTGTCAATCTGCACTTAGCTTCTTGTTGGACTAGCTTGTCAGTCAAGGATACACAAAAAGGTGGTACAAATAAGCTGGTAAAGCAAAATAACTAATCTTCTGTTAAAGTTTTAGCTTCTTGTAAGACTGCACAAAAAAACTGAACTGATGCAAAAAAAAAAAAAAGCTAAAGCAAAGATTGTATTCTTGCTACCCAGTGTTGATTAACATTAGGTAGCAAGCGCATTTTAAGTAAATCCAAAATGATTTCGAAACAAGCTGTGCAACCCATTGAAGTTACTCAAAATGTGGTGCAAACAACTTCCATATTACTTTTCTTTTGCACAAGCTAGAACTTTTTTTAAACAGTGTATAAACCTTCAGCGTCACACCAGTGAAGAGACAAACACATACAAATTTAAATAGAAAGATTGAGGTTTTTGTCACTCAGATTGTTACTGAAATATGAATATTTGGTGTTTTAAGAAAGATCCATTGGTTAGAAAACCCTTTACAGTCCAGACTGCAAATTTTCAGTTTTTGTTAGAAAGATTTCCCTTTGGCAAAACAGGGGTAAACTGCCACTCCAAGGCCTTCATACGAGAAGTTTCTCTAATGTAGAGCCCAACATCTTCCAGAGTTTGGCAAATGCATGTAATACAACAGCTTATAAGTTGTCATTTTGCTGTGAAAACATTTCAGGTGCCATAAATAGTTATATCTAAATTGTGCAACAACAGTAATGCAACAAATAAGCAGCAATAAAGCACTCTGCTATGAGCCACATAGCCAAAACTCAATACTGTAACTGTAGCATCACATACTGAAATTTCACCCTGTGTAATTATAGACAACTGTATGGTCAATTCTATAAGGCCTATAACAATCACAACACGTTTATAATGAATATACTATGTATTTACCAAACTCGTCCAATCCAGGGCTCTGATCAGCTCTGTTCTCACTGGGGTTGAAAGCTGTCTGCGAGAAAATTGCTGCCATGTTTTCGATGGACTGCATCTAGTCTGGACTACTTACTACAAAAACACAATATATCCAGTTAAAATAAAACCAGCAGCAATATTGTTGTCAGTTCTGTTGCATGCAGTAGTGCCACTCAATGCCTACTTGGCAAATTTGTATACACTGATATTATGGTTTCAGCTGAACATGTAGGTAACAGTCTGAAGTCTTGACTTCTCACAGTCCAGAGGGATTAAGGATTTATGCACCTTTGGGCTCCTTCAGTTCACGAAACTTCTCAGTCTGATGCTTAGACTGCTGAAAGTTAACACGACTTCTTAAAACTGCATTATCGTTATGCCTGATCACAAAAGCTTGTTGGATACTCCAGTGAAGCCCATTTTTGTTTGGAGCAATTGAAACATCTGCATTCAGAACCCTGCTCCACCCTGCACAAAATTATGTTTGAATTAGATTGAAATGGGTTTTTAATCAAACCAGTAAAAATGGTCATATAGAATTGATTTGGCTCTAATAAAAATGGTAAAACGTTTTACTAGGTTTTCCAGGACCAATCATATCATCGTCACACCTAATGACTTATTTGTAAAGTATTTATAGGCAATTACTTTCCAAGTGAACTATTAAGTCTTAGCTTTTCAGATCCATCTTTCCATGATATGCCAACTCACATTTTGCAGGACCGAGGGGTATGTATATTCCTAAACAATTTAAAAGGCTGTAATAAGTTCTCAATATCCCTTCCTCAGAAACTCTGGGGTTGTCAAAGCCTGTTTTGCAGAATATCCATTCCTCAGCAGACTTCTGCACCAACAGACGTCAGCAAAAGAAAAAAGCTTTTATTTCATCGGATGGCTTTAATAAGATTTCTAATGCCATAAAATGACACCTTTAAACCAGTTTCTGTACAACTTGATGAATAACAGTTCCCATTATGACTCAACTCAACGAGCGGACACAGCCTTGAATAAAGGTAAAGAGAGTCAGATATTAACTACTTCCTTTTGGTTTAGGACTATCCAATCTGAAGGAGCCCCCCCCCATTATAAGCTGAAGTGGCTGGGGGATTAACATTGCTTTAATGGTTTCATTCAGAGTGGAGCAGAATGGATTTAATGGTTAGGTTTTGTTATAAACTAGGATAAACTTCGAATTGGAAATGTTTAAACCTCTCTGACTGCGTCTCTGAACAAAAACTTAATTTGATGAGTATTTTGATCTGAAAACTATCTGGAATTATAAATGGCCCTCATCTTGTCTTATTTTAGCGCATCTCTTATTGCCACAATGACACAAAGTCCTATCAGCAGAACTGTCCATGTATGAGGTTTAGTGATACAAGCCTATGTTAAATAGCTCTCCAATAACCGAGGGTTAAGGTTAGGGTTTAGTGGTTGTTACAAAGCCCTTGAGGAATATGATTGGTCCACTGACCAGCCAGGGAGAGGTTCTGAAGACCGGGACGTTGACTGGAGCTGCTGAATGAACAAAGCTGCATCTAAAGTGAGATGTCAAACAATTAACAGAATGCCTGTCGGGTTTCACAGAGCAGGGTATCTATGCTTTTCATAGTGTATTGAAATGGTATGAAAGTAATGGCAGGGATGTCATTTGTGAAAAAAATAACTGCAAAGATAAAAACCAAACACACGACATTAACTCTGATATTAATGCAATGACTATAGTTTCTCTAACAGTTTTTAACGGTAAGGTGGCCAGTTTGCCATCTCGGGCAAGGCCTTATTAAAGGTAAAAGCACGCTATTCCCCCTTCTTGACTCAAAAAAAGACCTTAAATCATTTACATCTACAGTATGAAGCAACAGATCAAAGAGCTCATTTAGGAGCGCATGGCATAACCGAGACATTCAGAAGAAAATCAGTGGAGCTGCAATGTACGTTCAGCTCTGTATTATACACTGATCTGACTTCAGCGATTATCAAAAGCTTTCGCCTTATTTCATGTGTTCGCTCACACACACACACACACACACACACACACACACACACACACACACACACACACACACACACACACACACACACAAAGAGTCCGACTCAGCATTCCTACAAGCAAGAGTCAAACAGACTACGAAACCAGAAACAGCAAAAATGAGAGGCGTTTCTTTTATCCTCATAGTACTTTCCCCATCTTGCCACAGCACATAAACACACCATCACACACACAGTTTGTCATTAAAGAGTTGTGGCAATAAGTGCCATTTCTTCTGGTTGTGGTTTTGGTAGTGTGGCCACACATGTAAATACTAATGCTTTTGTAATAGGATATGCGCGACTCCAACTGGAGGAGGTTTCAGGTGACACTTGAAGCAGCATTTCCGCTCTTTGGAATTTGATTGGTCTTTTTTAATCTCGCTTACGTTAAATATTTAATTAGATTTGTTGAACCAGCTGGAACACATGGTGTTTTCATTATGGTGTGTGTGCGTGTGTTTGCAACTTTGTTTCATGAATTTAAATGTTGGTTTAAGACAACTTGATGGGTCTAAATTTGTTGATTGAGGCAAAAAATTCCTTTGTTTATCCCTTTTTCCATAAAATTTTCGTTTTCTGAGTGATTTCTCTAGCTGCTATGATTCTCTTGTTTATTGATGTCCCTCCATGCATCCGTCCCTCCTTCCAGTTTGTTTTTAGATGCTTTAATGTGTCTTCAAGTCCTTCATCTGTACATCTATCCATTAATCAACATATTGCTGAGAGGGAGGGAGTGAAAGACCAATGGGACCACCTTAATTTCCAAATCTACCCCTTCATCCTTCCCATGGTTTCTTCCACGTTGTCATCCTTCTGTCCCACCCTTCTCTTCTTCATCTACCATCATCTTAAAAGCCCTGGATGTGGCAGTAGGCCTCCAGTGAGGAGAAGAGAATGTAGAGGAGCCACAGACTGATGAACAACATGGTGGTCAGGGCCTTAGCAGTCCGGGGCCCGCCCAGCTCTCCACCAATCTCTGGTCGCCGTCGGTACATCAGTGTGGCGACACAGATGAAGGCAAAGATGGTGAAGAGTGTGACCGAAAAAGCCAGCGTGCCGGGATCCACCTTGAACTCCTCCCCCTTGGAGTTGTGATAGATGGCAGCAATAGACCACGCTACCTGTCAAATGGCAGCAGAACATAAGACAGAGTCATCACATCCAACAGAAGCAGATCACACACTGACATACCATATTTTCTGCACCGTAAGGCGCTCTTAAAACCCTTAAATTTTCTCAAAAATCAAAAGGAGCGCCTTACGTGAGCACCAAGTACGTCGGCAGACATAAGATGGTTATGACTGGCTACAGTAGGTACACCTACTTCCACCACGCCTCCGGCAGGGTAGGTATGTACTGTACTGGTATGCTGCAAAACATTTGTTTGGCGAAGGACCCCCAAAAAATGTCACAAGTGTAAAGATATGCTTGTGAGGCACAATTCAAACTACAGGCTATCAGTTATGCGTTCTAAATTGGAATAGAGCGGCCGCAAGAGAATTTCAAAATTAATGAATCGCTGGTTCGGAAGTGGAGGAATAAGAGAATGAACTGCGGCAGGTTAAGTAGACAAAACAGAGTTTCTGCAGGAACAAGGCAAGGTGGCCAGAGCTGGAAGACAAATGCACAAAGAACAACAGGTTGTAAAACAAAGAACAGCCGAGAGAGGCGTTACTACAATCTCCATTCGACTGAAGGCAATAAAGACAGCACAAGACATGAAGACACTTTCAAGGTGGTCTATCTTGATGTTTTGTTTTATGAAAAGGGGCCATCTCACCGTCCGAGCAAGAACGACCAGGGCGTTCAAAGTAAAGTTGCGAGTGTTGTGGGATCAGTTGATGAGAGACGGCGAACACTAAGACTGGGAGGCAGCCCCGGGCAAGTTACGCAACCATATGTGAGTGGATTGTGGATGCCTTGGCTAAAGTGTTTTCTTTGACTGTTGTCCAAGCTTTCGCAAAACCCGGCATCATTGAACAGCCACCCAGCAACGAGACAGACTGATGGAGAGGGAAACCAGCGTGTTTGATAGCAAAATAGCCCAGCTGCTCCATTCTTATACAAAGGATTAGGACTTTGATGGCTTTGTGACAGAAGATTGACCAAAAATAATGTGTATTTTTAAATACGTGTAGAATTGACTTCAACCAAACTCAATGGTTTTGCTTCTGTTGCCCTTTTTTGTTTTGTTAAAGCATGCACCTTATGTATAGATTAAGTACAGAAATAGACCCCGTAATAGAGACTGCACCTTATAATGCGGTGCACCTTATGGTGCGAAAATAGGGTAGATCAGTAAATGGCACTTTTAGTTGCATACACCTGATTAGTACTGCAGAAAGACGACAAGCACCACTGAACTGTCAATCATTTAAACGTTAAACAAGCTGCACTCACCCCAATGCCAAGGAAAACATTGACCGCATTGGAACCAGTCACATTACCAATAGACGCGTCTGCATATTGGTCTTGGATAGCGGCTACCTTACTGGCAAACGTATCTGGAAAGACAGAAAATAAAGAGAAAAATTTCAGTTTGTTATAATCATTGTCCCAATCATGGACAGGTTTCCACCCCCAGTCTTTGTTCCAAACTTTTATTTGGTGCACATGTGTGTAATGTGGCTGCCAAAGACCACGCAATGGAAAAGTTTAAAACTGATTATCCTAGAGAGAGAAAAATTATTGCAGCCGGAAAACTTATTGGGCTCACCATTTCTTACTGTGCTATTAACTGACTTAGTGCAATGGGGCTACTGGTGCACAACGTATTATAGTAGTAATTTCTCTTGATACTCACTTATTGAGGCACAATTTTCATTGCACAAGTTTCCTAATTTAAACAGTGCATTTTAAATAGTAAAGAGAAAAAAAACCCCAAAAAACAAACAAAAAATATGCACCTCATGTTGCAGCGGTTGCGGTTTTTGAATTGCTGTGAAATTTTAGGACCACTACATTTTCATATTGCAAGAAGATTTACCCTCCTGTCATCCATATTTGTGACTTTAAAAAGGACACTTTATAAATGCACAACACATTAAATACAGAACAGTTCCATTTTTCCTCTCAGATAGGAAACCAGTCTAATTCTGCTTCTTTCCCAGGCAGTCGGCACATGCAAGACTTGTCCAAAATCGATAATTTACAAGGCTGAATCTTTGTTTCCAGGAACAAATTAATCTTAGACTGGCTACTTAATAGTAATGTGTTGCTTTATCCCCAAAAAAACAGCTACAGCAGCTCAAAAGGGACAATTCTCCTCACTGTACTGACAGAAGTATCGCACATGCTGCCAGAATCATAACAATAGGCTCTTCAGTGAACAAGTAGCCAAATGGTCAACACTCTTTTCTCCTGCTAATTTGCTGGCTGGTCTTTCTTTGCATGTGATGTCATCATGTTTTATCTGACAGATACAGTGAGCGAGGACAAAAACGGAAAAAAAGGTAAAAGAATCAAAAGAAAAGAAGAGCTCTCTGGAAATGTCAGCCTAGCTGGCACTAGAAAAAAAACATGGCCGGAAGGAGAGATCAGGGAGGAAAGAGGGGGTGAGCGGATGGTGGGTGAAACAATAGAGAACCTAAAGAATCCAGGAAAAGATAAATCTGCCCAACAAAAACGCTTTAAAGGCCATTTCTGCTCGGCTCAACTGTCTGTGTGTCACGGCTTCGAGTGTTTTTTTTGCCCAAAAGCTTGCATGTGTGAGAATCTCTGTATAAAATGCCCACATGTAAACTGTTTGCGAACGATGCCACCTGGGTCTAATCAGATGCTATGACTCCACCAGCTGGCAGAGAAGTGCATGTCTGTGCTTTAGTTCTGGGTGCGCTTGCAAGCCTGATTGAGTGGGAGTGCGTGGGTGCCTGCATGTTTAGCAGAGGCCTGTCTGTTTGTGTGAAACAGGTTCCACTTTGCACCTCCTTCTGTGACAGTATGTCTCCCAAGAGAGCTTTTTGCCCTTTATCTCTACCCCTCTACCCCCTGTCAGTCGTCCAGGGTCTGTCTCCTCCCTCTACCCAATCCTCCTGTTTCCAGCTTCTGCTCCCCATTACCCCCTAAAGCAGACACATTGGATAATATTAATGTGCTCAATGTGGTAAATTACCTGACATTTTTAAAAACTCTGTATAATATTGGTAAGCAGGAAAAAATACTATAGGTTATTTGTTTTTTTTGGGAGACCTTTTTAAAAGTGACACTAATCATAATTACACAGCCAGCAAATTTCTATTCCCAACCTATTACACTGATGCCTGGTCAAGAGCCCCTTTGCTTCCTTTTTACTATGCACAGTGACCCCCCCGCCCCCAATCCCTTCCTGGTTGCAAGCAGCTATACTACTGTGTAGCTGTATATTAGCTATCCACCAGCTGCACAGAAAAAAAAGACATTAATTTGCTTGTTTGCTTAACAAGTAAACTTGTCCACATAAATAAGAGCAGTCTCTTGGTAGCCAAATGGTTAGATGCATAAATTCACAAATGTAATACATTTTGGGCTTTCACCAAGCTGATGATCAGGCTACATCATTAGCCTCTTTATATAGATATATGTTCTACTGCCACCTTCTGACCTGGCAAAGTCCTACTGACTTGTAGGTGTAGATTTTATAACCTGGAGGTGCTAGGAACCTGTCTTTGCAGTGAAGTGAGATAACTTTGTTTGCCCAGATGCTGGTGACATGAGCCAAAATGCCAGACTCATAAGACCGATTGCAAACATATGTTGCTACATCAGCTGTGTTTTTCTTCCCGAGCTCTCTCCCTTGCACTGTCAATGTATTAACTCCTGTTGCAACATAATGATTGACAGTCTCTCTGCTAAGACGCAAATCCAAAGTGAAAAATATAGAGTTGTATATATATCGTAAATATAGAGGGTGCTAAAACTTATATATTGGTTGTAAGAGGTGGGATTTCAGCTCATCACTCCCTTTTCACTTGTGTACTTAGGGCAGCTCTTGTTTGCTACTCCACTCACCAGTAATGGTGAATTTAGAAGTACATGGTTAGTGGGAGAACTAGCAGATATGAGAAGGTTTTAGATACTTAAACATACAGATTTAGGGGTTAAAAATTACACCATTGGCTAGATGGTTTTCTTAACGTTTGAGACAAACTAACAGGTTAACAAAGTATTCCCAGTCTCATAATTGTACAACCTGGACAGAGATATATTTCATATGTAAAGCCAAAATGTGAGATTGGACCAAACAATGGGTCTCTAATGACGCTGGTTCCTACACTGACAATAGCTTTTTTTTCCCTTTCTTTTTTTTTTTTTGAAATAAATGCTTTTCCTACACGTTCCATGTTTATTGCATCATGCAGCTGTTTTCAGCTCTGCGATCCCAGTACATCCAAAACCATCACACTTGATCAAGCATCAGCGTGTAAAGCAATATTTTTGGAATAAGACCGAAAGTTACGTTGCTTTTGGTTAGATGTACTATGTAATGTCGTGGCTGTTTGGCATATTTTGCATTTGCTATAAAAATGGCACATTTGTGTGTAGCCTTATTGCAGAAGCTGCAATATTGTCAAATATTGTCAGGATCAGTTTTACCAGAAGAAAGGTCAAAAGGTCGACAGTGGAAGAAATGATGGAAAGTTCTGAAGACTAGCTTTGGCATCTTTTTCAGGGTCTTACATAACATTACAACACCACTGCTGTCATTTTCTTCTGCTGTGATATCAGACTCAACTAAAAACTAAGTTCTGCTGTTACAGTCTTACCGTTACCGTTATACCACTACCGTTATAGTCTTGTTATCACCCTGCAAATTCTGCCCGACTGGTCTGAGTTCCCTCATACGCCCTCTGGTGGAAGCATAATCCACAAGCAACTATGAACAGTTTGAACCGCTTCCACAAACGCAAGATTAAACAGCAAGAACTCTTTCAGTCTGGAATTAGTTGAGCAAAACAGTTAAATGTTTTTCAAACATTAATTATGAAAAAATAATGTTAACTCTTTGGTCCAGACTGAAAATTAATGTCTAATTCTCCTTCCTGCTGCTTATGAGTGCAGAAGAATCCTTTGTTTTTCCTTATTGTTATGTTGGTCTTTAAAGGTGGTATTAAAAACAGTTAGCCCAATCTTCGTTAGTGTTGTGATGTAGGATCAAGCCGACATCAGCTCAGCAATATCAGTGCAAAACAACAACAAAAAAGCTGTCAGAGGGGAAAGGAACCCATAATTTCTGCACACAATCTTTTATAGAATGCTTTGCAACATAAGTTGAAATTACTGAGAATACAGAAGTAAATGTAACTATAATTGCAAGTTTGTCAAAGCCTAATAAAATATTTAGTGATAAAAAATAAAGGACAATCTCTGGTATTCTAAAGATCCCATCATGACCTTAATCTCAGATGTTTAAGGAGATTCATGGCACAATACCTCCGTCTACCTGCACACCGTGCAGCGTGACCTGCATGACCACTGCTGCACATTTTACATACAGCAGGCAGGTAGATTAAAAAAAGTAGGTGCCACCATCTAGTCATAATTTAGACAAGATTACTGTGTTCCAGCTAGTCCAGTACTGTATTTACCCCAAATGACTAAAATATTGCTGTTTTAACATTGAAATGTATTGTTGAACATGAATATCTGGTGTCATTAGAAACACCAGGCAGTTGGATTTAAAAGTTTTGATTAAATTTAATGAAATTACATGAACAACATGTAAAACATTGTGTAGCTCCAGTTTAGTCCCCAAACCTTGATTTTCTAATTATTTTAAAATCTTCTTTTCCATTGCTTTCTTTGTGTCTCCTTCAGTGTGAGTGTGGGTGTGTGTGTGTGTGTGTGTGTGTGTGTGTACACCTGGCCAACTGTGATAAACGAAGTTAATCAATATGGAGCCGCGGCACAGGATGGGTTTTATTAACTAATAGTACCAGAGCTCAGTTTCGTTGTGGAAGAGTTTAAGAGATCCCAGGGAGGTTGTGCTAATAAGGCCGAGAGGCTCAGAAAGGCTGAAGCGCTTTGTTTCCATTTACAGCTTTAAGCACCGAGTGCATGTGTGTAGTTCTAAGCAGCAGATACAAATGCGTATTGTTATTTTTTCAAGTACATGAACATTTTTTCTTGTGTTTTTGACAATAATTTATAACCTTTGAACAAACTTTGAACAGGAGGACAAAGGCCACCTGAGCCTGACATAAATAATAGACTTATGCTAATAACACAAAGTCCTCACAGTTCAAGAGTGTGCATCCATTTAAGTGCAAAATGTTCCTCTCGTCTGCTGCACACCTTGTGAAGTTTCAGCTTATTTAGCATTTCATGCAGCACAATGCTACATTTTATGTAACCACTGGATAGAAACACCTTTTAAATTGGTGGAAACACTCAAATACTCGGGTTATGAGAGTACTGAAATAACCCGTTTATTAAAACCAAAGCAGATCTGATCATTTTAACCATTATTTAAGAAACAATTTAAATCTCATTCCTTGAAGCAATTTCAGTGCTTGTTTAATAAAGTATTCATGCATGTGTCAATACACACTGCGTTTGAATTTTGTAGTTTACACTGATTAATGCAAATTAAATAAATCTCCCTTTTACTAAAACTTAAAGCAGATATTAAAATGTCAATGCAAACTGCATGAAGGGTATAATTTATGAAGTCCTGAAGAACTTATGGTGATAGTGACCCTAAACTAAGGAATGTTTGTTGTGAAGTATACATACAGGTGGAGCAAGCCTTTATGCTTATTTTTCCCTATAAAGTCAACAAAATGACCGCTCGCGGTAAGCTAAATATTTGTTCTCGTTTGAAGAGTATTGGCTGAAAATAACCACCATTAAAACTTTAAGAGGTTTGCTTTTGTTTTGATCTATTAAGTTCAAATGTGGGCCTCTTTTCTCAGGCAGGGCTTTCGAAACAAACCCCTAAGATATGCTCGATATTTGTGTAGGGGTCACGCATACTCGCCTGGGACAGAGGTTCCCAACGCAACAAATACGACCGCTGTCACCGAGTCTTTCAGGCCCACTGTGCAGCCGAAATGAGAGGCCAGATCACCTGCAATAATGCAAGAAGCATCAACACTCTGTACCAAGCAGCTTCAGAAAAGGATTTATTTAACAGAGCTGAAATGAAAGCGTACCTATGACGGCAGTCAGGAGTCCGATCATGCAGATGGAGACCACGAAGCAGGCCCAGCCGCTCCAGTAGTCAGTGGGCGGGACAAAGGCGAACAGAACTTTCCAGAAGACTGTGAGAAAGTGCATGACGTAGTCGAAACAAGATGGCAGTTTCTCCTCCCCGCACTCTTCATCATCGTCATCTTCACCTAGAAGTAAGATGGGAGGCATAATAAACTCTGATCAGGTTTTATCCCCCCCACTCACCTGCAGGGGAGTTTGTGAGCAAAGAACTGATGTAGAAACACCAATTATGGCATGAACGGCTCACACAAAGCCTAAATACACAGAATGGTTTCCTGAACACGGATGAGGAATTTAGAACGGCTGAAGTTTACCAACGTCAGCTGTGATTAAAAACATTGAGGTGATCCTGAACGCAGTCATTCGACTGTAAATTATTGCCGTGTTGAACCAAGCAAAGCATAAAAGATTAGTGTTCATAATTCCATCAGAAAGAATCATTAAAATGCTGCAACATATTAGAGATGTAAACCAGTTTGACAATACACAGACAATCTGACCGACAACTTCTCACTCAGATTCCAGACAAGTCTGTGTGTGTGTGTGTGCGCGCGCATATGATGTCAGCATCAGAATCCATTATTCCCTCAGGACATGAACTAAAACCAGCCTCATGCTGTGCAAAGTTCTGTTTAGCTGATTAATGACAATCTGCTTCAATCATCCACAAGTTGAATGAATTAAACTGCAGCTTCATTGAAACTGTCCTGTGCATGAATCCCATTTGACCCATCTTACTGCATAATATCCACTCAGACAGCTGGCGAAACGTGCACTTAAACCAAACATCTGCACAATATGGAGTTTACATTTCTGGTCCTCAGGTCTAAGACAGGTCAAGGTTTAAACGGTAAGTGATGTTTTGTATGTCGTACACTCATGCATGAAGGTAAAATCAGGATTGCACTGCTGTATGTGCATGAAACGGGTTCATTTTGAAGTTTTATTAAGGATAGGAAAGAAAATGTGGGAAAAGATTAGAGGAAAGGAATGGAAGGATGTGGGACTAAAAGGGAAAGAAAGAATAGATGCCTTTCAAGTGACTCATACAGGATGAAAAACTTAGGACTTCGAGAAAGATTTCTAAACATAAAATGCCATCTTGCTGTGCTGTGGGATGTAAAAATCGCAGTAAAGACAATCCACGTCTTCAATTTTACTCCATACCAGGTGGGAAGTATCCATTTAAAAAAAATAATCAGGTTTTATGACTACGTGGCATCAGTTTGGATAACTGGAAGGTAGGTAAGTATTTTTAATTATTTAACCACCTCCTAGATGGCGATTTATTGGTAGCACAAAGCCCTTTCAGACTTGCTCTATTACCAGGACATTACGCGGACATCGACTTTTCGACCCTCATGTCTGACAGATTGTGAGAAGCTCGGCCATCCGAGAGGAGCTCGGAGTTGAACTGCTGCTCCTCCACATTGTATCTGATTATGATGCCTTCTGGACCCTAACCCTGGGTGGGGCTGGGGGGGGGCAGAGTCTAGGGAAGGACGATTATCAAGTTTTGTTGTAATATATTGCTATAAACAGGACTGTAGCTCCTACACCACAGACTTTAAACACTGCACAGAGACCTGCCGCCTTCAGAAGTTTTCTGATGACTCTGCTGTAGTTGGATGCATAACGGGTGTTGATGAGAATGAGTATAGGAAGGTGGTGGATAACTTTGTCACATGGACCGAGCAGATCCACCTACTACTCAATGTGACAAAGACAAAGGAACTGGTGGTGGATCTAAGGAAGAACAAGGACCCGGTGAACCCTATCAACATCAGAGGGGCCAGTGTGAAGGTGGTTGAGGACTATAAGTACTTAGGGGTGTACTTGGATAGATAGCTGGACTGGAGCAAAAATGTGGATACAAAAAGGAACAAAGGTGTCTTTTTCCCTAGGCAGCTGAAGTTTTTCAACATTTGCAGGAAGATGCGGAGGATTTTTTCGAGACTGTGGTGGCCAGGGCCATCATGTTTGCTGTTGTCTGCTGGGGCAGCAGTCTGAGGGTGAGGGACAAAAACACAATATAAGATAATCAGGAAGGCTGGACAGGTTGTGGGTGAGGATCTGGAGTCCAACAGTTGTGTCTGAGAGGAGGATGCTGTCAAATAAAAACCATATTGGACTTTCCCTCCCATCATCTCCTCAACCTGATACAGTTACAGGAGTTCTTTTAGCAGGAGACTCTGACTCCCACATTGAATGTCATATGTTCAATTAGTCATAATCCAAAACCCGGTTAAACCATTCTGTATTAGAAGTATTGACTCAGAGTTTTTGTTTTGATTTTTCCTGGTATTTTTCCTCTAGTTTATTTTGGCATTAAGATTTTATTTGTACATTTTTGCATTCCTTCTCTACCTTTCTTGTTAAACTTTTGTATTTTTGTTTTAATTTCATTACTCTAACCTGTACATTGCTCTTTTGGTCGGGAATTTGCACTACTGTAAGCAAAAGGAATTTCCCCTCTGATTAATAAAGTAATTCTGATTCTGATAAGTAAAAATTATAGATACGCATATAATAAAGAGACAAAGGTAAGAAATATTATGGCACTGACATTAAATGTTAGCCCAAAAATATAACAAGACAAACCAAAGCAAACTTTTAGTGCCCATGTTGACATTTTCCATCAAATACAGTTTATCTGTAAAATATTTGGAGTGTTGAGATATGATGTCAGGCCACTGCAAGCTAGGCAAATTTCTTCATGTCTGTAAGCCAATCCTGGAGAGGAATACAAGTCTGGTAATCACATACCCGCATTAAATGCAAGTTTCTTTAAATAACAGGCACGGTCAATGGGTGAAAGGCATTCCGTATAGTTGTTTTTAGCGTTTGAGCTTATCATTGTGCAAACACGTGAGCGTAACAATTTCTGCACTGAGGACGCGAACACATTGTGTGTTGGTTAACATTGAAAGGGGTTTATAGGGGGCATAGATCGAGACGGAGTGGAGGCGAAGGGATTTCAGTTTAAGATTTAGCAGAAGGGCTTTTGTGACTGAGAAGCTGAGGTACCATCAATGCTAAAAAGGTACATGGAGATTTAAAAGTAGATCTGTTTCTGGGAAGACCTTGCATATGTCAGCAATCGCATGCTGCACATCCAACATGACGCTGCAGGGGAAAAATGCAGGTGCAGAACTGGCTTACTGGGAGCCAAGAACCTTCACCAACCCAATGAGTTAAATGTGCTGCAGAAGTCAAAAGCTTAAAACCTGCAGGACTGTTGCTGATCTGAACATAATAGTTCATGTAAACAATTCATCTTTGTGCACACTCTTGAAAATTTGATGGTGATCTTTTGTCCAAGTTCCAAGTCGAAGGGAGTCATCAAAATTAGCACAAACTTTGGTATTTTACAGGTGAGCCACTAGTTAAAAAGGTAGCAGATCTTAGTTTGAAACATTTTGAATTGCTTAACTTAAATAAAAAGCAAATGACACTCATTCTGTATAAAAGATTAAGAGGAACAAAAAAACCCTAATCCCCTTATCCACGTTTTATCACTTTTTCCTGTCAGCAGCTGTTCTTCCTGCTGACAGTCTGTCATGGCTGAATGGAGCATCTCTCATTTCCTTTCTGCATCTGGTAATGTTTTTGCATCTTTTTAACACAGCGTTGTTCTCTTCATTTCCTGTCTCTGTGTAATACCTTTATGAACAAACATTGTCCAATGAGGAATCTTGCTTTTTGTGGGCAATTCAGAGTAAAGTCTGAGTTTTAATGCTAGCCATCACTGCCAGCAGTGAGTTAAATGCTTCAGATGCTTTGTCCACAACTGGGATGCAATGCTACGTATTCATAAATGTACACATTTCTAGTAA
>JBAMHX010000018.1:21708886-21733665 GCA_037177515.1 Pseudomugil tenellus | reverse complement strand
GATGCGTGCAGAATGTGTGTGTGAATGGATACATGCGCGCTTGTGGATGTGTGTGTTTATCTTGTGTTTCCAGTCTGAAACAAAACCCTTATTCTGATCCAAATCCACTACAGGCAATAACAAAGACAGCTGAGAGTTCTTCTAATCTGGCCTGGAGGGCGGGGAATGGGAACACACACATGCACACGCCTTATATAAGCGTCATCTCTGATCACAGGCCTGCAACCTGTGTTTAACCCTCCTCCAGTACGGACTCTTAAATCCATGCAACCAAAAGCTGTTTTATCAACCCATTGGTGCCAACACACACACACACACACAAATACACATTCATCAGTAATAATGCATGTCATACATGTAAATCACAGGATTTAAAAATAAATCTGCTTCATTATTTTGTTGCCTTTCATGCAATTAAATGATACTCAAAAATGTTAAATTGAATTATTTCTAGTTGAAAAAACACCAGTCTGATAATCATCAAATTAAACACATCACCAGTTAATCAGCCGCATTATTCAAACAGTGAAGATTAACCCATTAAGCTATCACATGCAATTGTTCCACTTGAGCTCATCCTCTGAAGGGATTAGTTTTTAGCCGTGTCCTGGAACAGCAAAGAGCAGATTTCACTTCATGAAACCAGCAGACTGACTGGCAGCCGCTGAAGAGGTGATGAGGTGAAACCCTCCTCTGCCTCCAGGTGGAGCCTCTGAGTTCAGATGGGGATCCATTACACATCTCTACATTCTCTCCAGCAAAATCCCACCAACACAGGATTTGTGACTTAGGCTTCCATGATGCAGTCTGATTTAGAAAACTTAATGTTTTTTTTCTTTGCCAACACATTTCTTTTAGAGAATGAAACCCCTAAGCAGCAACCAAAACGTAGCTGATTCAGTAAATCAATAATTTCACATCTTTCTTAGCGATTACACACCAGGACAGAACACTGAGATCAGAAATGAGCACACAAATCACAGAGGGACCCACAACAGCAGCCTCATGAATCCAGCTTTGGGTAACATTTGTCCTTAAAAACATTCTAATCATCTGCAAACAGATGACTTTGTTGTTAATTTGTTACCCTGTGAAAGCTGGTTTCACATCAGACACAACCTTAATGACAACGTGACCTTGCAGAATCGTTACTGTGTGCTTTTATTCCCCACATGTTTGAGTATGACAACACACACTGGAGAGTGTCAGATGAGCAACTTGCTGGGAAACACACACACACACACTTTTCCATACTTGTACAATCAACCAGCAATATCCAGACGGTGCAGAAAAAAGTGGATTTATCATACAGATCTGCACCCCGATCTTTGGCTCTGTGTGTTTGTGCATGTGGAGTGGGCGTTTGTGTTGGACTACAGACACATGACATGCCTGCTGGCTGTGCAGCACGTTGTCCCGTTGCCACGGCAACACTTTGTTTGGGTAACCAACAGGGGTGGAGAAGATTGTTTCCAGAGAAGTGATGTGTGTGTAAGAGTACTGAAGAGTGTGACACGAGCTTCAAGATGCTGTGCATGAGCTGAATTTGCAAAAAAGTGCGCGTATGTGTGTGTGCGCGGGAGAAAGACCAATGTTAGAACTTTTTGCAATGTAGACAGTTGTCAGAACTTAAATTTGATGTGTTCGTCCATTTACAAACATGAAATCTGCTGAAAGGTATGGCTGCAGAGTGAATGTGGGACTGGGAACGTGGGACTGGGAACGTGGGACTGGGAGGAGACGCTCTGGATTCAGTCATTCACCTTCATCACTGAACAAACATCCTTAGATTCTCCAACATAATCATTCTCAGGCCAACAAAGTCCAATTTGCAAGCATGCAAATGCTGCGGCACACTCGGAGGTGGTATCACACTTGCACGGCAGCATTCACAAATTTTTCACACTAGCATGCCTTCACGCTCACACATGAGCAGACTAAAGGAATTCTGGCTGCGGGAATTCATGCTCACATCTACACACATATTCCTCCAGGGGCCAGTATGTGTGTACATCTGTCCATCCAGAGATGTCCTCCATCTGACTTTGCTGAAATGCGCATACAAATAAAGCCAATGAACATCCGAGCAGCTGTGAGATCTCCACTCCAGTGCTTTTGCACCGTGCGCATCTCCTTTGTTTCCTACTGTTTCTCGCGCCACTCAGTGATCTTTTTACACACAAGATTTTCAGTCTGGGTTAACAAGACATTTCATTGAAATGTTGATAAAGATCCCCCAAGGTCTAAGCCGCAACATGCAAACCTGAAAATAACTCGCACAATCACTAAACACACTGATGTAATACACCTTAGGAAGTGGGAGACCAAAACTGTCTTTCCGCCATCTGCTTGTGTCTTTCACTTCCTTTGGTTGGTAAAGTTTGCTCATGTTCTACCACACAAGAAAAGCTGTCCGAGGGTGTATGCGTCTTGCCTTACGCTCCATCTTCCCCTGTGACTGAATTGGAATAAACACAATAAAAAATGATCTGGTTGTGCTGCTCCTCTAATCTGGATGCTGGAAGACAAAGTTTCTGCTGAAAATCTAAAAATGCAGTTTATGGTTATTCGATACGTTTTTCTATTGCGAAGGAGAAATAATTTAAACCCCTTGCTTACTCACACACACATGCACACACACGGGAAGTTACAGAGAACAGGCAGCAAAGTGGGTTACTCCCCTCTCAGCAACACATTTGGATGGGAAAATATGACTTTGGGAATCACCATCTTCATTTAAAAAGGTAGAAGTGGAAAATGTTGTGGTTGTGGTGGTTGGAGTGTGTGTGTGTGTGTGTGTGAACGTCTTCTGCTGTGTGGATTTTAAAAACAAGCAAGTGCACACTTGCATTTGCTATTTGAGCACAGTTTGATGCGTACATTTTGTCCAAACTGCTTGGAAAACCCAGTTGTGTGGTTGGAGTGCAGAAGTGGCTTCTCAGACTGAACCAATTCGTGAAGGAAAAGATTGCAGGTTGGTGGATTTAGTCCAGACTAAACAAAAGTGTGTGTGTATACATCAGTACATCCATGTGTGGATGAATCAGTCAGTACAGGCACCTGTTTGGGTGCTAAATGCATCCAATTCAGCACACAGAGCCTCTAACAAACAGAGAAAACAGGACTAATTTATCTGAAGGCGACTGCAGCCTGATTTAATTTGCAAGAATGTATGTGCGGCATAATTTAACAAGAGAGCAACAAGTGGGTGTGTGTGTGAACCATCATGCAGCGTTTTATATGACAAAGCTGATAATGATGCTGCCCACTGTGGGAAACCACAACAATAGGCCGGCAGCACTCCACCAGACCTCCGCTAATAAGATCCAGTCTGCTCTCTAATACACATAATCTTTGCTTGACAGAGGCTAATGAAAAGAAAACACATGCACACCTGTGTGCTGTTGCTTCCACTTGGATTGTACTGTACAGTTGTCTCTGGTTATAAATTAATTTAGAACTTTTCCCCCTGCCAGAATAATTAAAATGGTGAAAAAAAAAAATTCCCACGTTACCATGGCAACAAACAGAGATAATCACATTTTTCCAGAAACTGAGGAAAAATAAATCTAGTTCTATTTGGTAAAAAAACCTGAAATTTTTCTGGTAAGTTGGATAATTGTTTTGTCTGGGGAAAAAAAACCCTCCAGTTTAATTTTTTATCCAATTTAACCATACATACATCAAAACATTGAATTCTCTACGTCAGGAATTATGCTGTTTGCTTCCGTATTTTACCAACTGGCATTTGGGGGACAGATGGTACCAAAATGGCCGGTTTGGAGAACTTGCTTCAGCATTTTGTACATACAGGTCTAATTTTATTATGCTGTACATTCGACAATATAATTCTGATTTAAGGTTTAAAGTCCCATCTGCACCACAAAGGATGTTATTACTCATCCTGAAACGTTTTGTTTAGGCATCCGGAACACGTTTTTATTTGTGCTATGTGCCATTAAGCACCTATTACACACCAGTAACGATATTCACACAAGTCTCATTGGAGAGGAAAAACAAGGACTTGCTGGAGGGATAATCTCTCGGCTGGCCTGAGGTGCGCCTCGGCATCCCCCCCACCCCCGATGCGCTGGCAACTGTGACTGCAGAGAGAAAACTCTGGGTTTCCCTGCCTAGGCTGCCGCCCCCCATGACCAGACCTCGGATAAGCGACAGAAATGGATGGAAAATTTAAATCTGTTCCCTTTACTATAACCACACCCACACACACACACACACACACACGACCTTGTGGTTGCAGATAAACATGACGGCTGATACTGGAAACTAAAGATCACTAATAAGATTGCAGTCATTTCTCTTCAGCATGTTTAGCTTCAAAATATAAACTGAAGTCATGTCTGCTAAACGCTTTGACCAAGTATCCGGATACTTCTAGATGCTTCCTGAACCCGATCTGACCGTTTCCTTTCAGAAACCTTTCCCAGTTTGGCGAGGAACCACAGCGGCTTGTTTTCCCTCTTCAGGGGCACTTGATCAGTCTGATCATAAACGGAGTAAAAATGATCTTTATGATAATTTTTATTCGACACAGCGCAGTTGAGAACGCCATTAAACGTCAGCAAGTCTCCATTTCTGGATAAATAGAGTTTGAGAGCTTCGCTGCATTTGCATCAGATCTCTATTTTCCATCTTCAGGGAGTTTCCCTGTCCCATCTCCTCACTGACTCCACATCATGTCTGCGTCTCTCCCCCTTCATTCCCATCTCCAGTTTATTTCTCGTTTACCAAATAAGGAGTTTGGAAAATCCGTGGGACTCCCTGACAGAGGAAATGTCTGCGAGGAGCTTGTAAATCTGATGAAAAAAAAACAAGCTAAATGCTTGTGTTTGCACTTATGTTGTGATGACAAATCCGTTTGCATCACGGGGACTTGCGTCCTCTTCCCCTTTTGGAGAGAAAAAGCAAGCAGCCATACATAAATCGCTGTGTTTAAGTGTATTTACGGTTGAAAACTTGGTTTGCTGGTTGAGTTGTCCTCTGAGGTGATGGAAACAGAACTCTTTATAAATGCATATGTGTGTGTATGTGTGTGTGTGTTTAGGTTTTACTGCCCTCAGGCTTATTCCCCTGTTTCAATTAACTGTTTTTATTTAGTTATTCCAGTCAGGATTTGGTGAGAATGCTTAGCTCAGCATCTTACAAGTACCGAACTAACTCACACATGAACACACACACACACACACACAAACACACGCGCACACACACAGCCTGTAATTGCTATTAAAGAAAACAAATAGTGAGAGCTTAGTGTGAAGAGGAGGTGACAGATGGCGAGGCCACAGAGCAAAAATGCTGTGTAAATATAGCCCGTGTATCATGTTTTATATGTATGAATGAACTTCAACATAAAGAGAAGATGGTGTGTGTGTGTGTGTGTGTGTGTGCGGGCAGAAAGCATGAGGGAATATGAATGCTAATGAGATGATGCTGCCAGACCAGCTGCAGCATTCCATGATTTTCAGGCCAGTTATGAGATCTAAGCTGCACGAAGGGAGGTTCATAGTGACGCAGAGTCAAGTGGACTAAGTAGCCTCTGGAGTCAGGAGCCACAACTAGTGAAAAGAATTCATTTCCACCGTCTGTGCCCACACAGACTACCAAAAATTCAGACTTACAGCTGAGCAGCTAGCGCATCACTGCTCAGAAAGCTCTTATTTACTGATCATTATGGTTAATGTCAAGACCGATTTTGAACAATTAGATATTAATAAAACATCTTCCGAACTTCCTATTCCCGTGTGCATCATGGTATACGGCTCTATTCTACACTCGGCCCTTTGCACTTTAATCCTGCAATCTTTCTGCGTTTTTAGCAGTTCTAATGGACGACATACCAAAAAACTAACCCAAACAATCAAAACGCGTCTTGCTGACTAAGATGAAAACCTCCCAAAATGATAACTTGTTATATTTTTAATACTTTCTGTAGCTAAACTTTCTGATACTCCAGAATGAGCCGGATGTTACAAGCTTGCTCTGTACGTGTGCAGAATATTCTCATTGTTTGTATTCAAATGCAGTTTTAGTAAATAAGTAAATAAAGGCAGTAAGTTAAGACATTAGATGTCTCTGCTGCATTCCTGTGCCGCCTCAAGTTTAACATTTTAAAACACAAAAAGACATTAGCTAATGTTTTAACTCTAAACGACTTCATTCAGCATAACCATGTAGTGAAGTTTTATCTGTGAGAAGATTGAGCCTAAAAATGTGCTTTCTGCATTTACTTTGTATCTCTTAATGATCCCTATAAGCCATCTCTTCATGCTTCCATCCTCTCAACAGGACTTCAAGGTTTAAACAAGTCGCTTCAGTTTTGTTTACTTGCAGATTTCCAGGCATATTTTCTTTTAAGCAGTAAATCTTTGGAATTACACATTAAAACTTGACACATGCTTGCTATCTGACTTTATTCCAGAGAGTGCAAGCTCCTGTCACTGCTTAAATATAACATGGCACCTTTAGAGTATTACTGAATCCCTGCATCCTGCTGAAACTAAACATGTTAGCGCACAGGTGTTTAAAGATGATGCAAGATCATATGCAGCATTACAAACATGTTGGATTTTTTTTAATACAAACAGCAGCGTTGCAACTTCTGCTGCCGTTTCTACAGCTGCCTTTCAGTTCTTTATTTCCATTACGCGTTTCCAAAACAGATCTCCCACCAAAATCATTATGCTTGTAGCTCTTGCTTTAAACCCAGTGCCTACTCCTACACTGACCGCCTCCATCATGGTTATCTTTGGTATTGTGCTTATCCAAAACGTCTGCTTTGAATAATAAGATATACATAAAGAGGACCCACATGGAGGATAAAGAGACATCGGTGCACACAGGCAAACTAAAAAAGGAAAAACACTCCGAGCACAACAAATGTGATTTTTGTTTTGCACAATTTTAAAATGAACGACAAGTTTGGAGCTGGAAACCAGGACAGGAACTTATCAGCTGTTAATAGGCGGTAAGTCAGAACAATCTGGAAAACGTCTACACAAAAATGCATCTTTCAGTTTTAAATTAAGTGGACATTTTAAGTCTGTAAGGAGATTTTCTGACGTCCAAATGTACAAGAAATGAGATCATTTCCTCTATTTTTTGGCATTTCATAACAGTACTGATAGTGTTAAACTGGCAACTGATCTGTCGTCATAGCGACAGTCCTGAATGGAAATCAGAAGAATTAGATGTCAATCAGATTTCTGTTGAATACATTTTGATTAAACCTATGATCGACACCATTCAAACAGTTTTTACTGAGTGGTGTTATTTGTTTTTACTATTAAATTTAAATGCTTCTTTAAATAAAAATGTAAATCTAAACTTTTTCCTGAAAAAAAAAAATCAGGTATGATTTACCTCAAACACTAAGTGAACTAATATGTAACAGATGGATGCAAGATGGGAAATGTTCAAAATAAAATACTATGCTGAAAGAAATGAACAAACAAACATTTAAATCATGAAAAGTGTTTTGTTGTCCTCAAATCTATTTAAAAATAGTAAAGATGCAAATCCATTTCCTGCTGTACTGCATGGCTGCAGAGAGACTGCATCTTCAGTCACCTCCTTATTGCCTCCATTATTTACTCTATAGATCTGCTCTCCGTTCCAACACTAAGCTGCCATTTCCCTCCCCAGCCTTCATTTGACTCATTTTGCTACCATTTCACCTCTGAGCCCACCTTTGATGAATGTGTCTGATATAACTTGGCCAGCTTTCCCATTTCCCCGCATTCTCATCTTTTTCTTTGATTGTACACTCAAACAGAGTCGGTACGAAAATGGATGCGTGTGCACCAGTGTGTGAGGAAGAACATGCAGGTTAATACGGTGTGCGCCACGAAAGCAGAGGTGGAACACAACAGATTGCTTTACGACAAGTACAAATAACTACTTTTGCAGAAAAAACCCATCTGTTTAAATTCAGATATTGCTCATTACTCAGGTATCCAGAAGTTTCTCATCTGAAGATTTTGTTGCAGGAGAAAATTTCCAATCGTACACATTAAATTTTACAGAGATAACTGAAAAAGAAAGGACAGGGGCGTGCAGAGGGCTGCATGCTTCCAGAAGAGCAACATGTTTTTGATGGAAATGATTAAGCAAACGCGTCTTTCAGTAGAGATCAACTTGCTAAATGAGTCGACCGGGACAGAAACTAATGAGCTTGTCAGCATTTCCTCCTTCGAGCAGCAGCTTTCCAGAAGACACCGCCGTTAACACGTGCGGTATTCAGGACTAATTTGCTAGCAGGAAATGGCAGCTTGAACTGTTTGCCAGGGCCGAGTCTGACAGCACAAAAGGCAGCATGGGAAAAGCAAATGGCAGCGCTATTCAAAGGGCTGGAAAGCCAACAATAAACCTGAGTCTCAGTCCGACGCCTGCTCTTTGAAAGCTTCTGAAGACGAGTGCGAAGAAAAATAAACGTCTTTTTACCGGCTGCCCTCTCGCTGACATTTGCTCTCCAGCTGAAAGATTCTGTGATGTGTGTATGGGGGGTGAACGGGTGAAAATGTTTGTGTGTAAGGGGGGAGGAAGAGTGTGTGTTTGTAAATATGTGTGTGTGTAGAGGGCAGGGAGGGAGGGCAGGTTTTGTTGAAAGGGTCAAGGCCGTGTGGGTGGAGGGCGGGTGGGGATCTAGTGTACGGGGGGGCACTGGTCACCCGTGGGGGTTGGCCAGCTCCTTTGCCTGGGAGGAGGGATCGCTTCCAGTCGCTTGGGGTCCTGGGCCCCCGGCGGGGTCTGCGATTGCCAACAGCACAAGCAGGCGATCATTCTGCTTTAATGCTGGACAAGACAAAGAAAAAAAACCCAAAAATAAAAACATTCTGTAGTCTCTTCATCACATCTGATGAAGACACAACTCTTCCTCCTTGTGCTCCTCTGTCGTCAGATTAGGTTAAGCAGTAGCACACTATTCCAGTTGGCAGTGCCAGGCTCTCGGTGCCACTTACATACACACACTCCCCATCTCCTTAACCCCCCCCTGTAATTTTCAGATAAATTTAAGTGGCAGGAAGGGAAGAGGCCCGTTCACATCTACCCTCCACCAGCCCTGTTTCTGTTTCCAGGTGACTTCAGGGGTTTATTGCCCAGATGTGGTGAGAATAAACTTCCATCTCGTCTTGTTTTTTTGACCCGACTCGACACAGAAACGCCAACGCCACTTCAGCACCGATTCAAAACTAAAAATGAACATACATGTTCTTATTTCACATGCTTCTTGTGAATCTGTTTGTCTCAACGCTCTTTTCTTTTTACTTTTTATCATTAGCGTTACAGTGAATCCACCTGGGCTTAGAGCCCAGCATTTAATTAAGACATAAGTTCAGTGACTTATAGCCAGTTTAATGCTCTCCTTTGCACTGTAGTGGGAACAAGTAGATGGGCTGGATTGTTGCCATAGCAACACATGGCAGCGTGACACTGTTTCCAAGGCAGTGTAATGGCTCTGCTGCCAGTTTCTCTTGAATGGCTAAGCCTACTGTTGCCCCAGGGCAGGACAGGATACGCAGAAAGAGGAAGAGAGGAGAAAATAATACATTTTCCTCTCAATTACACATTTCTCCTTTATTTGGATCCAGAAAACTAGGATGTGGTAACCAGCCTTTCTGGTCAGATAAATGATTTCCTTCTTGTATTGCTTGAATCTCAAAGCAGATCTGCTTGCATAGAAATGATTAGTTGTTAAAGATTTAGCTTAGTTTAGATTCTAGTTTAACAGGTATTGGTCATTTTATGTATAAACATACATAATTTCTTATTTGGACAGCAATGAAAATAAGATCCTGACAGATGACCAGACAGCACAGCATAAGGACAATATGTAAAACTTATGCATATATGGATGAATGTTTACAAAAAGACCAGGTGGAGACTCAGACTGGTTAAATCACTAACAGCTTGTAAAAATGTCTCAAACCAGCCACACTCTTAAAACCAAAAATACACACGTCAACTTAAGGTTGCCTGTGTGTATGTGTGTAGTTGGTCAGCTATGCCTCTCCAGCGGGGGAGATTCATTTAACTTTGTCCGACAGCGTCAAAGAGTCGACAACATTTCTGTCATCCTCGGAAGAAATTCCTGACCGAGGATTTGATTCAAACTAAGTTTGATGATGAGGAGGAGGATAGATGTGTTTATTATGCGGCAGAAAACTTATTCCTAAAAATCAAAAATACTTCTAAAATGGTTCCAAGGAGTTCCCACTCTACAAATGGCGAACATCTACTGGACAATAAATCTGAAATCCGCCTCCAACTGTGACTGAACACGTTATGATTCTATAAGATCTACAAGTCCTCAACTTACGCAAAATTAATCACTTAGCATAAACTCCACTTGTTGCCAGCCGCATACTAGAGAGTGCTTCCCTAAATGGTGCCATCAATTAACTTAGGGGCCACATACTGGACCAATTACAAGCCTTGCAAATGGTTCACAACCACAGCTGCAAAAAAAAAACCTAAAACCCATTCAAAGCTCTGTATTAGTGGTGTCCTAATTCAATGAGCACACTAGGAAGATTGATATTTGCTCTCAGCCACTTTTAATGTGTTAAAGATTTTGACAATTTAAAAAAAAATTCAGCTGACAGCAGGAGATAGATCAATAGCTAACTGGTGCAGAGACAAGAGGAGATCGAGAGATTCTGACTGAGGTGAGCATAGGTTAACCTGCTGCAATTGCCCCAGAGGGAGCGAGAGAATGCCCGGGCTTCAGGGAAAGGTCAACCTATCGTAGACGGCCGTTTAAACACTGGCATAAACAGCTGGTGTTTGTGTCCGTTTAATCTGCACGGACGCGTGGAAGAAAAAAAAAAAAAAAAAAAGCTTTCCTAGTTGCAGCCAAAACATGATGCAAAACCCTGCAATTGTGAAAAACGTGTCAGTTTCCTGGTTATTCCAATACGGTGAGCGTTGGAGGTAAAAACTAATTGGAAATTCACAGGAAGTCACTTCTCAGGACCTGCATGACTGAATCAATATGCTGGAACATAACAGCATCAAAGCATCAAAGTGGCAAAGGTTTTACTGTATCTATAGCTGATCTCCAGGGGAAATCAGAGCCCATGATTGAGGAAGATAAGACACATTTAGTCATTTAATGGATATGAAGTAATGCCCCTCTGACATCTGGGGTGAGCACACAGCTGAAGCAGAGATGCTACATGAGAAATAAGTTCAGCTGACAGGTATGTCGATGTCGAGGCGGAAACGTCTCCCGACAGATGAGGAATTTGAGCGTCAGCTTGTGCAAAGGTTGTGTCCATCTCACATATTTACCACCATCTATTAGACTAAGAGATGCCGCAGTCAGATACTTCAATAAGCTGTAAGACCACCGTAAGCAAGTGGTAGGGGGATACTGACTTTGAAGACTAAAGCCCAGCCATATGCATTTCACTGGTGCATGCATTTACAGAAATGGATTGGAAGGGGGGGGGGGGGGGTTGGTGGTGGGACCGGGGGGGACCGTCTCACTATGTGCTACCCCTCGCACTGATGATTGCAGGGTGAATTTAATATCTGGAACTGCCTGCAGTAACGCACCAAACAATGCGTTTGTGATAAAACAACACATCTAATTTTGTTCTTTCTCTGCTGGCCGAATAAACAGAGAAACGACTTGGAGCGATCATCTTCAGATGGATCAATATTAGAGAGGAAAGCTGCCAGAGCCACTTATCCTCTCCGCTGCAACCCCCCACCTCTCCAATCCTCTTTTAACCCCCCACCCACTCAGCTTTCTTGCATATCAACTGAAAAATATAAGAAAAACTTCCACCACATTTTGTGGCAGAGTTTTGATTTGACCCGTTGGCCCAGCCTGCAGAAAATATAAACTATCGTCACGGCAACATAAACAACTCAAGAGAAGCTTAAACAATGCTATCCGTTAATTTAATGAAAAGCGGACATGCATCACTCGACAAAGAGATGAAATGACTTTCTGGGCCGATCTCGGTTGTGATGCTACACCCAACAAAACCATTTTATCCTCTTCGAGTTGGTCCCGAAACCTGCTTTAACTTTTGCTTTTCATGGACATATGATCTCATTTCCTCTTGGGAACCTTTAGCACTGGATAGCATAGTACATTACTTTGGCTTCAAGTGTTGGAAAAGCAGCAGTTGGTTCATGTGACCTTTGGGAGACTCACATTGAACGTTGCCAGTTTTAATCCGACAACATCGGTCGTCTCTGGAGCACAACTCATCCTAAAACATGCCAGAAGCTCTTGCCCTCAGACGCTTTGTAAATTAGATGCAGCCGAGTTCTTTGGATCGAGTGTATGTGAAAGATCTGACGTGCGTGCTTTCAACGTTGCATGCATGAATGCATCTCCTACATCCGGCCCTCAGCGGCACTTTACAAAGCTGGAGGCAAAGTTGACAAAACAGTTCTGTTACTTTGACAAAAATCTGCCAGATAGTTGCTGTGAGGATCCTGCAAATGGGCTGAATGAACCTTGGAGACGGTCAGGAACTGAGCTCAGAGATCTTCAAAATAATAAAAACACTTAAAGCCAGAAAATGAGAGCAAACGCACAAACATGCACCAAATGTTTTACATTCTGCTCAGTATTTTCTGCCTTTTGGCTTAAGCCTGTTTGACACATGGAGCTAGCCTCCACGCACTAAGTCGCTTAAAGCTGACCCCAGTCTGCAACTGTTTCCCCCCCCGCCCCCCTTCCCTTGAGGCTGGATTGAGTGAAGCGCTGCCTGGGACAGAACAGACTACAGTTAGTCACAGATGCAGGAATAAATCACAGAATCAAAAGGAATTTATAGAATTTTCTCGAAATTTACAATAAAGATTGTGAAAGTGAAAAAATATTTCATCCCACAGTTTTTCATCATATGTATCATCCTATGTATGTCACTTTGGAAATGATCCTGTAAACATCCACTTCCGTTTTACATAAACATTCAGACTTATTTTCTTTCAGCCAATGGTCTGTTTCACATCTATACCGAGCCAACACCACACCTGGAATCAACTCAAGGCATTTTACCAGATAGATGGGATAATGGGAGAAAGCTGTGAAAAAGCTTCAGAACCAATCATCTTATTACTTTTAGTCCCTTGTGAAAGCCCCAAATGAAAGCTGAGAGTTTGCACTTTAAGCCCATATTAAATCACCATGAATGTGTTTTGGTAAAATAAAAAAATCTTGTGTCAGAGTCTGACTAAAACTTTAAATGAGTTGCATCTGCATGAAGTCTGACCCATTCATGCACTGCGCTGTGCATGCAACCTCGCCTGCTCATGCATCACTGAAAGAAATGCTGCATCAGCACATGATCAACAACAAACAGGGTCAATAAAAGTGAATTTCAGCTTGAGGCTTCAGCTTTTTCCTCATCATTAAAAGTCAGTCCTGACAGGCAGTTAATTCCCCTCAGCTGCCCCTGCAAAGAGATTAGACCAGTATTGATCAAGGAACATTTCAATCAATCAGACTCACTAAGCTTTTCTATGAAGATTAACCATTTTGATGCATTAAAAAGAAAAAGACATCAGTATTGCTCAATGTCAGTCCCATTTTTTAAAAATAAAGGTCTGAACCCTACAAGGCAACAGACATGTAAAATCACACTGTTTGTTATTTATGAAAAATACCAATTAAAAAGATATTTCTATTGATCCCAGGGAAACCATCCGGGCGCACACAGAAAGCTGGGTGACTTTCCTTAAGACAGCATGCTACAGAACCCAAAAAGGAAAACAAGTCCAGAGCAGCTCGCCGCCATTCATCACAAGCACATTAGCTTAGTTAAACAATTACACTGATCGATAATCAATTATGTGTCTTTATAACAGACGCAGTATGTCTGAGTAACATAACTGTATACATGTGAGGAACACTGTTTGCTGCCGCTTGAGCCAATATGATGCCAGATGGGTTGTTCAGTACTGATCAGCCTTTGTCCATGGTTCTGAAAATGAAAGGCAATGGCACATTTTTTAAGAAGCACAGAGGACACAAGGGATCATCCATCCGAATGGCGTCATGAGTCAGAAATGAAACACGTCAATAAGCAGCTTCTGCTCCGTTTCTATTGTACTCTATAGTAGCGCCTTGTTAACTGCTTTTTCTGTAAAAACATTTGTCATAGTTCTGTACTTAAAGTCTAAAAGCTCTTTGTGAAAAAGAGAAAACAGAAAAAACTAAAGTTCCTTTGTGCTTGTGTCGTGGTTCTTTTTTAATCATCTCTTTTTTTGGCAGCTTCATGAAAAGGGGTTTTTTAATGTCTAATATTAAGTTTCTTCTCCAGCCAGATTAACATTTTGTGTTCAGATAAGATTGTCTGGTTAGTTAATCACCAGGGGAAAAAAAAAAAAAAAAACCTTCACTTTTCCAAAAATTCCATTTTTCTCATATTTAAAAATAGTGAGATTGAGTCTTGCATCTTTCTTCACTGCAGGGAAAAACTCAGCACATCCTACTGTTTTTGCACAATCTGCACTTTTGAATCACCATCAATGAGCAGCAGTGATGAGGGCATGTTGTGGCAAAGCAGTGGTCTCATCCCTGATGTCTCCAGACATCTGTCAATCATACCGGCACCAACCTGGCCAAGACTCTGCAGTCTCCCCAGTCACCGCTCCAACTGTCTGATATTACACTTTTCTGAAGGTATATGTACAGTGTCAACTCATTCCCCTGCCCTGGCAAACTAACTCCATCTGAAATGACATGATGCACCTCATTTCATACGGTTAAAATCAACCGGAGACTCTGGTCACCTTAAAAGTTGGAAGTGAAACTTTAATTTTGGAAATACTGGAATAATACAGCTTTGAGGAAAAACTGCTGAGCAACGGAAACATAAAACCATTTGTTTTGTCTTAACTGCAGATACCAAACATGAATAATTTGTATGTAAGAATATGAAGGACTGATATCTGCCATCTCCAACCTTGGCTAGAAGGTAAGCGACTCGTGACTTGGCAACTTCTTTCCCCGTGTAACTATAAACACACCTCATGCCGTCTGTTGCTTTCTGCAGACAAACATCCATGCTGCTAAATGACCGGACTCCAATCATGCACCCTGCTGTAATTGGCTCTTTCTTGTGCATTTATTTCATAGTTAACACTAAGCAGACTTTATTGCCTTCATAAAAAGTTACTTTTTCTCTCCCAAAGTGAGGTGCAAATCACCAGGAGCTGAAATATGAGCTGCCCCCAGGAATAAATGAGGATGTTACTATATAAACTGTTGTTCAAGTGGCCTTAAAGTACAAATTCTGATTATTCTGTTGCACAATCATGAAGGATAAAGAAAGAAATTCTGTTAAAAAGGATCATTCCTGTTGTGAAGTTTAGCATTTTATGGGAGTTTTATAGAGACCGGCTACTTTATAGATCCCCAGGTCCATTTAAGTGTGCCGCTTTTTCACACTAAAATAAAGTTTGACAAATCCATTTGCTTCCCCAGGACATAAATGTTCAAATCTCATTACAATTACGTAGTTAGACTGAATATTTTCTTGCAGCATATTTGTCAAATCCAATTCAAAAGCCAAGGATCTGTTATCTTTTAAGGCACATATGCAAAATTGTTAACGTGATAAAATTGTCTTTATGGCACCTACGAGTCCGCATATATAGCTTTACCCACAACAGAAAAGGGAAAAGGGCTGTTTTGTTCTAATTATACAAACATTTGTGCTTCATCCCTCAAAAGTCACTTAGACTAATTTTGATTTGGAAGTATACAAATCCTCCTAAGTTGCTACATCCGTCTGTTTCTGCCTTCCGAACATTGCTAACCCACTAGCTCTAAGCTTTTCAGGTGTGCAACATCCCAATAAGCACTGGGTGCAGTAAAAAACAAGCACTGGGTGCCAACTTCTTCATTGTCCCAAAAATGTTCCAGAAACAAGTTTTGCTTCAAAAAGGACAATCAAAAAGCAGGGGGTGCGTGTGCAAGAGATGAAAAGCATTCTCCTTTATACTGATTTATTGCAGGACATTTGTAGACTACTACTATTTTTTTTATTTATTGATAAATAAATTGATATCTCTATATATCTATATATACACACATACATATACACACACACACATATACACACACATACATATATATACATACATACACATATATACATACACACACATATATACATACATATATATACATACATATATATACATACATATATATACATACACATACACACGAGTCCTTGTTGACTCCATGAAAATGGATGCAAACAATCTGCAATCAAGATTTGTTTATTAGAAAATAAAAATATGCAGTGAAATGTAGCATGAAGTTCAGGTGCTCGTGCGTTCTAACTAGATGTGTGTGTGTGCAAACTGAAAAGTGTGTGGTTTATGTTGCATGTTAGTTATGAGTGTGCATATGCACCCAACTGAGAAATTGTTTTCTCTCCGTTTTGTTTCATTAGCCATTCTATCATTAGCAGCCCATCTGCTCCCCGAGTCCAATTCCACTGTCCCACGTTCTGTCACTTCACTTTGCCAAGAACAAAGACTCCCGAAATCCCTCAAACTCCTATTTAGCCATCGTTTAAGTCAACATGTTGACAGAAATGAGGTAACTGAAGGGTTCCTAAAGCGAATCCTCTTTAGCCTGCAGATAACTTGATAATGTAGATGTTAAAACGATAATAATCAAAACAGCTGATAAGGCAAAGGCTTAGACTAAACGACCCCGATATTCACTTTTAGCCCCCAATTTAACATATTTGAATTTAAAAAACAAACTATCAATATGAGTCGATATGCATCACAATTGCTCTAATAAACCAACTGCAGACAAATGCAGCACCTGACAGATTAGTCAAAAATTTATCATAGGGAATCATTTACCTGCTGGAAGGGCTGGATGTGGGGGCATTTCCCAGTAGAGCTTACAAATGCCAAAAGGGGGGTAAAAGAGCAAATGTTGCAAAGCGTTATACAAGCAATGAAAAATCTACCCCTGAAGACACAATGTTCAGTATATTAATAAAATGCAATTTCTAAATGTCATTTCCTTTACCATTTGTATTTGCATTGGAAACATGCAAACTCATTAAACTCTGCTTCCTGATGACAATGTGTATGATGACATTTACTGCATATTTACATTTGCTAACAAGCTTTTAATGCTGACTAAACATATCAAATGGAGCCAAATATTTAAGTTTGTAAAATTTGAGATATAGAAACACGACCGATTTTTTTAAATGTGTAATTTAAGAGTTGGTAGATTCTCAGTGGGAACAAAGTTTAGCATCCATCTTCATTTCCAGACACTCGAACGTCAACGATGCTGTTAATTGGCCAGAAAATTAAAGTGAAATGCATGTGTGAAAAGTGCTCATGTAGCATCTGACTGCATGATGCAAGTGTATAAAGTCAGCATAAAAGTATATCGTTTTACTTCATGCACTTAGACTTTTACATTAAATCTCAGAGGCTTGATATTATTCCATACTTACTGAATGAATACGCTCAAAAGTGTAAAAAGCAGGCGACGCCTCATTGCAGCCAACAGAATCAGTGTGCACACAAAATTGGGATTGTTTTCCAGCAGCAAGGCACCAATGAGGCATCAAACCTCTCGAAACAGAAGTGCTTTCAGAAGTGAAATGAGTAGCAGGAGAGTGATGAACATGTGATTTTAAATTCACAGAGTGAAGTTTTTATTACAAAACTCATCAATACTCTAACAGAAGGCAAACCATTGTTGCATTAAATTAATCCATGTGTCCTGTTGCCATGGTTATGTTGTAAACTACACCTGGAGTTACAAAAAGAGGCATCAGTTGTTCAGTCTGATAAATTTTGGTGCTACAAACAAAAAAAACACAACTAAGCTGAATACAGGAGCATGAGAGGAAGGTAGACGGGCTTATTTGAAGTCCCCAATAAAACAAGTTGAAGTCCCGTTTACATGCCCAAGTGAAAAATTGGTAGAGAAAAGCAAACATTTACTCTTAGTTCTGGTTGTTGGGGAGCAATGCCCTGCATGTTTTATAGGAGTCGGTGCTTAACACACCTGTCTCATACGGATGGCTCGTTAGGCTTAAAAAGCAGATGAGCAGTTCCATGAATCTGCATCAGGTGTGGTCAAGTCGGAGAACCAAAAGTTGTCTCTGGACAGATGCAGTGCATCCGACCATATATGGGGGAGAGCATAAAAAATATAGTGGGAGAGAAGAAAAGTGGAGGGCGAGTCCTGAACCAGTGACAGAGATGTAGGTGGGACCAAATCATTCACAGGCTGAAGGAAAGACATGAAAAAAAAGGTTTAAACCTTGTGGAATTATTTTTTGCTGAATGCATTTTAATTTGTTTGCATATTAATTCAAAATATTACTTTTAATCAAAGTGATTCAGGAAATGAGCGCCTGCTTTGTTTAATCAGAAGTTTATATGCAAAACTTATTGCAAGGAATGGAAAAAGCAATCATTTCTTTATCATTAGTTTTCCAACTTAGTGATTCACTGAAACTGAGAATCAGTTTGTTACATTTACCAAAATGGTGTTTATGGATGTGCTGAGCAAACGTCATCGCAACGTGCTGTTCATCACGGCCCACATATACCTGTGCAGTAATTGAAAACTCAGAGCTCCAGGCGGCACTTTGATGGCCATGCTAAGCAGAAAATGAGGCGCAGCCGTTGCCCCGGTTACGCAGTGTTTTGACAAGAGACGACAGCCCTGGGGGAGTTATTAGCAAAGTTTCCACTGACGTACGATTTCTCATAAGACTGTAAACCGTTTTCAGTGGAACAACATCCAATACGACTGCTGAACTTCACAACAACGGCGGCGGAATAATCAAACACGTTTATGTGCAGATAAGCTTTAAGTTTGACGTTATTTCCTAACAGTCAGGGCTTTATTGGCTTTATAAGTGTAAGCAATGGGTCTGCCAGGTGAAAGTAACTGGAGTGATGATGCAGATACTCGCCGTCTTCAAACTGATGTGAAGATTCACCAGAGAAAAAGGAAAGGCCTTCATTAAGTCAATAACCTCCACGATACACAGAATGCTAAGAGTCACTTCATTTTCTTAATGCCCATCTAGCATTAATGCTAAATATGACATAACTGTCAGAGCTGCTGGTTTGAAATAAAGCTGACAGAAACATGAATATAAAAGAGGAATATGTGGAGAACAGGTGAAGCAGCTGTGCAGCAAAGCCAGCAAGACATGTTCAGGACTTTCTGTCCCAGGGACAGACGCATTAATAGACAGTTTGCATTATAGACAAAGTTCTTATTCGGGTTCTTTTAAAAACAGCAGCTTAAAAAAAAAGGTTTATTTAGAAAAAAAAAAATCTGCCTAACTTGTCGCCTATCAAGTTAGAAACGTGACGCCATGATCTGCTGTGAACAGTTCGGTGCTTGAGGAGCATTAATGCACCCCATCCTACAAAGTGGTACAAAGGTTGTAACAAGTACTAATTCAGCAACAGCTGAATGAATCAACAATCAGCAGCCGCTGTGACGTTTCTTATTGCCTGTAACTCCACTAAAATGTAGCCACACACTGTTTATTAGCACGAAATGACCAGAAACAAAGCATCTCTTCCTGCTGCAGGTATGTTTCCATGCTCCATTCCCAGCAGTTGCTTTGTTACAATCCTGCTCATTTAGTGGGATTATTTCAAACAGTTGGTCTCTTCTAGATTTTCCATCAAAATACACACACACACACATTATTTTTAATCAAGTTTTACAGTGCTGACCAGTTATTATTCAGAGACAAGTCGTTTCCTTTTTTAAGAGCCAAACTGCATGCAGGTCTGCAGATCATCCCAGAAAATCAACACACTGGTGACTGATGCCGTGTTATGTGACCCTGCTTGCTGAGGTTTTACTGGTGAGCAATCAATGACCTCCAGTCTGGACTTAGTGGATCATGCAAGAGCTGAGACACACACACCTCTAAGAGCCTATTGGATTTCTTTATACTCGAAGTGACTGTCAGAGCTAAAATGGCCACCTTCTCCCTCAGGACCTTGGAAATGAGCCTTTACAACGCAACACCCTACAAAGCAGGAAGCATGTTGACGATGGGTTGCTTCACTCAACTTGCAGAGATAACTGAGCTCCTTGGATAGTTTTACTTTGCAATGAGCTGATTGGAGTTCAACTTAATGGCCGCTGTAGGGCATTAGTGATGTTCTGGGGTGATTAAACAAATGTTTTCCATCAAATCAGACCAAATTCTCTAAAGAAAAAAAAAGCTTTTTCATGTAAAAATGTCAAAACAAACAGGTTGTGCATCTGTTTGAAACAAAGCATTTGCACAACATGGCTGTAGAAGCGGCTCCAGTTTGAAGTTATCCGCTTTGAATGCAGACTTCTGGCAGATTTATGGGAGTTGTATCAACAGCGAGATCTACTACCTTCTACT
This sequence comes from Pseudomugil tenellus, assembly GCA_037177515.1. NCBI lineage: Eukaryota > Metazoa > Chordata > Actinopteri > Atheriniformes > Pseudomugilidae > Pseudomugil > Pseudomugil tenellus. Next base: position 21,713,245 of record JBAMHX010000018.1, on the reverse strand, counting down.
GTGACCCCAGCTGAGTGTGACCTTTGATAAACAGCAGCCAGTATTTACACCGCAGCCACACCGATAGCCTCTGCTTTCTCTGACATTTACAGAGTTGGGTTTCAGGTTGCCTCAGGCAAGGGAGGCATACAACCGATGGAGTGGAAGAGGAAAATAAGTCTTCAACACCATCCCTTTCCCTCTATCAACCACGACCTGCATTCACATTCAACCTTGCAGCGTTGGAGGGAATTTCTACAAAGTGTGCAGCCTTGTTTTATCATTGAGAACAAATAAGTTTAACATTAAAAAAAAAAAAAAAATCATTACTGCGTGCTTACTACACATTACACTCCAGGTTTTGCTTCTCTTGTGTTCCATGTCTTTAAAAGCTTCAACGCCTTCTATTTATCATTTTACATGTGTCCAAAACACTGCATTAAAATGGAGCACAAGTTGGTTACTGCAGTAGTTTAAGTCCCTGCAGTGAGCGCCACAATAATCCCGCTTTTCATTTTAACACCATTAACTTTTAGAAATCAAAGCAAGTACATCTTCATAAACGTTGACGCACTGAGACCTCGTGGGCTTTTACTTATAATCTAAACTGTAAAGCAGCAACAAAAAGCATCTGATTAAATGGGTTTGTGGGCCAACGTCTCTGAGGTACTTTGATGCAAGAGAAACCGGATCTATTGTCTTATCCGGGAGAAGCATTTTCTTACACGATGCTCATGTCCCGATCCCCCCCACCCGTGCATGGATTATTAGGCAGCGGGCAGACATCTGGAGCATTTTCTTCTCATCCAAACAAGCAAAGCAGTTCAAGTTTCTTCTTGGTCGCCATGTTTCACTTTCAAATGAATGTGACTATTTTGCATGTATATTTTATAATCGTATCGACCTCATGTTGCACCGTCTTCACATAAACGCACGGCCAGCTTTTCATCCGTTTGCTATCTTTTAGGAATAATTTTCTTCCTCTTTTTTTATTATACTCGAATTCAATGTCAAGCAGCACTAAAATTTCCAGCATTAAACACTGATTCTGACATTTTGTTGAAACAACCATCCTCCATCATTATGTGGTTGAGAAACTGAACTTTGTTTCCTGCTTTTCGCTTTGCATCCCTGTATCCCAACCGGAAATCTTCGTGTTTGGTGCACGCATCACGGCCGATTCTACACAGAAACCCACGAGGACGTTATTGAAGAAAACGAGCAGAAGAGACGAGGCTGAGGGTCAGACTGAACTTTACCAGCTGGAAAGAGCTCAGAGAACACATACAAGTCCGATGCTGGATACGTGTGTTAAGGTGCTACTTAAAAGATTTCATTGCAGTCGCTGCATATCTGTCATTGTGAATAAAGTTTCATCAATTCTGAATCTGATGTCGCTCTACAGTAAAAACAAGACTTTGTACTTATGCTGCTTTTTTTCCTCTTAAAATCTGGTTTCTCTTAGGTGTGGCACGTTGTTTCAATGATAAACCTCATTCAGACGATCAATATAAATCTTATTTCAAAAGACCGAAGAGGGAAAAGCAGTAAGATCATCTACAGGTTTTGGTCATCAGGTTTGTTGCTATGAGGAAAATTTAGAATACTGCGGTAATAAAATGTTTCCCATTAATAAGATTATTCAACACAGAAGTTGCTTCATTTTTCAATCTGAATTTCTAAAATTTCCCCTCTTTTCTCTGGTCATCTCTCCCAATTTTTAAAAACAAAAGCTAAATTTTAGGTTAAAGAGAAATATCTTCATTGAAGTGATTCCTGTTGCAGACACAGCATTAATACTACTGGGCATTTTAGAAATTATGAACAAATAAAAGTGTTTATTGCTACTGTTGGGTGAATGAATACGCAGTTTCAAATCCAAAGATTCATCAGGAGCATGCTGTTTGGGACAGATGGTGAAATAAATTGAAAGCCTGTGCTGCTGTTTGACAGGGAGACAACGTAGTTAAAGGACTCATGCACGCTTTGAGAGAACTGAAGCAAAAAACATAAAAAAAAAAAAAATAGTCTAAAACAGGTTCAGGCCTGTTTAATTATTCCAGCATCTGACCTGCATTATGAGTTCAAACCAACTGAGTCTGTTCATTTTCCATACAGCCTATCAAATTCAGGGTTGCAGGCAAGAGGCAGGTACATCCGGTACACATCTTTTAGCTCTGCATGACAACTGTGCTGCAAGACGTACCGACAAACCATTCCAGCTCTTGTTTTGTACCTGCCAGTCAGACAGCAGCACTTATTAGTGGTCCACCAGTGGGAGCTGCTGGTTGATGCTCCATGTAGGAGCTGCTGGGTTTTGTCATTTACAAGCCACACAGCGATGCCACAGGAAATGTAAAAACATGTCACCCGGTTCTGAATGCACATGTTTAAGATACATGCTTACCCTTAAAAAACATCTCCCGTTTGTCACCGAACATGTCTATACGAGCTCTGTCTAAGCGCATTTAAATATTTGCACACCCCTACGTTCTCGCCGGATGCTCACATTAAACCCTGGCATTTCTTTTTGCAGCATGTCGGCAGCTTTCGTTCCGAGCGTCCTAAAGGAAAACGTTAACCCCAATCTGTCTTGGCAGATCTGGCGCAGGTTTTCCACGGAGAACAGCTTCTGAGACGGAATCAGTAAAGCTTCCCGTCACATGTACCTGCAAAGCTTCAACAGGCAAAAACATCGCAGTCTTCAATATCTGCAACATTTACATGATGCTGCACAATTTTTGTCCATGTCTAGATATAACATCGATCATAAACCTGTAGTAATAAGAGAAGCAGAGTGGAAATCTAAAGCAGAACTCCAGCAACCAAATCTAATTTGTTCACTCAAAATCTGCTGTTTTTGTTCACTTTAACAAGCTAGATCCGTTATAAATTAAAATAATCCAGCCGTCAACCGAAATCTACAGATCTTCCAATGTGATCTTTTCGGTTTGCTAGAAATGACCAAAAAAGGGGTTTGTACTGGACTGGGAACACTGGAAAAAACCCTTTATTTATGTGTGTGTACATGTGTCCCTACACATTTCCAACTTTAAATGGCCATGTGTGTCTTTTAGCGCTTTTTGTTCACAAAGTCATAAAAAAGGTAAAAATAGCACATGCACATGTGCTCCATTAACAATCAGCATCTGTCATGTTAAATTTAAACATGGAAACTTTTTCTCCCTGGTGTGTCTGCGTCTCATATGGAAGCACTTAACATGTTTCTACTTCACACACATGCAGACAGAGGGAAAGATGAGATAAGCTTCACATGTGGTTTATTTTATTTGATTTAGTGAGGGATTCCCTGTGCCTGCTCTCTCTCTCACACACACACACACACACACCACTCCAGTTTCACCTCCCGCCAGAAACTGGGGAGTTAAAACTGCTGGAAAACAAATTCATTTAACTCCAGGACTAAACGGGAACCAACTGTCCACAAATCCATCTGTTCATCACCCTGCTGGCTTAAAATCCCACCCGAAGCACCTTCCTCAATTATTTATAGGGATGGGAGGAAGAACTAGAAGAAAATCGGGTGAACAGTGTGTTTGGGACTGAGAGAAAGGAAAAACGGATCTATTGATTTACAGTGAAGACATTTAATCCAGTTTTCACTAACATAAGATGCAGAGCTAAACTTTACCTGAGAGCGGGCTCAAACTGCAGCCACATTTCACCGACACACAGCTGCAACCACGCTAATAAGAACCACTTATTTCATTACCGTGACTGTTCCAATCATTTTAAATATGTTAATCAGATGGACAAAGACATGCGCAGCAGAAGCTTTGCTGCAGTGAGGATGCATGTTAGGGAAATGTGTGTGCGGCTTAATCTTATACTCGTGTGTGTGTGGTGATATAGAAATTCTGCCCAATGTGGATTTGCAACACTTTGACATCAAAAGCAAAGCAAAGTGGAGAAACGCGTGTCTGGGAGAACACGTGTGTCATGTGGGCTAGCTGTGGTGATGAACTGCATTCAACTCTGCGTCTTAAAAACAGCTTTTGAGAGTTGCTGTAATCCTAAAAACAGCCACATTCACCTCAATACACGGAACATTTCAATGTGCAGACGTATCACAATCACGGTCGTTAAAGAGCTCTGGACATGTGGTTACAGAAAAGGCAAAAACCAAACCAAAAAAATGTGCATAGGTCATTCATTACCTACCATGTAAATAAATCACCATGATCCATTTACAGATGAGCTCAAAGTAAAAGTCTTCCCCATATCCACCAAGTTCAGGTAAACATATAACTTAGATGTCACATGCATACAAAAAGTCCAAATTTGTATTTTCAACCAAAATTATTTTTAAATAAACCAAGTTACGTTGTTACCATGGCTACAATGGTGTATATATATATA
>JBAMHX010000018.1:21673969-21690689 GCA_037177515.1 Pseudomugil tenellus | reverse complement strand
TACATTAATGGTAAAAGGAAAAAACAGCAAGGAGATGGGAGCAGACACAGTGGTGCTCTTCCCGCTGCTATCTCTGATAGCGAGTGATGGAGGAGCGACAGAATCGATGAGCCATTTTTTTTCTCTGCTTTTGCACTTCAGACACAAAACATAACAGCCGTATCCACATACATATCCACGGACACACTGACCCCTGAAGCTCTTTTTTTGAGTGCTTGGGAATGGAAACATTCTTGAAAGAGTCCCCAGAGAGAAGGAACACAGGATGGAAAAGGGGTGTGGGGTGGCAACGTTTAGGGGTCCAACAGTCCAAGTCAGCACGAACACATCTGGCCACCAAGATGATCTCATTTCTATTCCGTTTCTCTCGTCATTTGATCCAATTGATTTTTTTCCCCCTTTTTTGTCTTCTGTTCCTTTTCATGTCAGCACTAGTCCTAAAATAGACAGGGTATGATGGAAACTACTTACATGCCCACTGCAAAACATGCACACACAAAAGTGAAGCCTTTGTTTGCTGTGGCAAGTTAAAGCGATGATCATTGGTCTAATTAAATATCCGCATGAGCTTGTGATGTGTGGCTGTCTGGCTTTTGGGCATCTTTTGTCAGTGAAGATATTGAAAGGAGAGAAAGCTGTGAGCGTCCTTCTGTTAAGAGAGACATCAATCTCAACCAGATGGTAAAAGAAACACAAAAGGGTTTAATTAAATTCATGGATAAAGTAAAAGCAGGAAGAAAAAAGGAGAAACCGCAGGAACGAGCATACAGAGAGAGACGAAGGGTGGCATTTCAGTATTCAGAGGTAAAATCTACGACAAAACTCAGGGCTTTTACAGGAACTTGTCTCAGGATTTGTCCCATTTCATATTTTATGTTGCCTCATTTTCACACTACCACAAATTGTTAAGAGTTTTGCACACGTTCAGGACAGCAAATCATCACATTACAGTCATGTATCAGATGCTTTTCTCCAGAGTCACTTACATCTGAGAACATGAACACCACAGGCACAAAAGTGTCAAAGTTATCCAAAGCAACTGGAAGGAGCGCATCTAATGATTTTCTAAAGCAGGTGTGACCGAAGTTGGTCCTCCAGGGCTACCGTCCCGCGGGTTTTCAGTGTTGTCCCCCCCCCCGCTCCCAATTCTATATGGATCCATAAGTCTGTTAAGTTCTGCACAATGACTTATTGATTCAGGTGTGTTGGAGCAGTGAAACATGGAAATTCTGCAGAAATGTTGCCTTTGTGGACCAACAAACACTTTTCTAAACCAAATCTCAAAACTATGTAAAAAAATCTGACTCACATCAGGTGTTTTTATATTCCATTGTGTGGTTCAGGGTCGATGATTGCATACATTTACAAATCACACCAATGTCAAGTCATGAGTGAATTCCCCGTCATGAAGCGGAAGACACCATGGAGATGCAGGAAGTCCCGCTGGACAGGACTGGAGCAGCTCTTGGTTAAAAGAAACAAACTGAGAGGTTCAACGTCTCATCTCACATCAGCAGTTACTGCTGACCCTTTAATCTTGCTTTCTCCTGTCTTCCAGTGAGTCAGGAGATTCTAAAGAGCCATTATAAATTTTTACACATGGGTGGGGGGGACTGTTTAACCACCACTGACAACTCCACCCATTGCAGTTCCTAATGCTTGAGGCGCTTTACAGCTTAATGCATGCAAACTCACACTCCCAATCAGCAAAGTAACCGATGTCATTTAAAGTTTCCAGAGATGCACAAGAATGCTCCAAGGATGCCAAGTCCAACAGAAGTGACTGGGAGAAATTTCAGACCCCAGTAATCACTGCTTTAATTACATCTTCTGCCACCATCTTTTAGCCTTCCTTTATCCACATCTCCTCTTGGCTTCAGTTTATGGCCAGACGTTTGTCACGTTGCCATCGTCCTTATGCCTTCCTCTGCCGTTCTCACTCAAGCAAACAGTTCTCAGTTTCATCTTTCTTTCCACTTTTTTGTCGACTCAAACTACACATTCCTGCTTGCTTTCTCTTCGTCCTATAGCCGATAAAACATTTGTAAAAGCAGCATTTTTGAGTGCAATGTTTGCACAGGCATATGGCCACAAAAATGCAGCTTTGAAATGGCACAGTGGGGGAGAGTAAGGTACTGTGTGTCCATTATGTTTCCAGTCTAAGTACAGGATTCTGCATTAATTTACATGGTGCGAAGCTTGTCTGGAGCCTAAACCATATAAACACACAGAGACAGAGAGAGAGAGACAGAGACAGAGACAGAGAGAGAGAGACAGACAGAGAGAGAGACAGAGAGACAGACAGAGAGAGAGACAGAGAGACAGAGAGAGAGAGAGAGAGAGACAGAGACAGAGACACAGAGAGAGAGACAGAGAGAGACAGAGAGAGACAGAGAGAGACAGAGAGAGAGGTGGGGCTTCATTTACGAGTAAAATGACTTCCCCACCTTCCTCCACCTCTTTCTGGCAACCTCATTTTAAGTCTTTGTCAACTCTTGACTCTGCTCATTAGTATTTGTGTGTACACCTGAAGTAATTTAACCCTACTTTTCTTAGTCTGATGTAGAATTTCTTGACCAGTGATAATCCGGAAAACAAGAGTCACATGAATTCTCATGTCCAGTCAATGTGAACATCAATGATGAAATTCCATCCAGTGATTTTACAAGTTTGATTTTTTTTTTTTAAACATGTCTCAATAGTCACATCTAATACACAACGGACCAATTAGAATACATTTTGGCAACATCGCGAGCTGTGCAAGTGTCCTTTTGTTGCTAGAACATCCGTTTGTTTTAACTTCTATCAGGAAGCATTTGCAAGAAGGGATTTTTTTCCTATTCAAATTGATCGAGCTTGTTTTCTAATCTCACGTGTTTATCGATCTGTATATGCAGTTATCAAATTACTACCCAGCCCTAATAAAAACCCAGATAGAAGGTGCTTTCAAGCAGCATGGGATGGAACACACACTCAGAATGGTGTCCAAACAGCTGGCCATGGCTTGTGTCCATGTGTCCCTGTTTGTTCTCTGTGTGACATGCAGACAGAAGGGCAACTCTAGGCCAATCTGTGTGTGTTCACATTGGCGTCTAAACCATTTACAGCCCTACATCACCTGCTGCCTGGCTCTCACATGCCGTTTAGCTTGTTAGCATATATGAGCAGTTATAAACAGTAAGACAGATTGAGCTGTGCTTGTAAAATAGGTTGCAACTGATTGCCCAATTGATCAAATATTATTGGAGAAAGCGAGTGGCAATAAAAACTTCAGAATGAAAGGTAGGACCTTGTATAGAGCATAAACATGCAGTTCAAAGCCATATATTTGCATGGCGTACTGGCCAAGACATCCTCTTAGCACTAAAATTAGGATGAACTTATTTTCCATTTCCATTTTCCACTGCTGGATCCTGTCAGCAGTCGTTCCAGAAAACCGTGTGCTCAACCACTTATTCCTTCCTCCACTTCATTCACTTCTTCTGATAGTTGTTTCATCTCTTGTTTATGCAGTGGTTGGCATTAATTGTCATTTACTCCTACATGCTCACCAAGTGGTGCCAAAAATTCCAACTGCTTCGGGCTGGCTGCGTTTTAATCATTCAGGCAGAACATAAAAACATGGACATGCAAGACTCCCACAAAGCACCTACGCTGATCTGCGGGGGACCGTAGTACAGCTGACACATGAATATTCTATGAAAATAAGATTTCCAAGGATGGAATAGAAATGAGAATCAAAACAAGATTTTTGTCAATTCGGTTGAAAAAAAAAAAAAAAAAAAAAAAAAAAAAAGACCTTCTGGATTTTCATGGTGAACTGTTAGCGATTCATTTAAGCATGCACTGCAGATGCAGAGAACAGGTTTAGCGCACCACACAGTGGGGTCATATTTAGGTAAATCTTGATTCTGATTCTCAACAGTGCAAGACCCAAATCCATTTTACCACTTAGGCCTAAGCTATGGATAGAGGTGGAGGGCTATGTGATTAGTGACGTAACCTATGAATGGAGGTCTTTCAGAAGAAGACCCAAATGGAGCAACAACATCACAATTCAGCCAATGAGACATCACACATGGAAAACTGGCTTAATTCCAACAGCCTCCTTCACTGCATAACAAGGTGTAATAATACGTTTGCTGGCAGATTAAAGTGTAGATTCAATATTAAGTTAATAATTGTTGATCCAGCACACCAATTTTTATTTAGACATTTTTTATTATCATGGAGCCCTGAGGTGTTATGGGATAAATTCATATCCCAAATACTTTAAAGATAAAACAGGTTTTCATGTAATTTCATATAAAGTCTACAAAAAAAAAAAAAAAAAGAAAAGAAAAGCTGCAGATTGTTCAACAAGATCCCAGGGAGTTTGGAGATGAAGGACTGAAACTATCCTTGAGAGAAAGTTAAAAACGAGGGTAAGAGACAGAAGGACGTATGATGAAAGAAAAGAGAGCCGGAGGCCTTTGTCTCTCCGCCTTTTCTCATTCTTCAGTATCATGGGAGTCGGTGTGCTACATTAGAAACAGGATCAGCTGATATCCCACATTCTGAGCTGGTCTGAGTGCTAGTTCAGCCTTGCGTTTCAGATAGAAAAATTAAGTAAACAACTTTTGTTGAATAAAGTGGGAGGAAAAAAAATCATTTAAAAATGTGAATTTTACATTTTCACTTCCCTGAGATAAAAGCACATTTCAGCATTGAGCAAGAATGTGAAGGACAAGTTTGAGTGCAGTATGCATGCTTTATTTCAAACATTTAGTTACACTTAATGAGTATGAGTCACTATTAGCTCCACAACATTTCTCTTTGGGAAAAGAAAGCATCAGTGTGGACATAGTCCTTAAAATTTAAGCAGCTAGTAAAAATATTGAAATGCACTATGATTCTTTTTCACAGTTATTACCAAGCGTTTGCCCTCTTGTTCTATGCAAGTAGTGACAAAAACAGTTTAGACTCAGTTATACATGAAGCCTTACTGGGATCAAGTCAGATGAATGAAGCACCTTTATAGGTTCAATGTTACCATCTACAATTTGTGTGTTTCAGCATGAACTGGTGTTGCGACAACATTTTTAAGCATGTGGGACTGCATTTATTGAAATGCTAAAAATGGTCCAAGTCTTCATCAGTACTGTGCAGGATGCATTAATGCAGCCATTCGCCAGGTGTCATTGACACATTCTGGGACCTTTTCAGTCACATTGAGATTTTAGTTCGGTTCTGTCCAGACCTGCAAGGCTAGCCTGCAAGTTTTTAACTGTGACCCTTTGTGTCAGAGTCAAATAACATTTCTGTGTCTGTGCACTTGAAGACGACCCAGCATGCACAAGAGTGTTTCTCACTGTTGGTATGGGAGGTCATAAATCGTTGTGTGCAGACATTCAGGGCCTTTCCTCACCGACAGTCCCCTCGTCCAATCATAGCTCACTGGGGAGATGCTTGTCACCACGGAGACAGGCATCAGGGCCACCATGGCAATACGAGACAGCTCAGTCTAACACAGACAACTTGCCACCGCTGATAGATGGGAAAGAGTTTATTTTCCTCCCCTGATCCGAACCAGTCTTAATTTTATTCAACATATTTGTTGTGTTGCTCCTCTAGCAGCAGTTTAAGGATTTTACTCAGCCCAAAACTCACAAGTATCATTTATGTTTACTCGTTTTGAATATAAGCAAGTTTGATTTGTCACTATGCTCGTTAATTCATTCTCAAGGCAATAAACTTTCAACATTTGCCATAGTTATATAAAATGTGGTGGATCTTTGGGCCTCAAGAGCTGCAAATGCAAGTGTTCCAGTAGCCTGTCCATGGAGTGGGTTGGTCTGGATATTAATGCCATGACATGGCTTTTCCACCATGACATGGCTTTTACACCATGACAAGTATCAGCTGCATGTCTGCCATTTCTGTCCTCATGGTTAATTTATAATTCGTAAACTCACCATAACCCCATTGCTCTTAATCAGTTTAGGTGCCAGCAGTTGACCACTGGGCGTCCAGGCTGCATAGGTTACCATTTATCTTATTAAAGACCTTTAACTGCTCTTTCAAGACAAGACCCGGAAACTACTCCACAAAAGGGGGACATGGAGGCATGGAAATGAAGATTATGGAGAGAGAAGCTTGAATGGACGAGTAGGTAGTACGTCATTTCTATGACTGAAACTGCTTCAAAATAGAACATAACAACTAGCCGAGGTTAGAGTGCAACTAAGCTCGGTGGTGCCGCTTTAAACAGGAAATTCATCTAGTAAACAAGTATCTCATTAAGGATGTTGGTGAAACCATTCCTTACTTCCATCTCATTTAAAAAATAATGTTTTAGATATAAGAATGCAATGTAAAGTTTTGGGGGTTTTTTGGGAGGGGGAGGGGAGAGAGATCTGGAGAGCTCTAGTAAAGAGACTTTCTAAAAATGACTGAACAACATTTGTAGCCCTGCAGGTACCGCTGGTCCACTAAATGCCATACATGCCCAAAAAAGGACAGTCATTACTGCAAATGCCTACAAAATAAAAAAAAGGGGGGAATCCAATTCTCAGGGGATCATTTCTGAAGTTTGTACTCTGCAGAGAAAACATTTTCTATTGAAAAGTTTGTTGATGCCCCTCCAAGGTAATTTTTCAGACATTAATGGTAAGCAAGGTGATCAGTGGAACAGCGATTAGAAAAGAGGAAACTAGTCTCAAGAAGAAACATTTAAACATACCAACTACTTCTCTAAACAAAGAGTCATTCTCCTGGATTACCGGTTTTAAACTTCTTTACCACTGCGGGGGCTGAAGATGTGGATTCAAGACCAAACGTGTCTTGATCATAAGCTACGAGCCTTAAACCTGGGCTTGATTCCCATGGCAACCAATCACACAATGATGAAAACATGAATCTAGCTCACATACAAGCATCAGATTCCACCAGTGAATCTCGACCTACCATCAACACTGCAAGGGAATTCCCAGCTGGACTTCCCAAATTACACTCTTATTCCTGGGATCGCGGGAGAAGCAGTGAGGTCACATCTCACAGGACCCAAACCGACATGAGTAAGGTTTCACTGCTTTAGTACACATATATGCTCAAGTCTGTCTGTTAGTGTGTCAGATCTGATGTTATCTGGTTTAACAAGTTTCTATATTTACACCAAGTTCAGGATGTTTAAAGGCATCTTATTCAAATTCAGAAAAAAAAGTCATGAAAATCTACATAAAACATCTAAAAAGGAGCCAGGAGGTTTTAGTATCGATTGGAACCTGTGCAAGGATGTTGAAGCTTTGTTTGGGGACAGAAGAGAGAGCAGAGTCCGGTCCTCAAGCGCCACTGTCCTTCAAGTGTTGAGTTTCCCTGCTACAACACACCTGACTCAAGTCAATGGGTAATTGGAAGACTTGTGTCAAGTTTGACATGAAGCTTAGCACAAGTCTAACCAAGTCTGGTGTGATCTGCATGTTTTAGATGTTTTCTCTGCTGCCAAACACCAGATTTCATGAGAAGGTTAAACAACTTGTCCTCAGGTCCTGAAGGTCTGTTGAGGATCTACGGTTTTTAGCCGTTTCGCAGCAGGACAACCTCTAAAACCTGCAGGACTGTAGCCTTTAAAGACTGGAGTTTGTGACCCTGTTAAAGAGCAGCGTTTCAATCCTGAACTGGATCCTGCACGTTTTACATATTTCCACATTTTAAAAACTCTTAGCAGGCTTGCAAAGAACTATTAGCAGTTTGGAAACATCTATAACATGCAGGGCAAGGGATGGGGTCACAACAATGCTCTTAAAGAATAAATATAACAGCTGTCCCCTCGGGTTCTGTGATGGAGACAAGATTTTGGTAACCGAGCAGTAAAAGGCTTTGAGACGACTGATAGATTCTGTTTACTGCCCTTTCTGTAGGCATTTGACTTGAACTTTAGGCCAACAGCAATTAAAAAAAAAAAAAAAAAAAAAAGAGTGCCGTCGCCAAAAGGTTTCCAAATGCCACAATAGTCAAAAGACGATGTAACTTCATCTGCAGAGGAAATGCATTATGTTGCTTAGATTAGAACTGGAAACAAGAGTCGCTGCATAAAAAGGGCTGTAAAACTTTAAAGATCTTTAATCTTAACATTTACAGCATTGGAGGTGAATGCAGTGGGTATCTCCAAAGGTGTCTTTCATACGTGCAAGGTTTTCAAAGCAGGTAATGTGAGACGAGTCACCATGGCAACACAAACATTGTTAGAGCAGCTTTTAAAATTAAAAGCGTTTTGTTGGGAATTTTAACATTTCACTGTGATGTTATAACATCGTTTTTTTCTGGTCCAACCTCAACCAGCTGCTTTCAAGACTTAAGTTGGAGGCTCCAGTATTAAAGAACCACAAGTATATATATTAAGTCTGCTGTCCATCTCCTTCCCATCCTCTGACCTTTAAGACTACCATGTCACTTGTTCATAGCAGAGTATTAGAGCAGAGCTCATGTTTCCCTTCATGCAGCTGTTGGGCAATTCCCCGTGTACTGAATTCAAGAAATCAGTATGTGTTGGAAATGAGAATGTTTGTTTTATGAATGAAAAGTCTGCAGCAGATCATTTAAAGCCAGCACCCTTCCTGATACAGCGCCAAATCTTTTGCTGGGTTTCAATCTAAATGTGGGATGCGCAAGATCTGTAATTACACAGAAATTAGCTTGCTATTCCTAACGATACAGCTCTTAAGAGCTCTGAATGATGCATAAAATATTTATGTACTGTGACTACAACTTAACGGGTATAAAATCATGTTATGCAATGAAAAACCTGCAGGTATGAGCACATAAACATCTTACATTTGTCTGCTAGTTACAGATGGGTCATTTTTGTTTGAAAGCAACAAGTTGAGATCTCAGTGGCCCATTACATTCACTACATTTGTCTTATGGACCTCTGATGGCTGGAAACACCTGCATCAGGTGTTTGGTAAAGTTTTAAAGAAGTGCTTTGAGACTGCTATGGAACAACAAATTGCAGCTTGTAAACTATTTTAAGACATCACCTGCACTGGATATTTTAGTCCACAGTTTGTCCCATTTTCATCAAAATTAGTATGAAGGAGTGTCAACATGCAGAGAAACAGGAAGGCAGAGTCATAGGATGCAGTTGTTTACTGGAGGGCTTATAACAGCAATCCACATCTGTTGAGTCAGTGTGGTTGAGGTCACCAGACATTTTGGCACAGATTCAGAGATTTGCTCGACTCCTTCAAAGCTTCTCACACAAACATGCACTATATCTATTGCATTCAACCGGTCTTCAACCTTTTTGAAAAATGGCTTTAAAGCTGCAGCGTAAACAAAGGCTTATTCTCAATTTAAAGAAAAATAATGTGTTTAATGCAAGAACACTGGTAGCTTGGTGCTTGTAGCAGGAAGTTGTATACACATATACAGCAGGACACACCGTGCAGAAAGATCAGACTCAATATTTTCAAACATGTTTCCATCTAGTTTCCACTCCGACTTCATCTTAGAAATATTTGGAAATCGCCTTAAATATTCTGCAGGTTGTTTTAATCTTGATGGGCAAGATAAGGTTGACAACACTGTCAGTGTCCTCTGATTTAGCACATTTATGACATAACCTTTGCCTGGGCAGAAAAAAAAAATCACATGACAAACTGGAGATTGCAGGGGTTTATTATTAGCAGCTGTTTTACCTCTTTGCACTGACAGAAATCACTCAACCAATTTGACAATTTGCACAACCAGAGGCATAACGAGTGAGTGGCCATGTGAAAGCCATGTGTTTTTTTAAATGCAATTTTAAAAAAATAAAACTTCTAATCAGAAGCACAAGGAGTTATAAATTGTTGCAAAGTGGTTAAATAAAAAAGGACTCTGGACTTCTGCAGAAGTGCAAAAGATCTTATGGCAGGCCACAGTACAAGTCTAGTCAAAGTTATTTCAGTCAAGAAATAGTTATATAAACAAATAGTTATAAAAACCTTTACTTAGGCCACCGTGATTTTTTTGACAAATTAGTAAAGATACAACTTTAGTATTATTCGTCATATTAAACTCTACAGCCAAAAAGTTACTGTGCTGAATATTCCAAGGAGAGAACTTTTGAAAGGCTTATTCTACGAACTGCCTTGTAGGATAAGCAGACAAATTTACTGGTTGCTTATTTGGCCATTTTCATAGATGATATAATAATTCAACTGTCAGTTTTTTTCGTGTTCCAACACTATGAAAAGCCACAGAGTCAGTCACTACAAAGATAAAGTTTGATTCCTGAGAAAAGTGCTATATAAAAAAGGATTGGATTAAATAAAACAAACAAAAAAAAAAACAATGTGCTGTTCAGGACTAAAAGGAAAAATTAGAGGGAAAAAAAGGAATTCACTGTGCTGTTGCATCATCTCTGTATGAAATGCAATGTAAGAAATCGATACACGATTTAGGACGATGAGCCTTTTGTGTGCATTTACCAGGGAAGGGGGCCAGGACAAGAAAGCCAGAACAGTCACTGGCTCACCATTAATGTAGACAGAAATATGCAGATTCAAACCATTCTCTGGCAAACTGGGACAAAGATTACATGAAAATTCATCTCATGGTGTGAAAAGCTTTTTACTGCCCTTATTTCTCACACCTGGTCTCAAGGAATGACGTACAACTATGTTTCTGCAAAACCATTAAAAAAGCAAATAAAAAAAATAAACTGAGTTTAAATGAAATACTGAACATGATCTGCATAAAAAAATGAGAAAGATGTGCTTCAGTTGTAAACAGGGTCTTTTCAGTGGAATACCTGAAGCAGCAGAACTTATTCAAAACCTTTAAAACTCGTTCTAGCACAGTCTATCGCAGATCAGGGACTAGACTCCCCGGATCATTCCCTCTCCATCACAGATCATGTGCACGTAATACAGGAACAGCTTTAGCCACTGTAGAAATACTGAAGGGGGAGAGATGGGGAAAAGGAGATGAATTGGTTTCATATCCCTCTAATTCCAGGATTCTGCCCTGTAGAGCCTGCAAAGATTAGCTTTCACTGCAGTCGCTGCAGCAAGTGTGTGTATAAGTGTGTGCTTGTGTGTTGTGTCCTGTACTGCACTCAACCGAAGAGCACGGTGCTTTTTTCCCTTTGAGCGACGAGCAGTAGAGCCATCAGAAGCTCCTGCTGTATTAGACCATATCCAGTGTGACTAATATCAGATATACATTCCCAGTATAAACTCCAGACAGGCCCCACTCTTGCATCAACTCCATGCAGTGATTTGGGCCACTGAGTACCACAAGTCAGTACATCTACTGGGTAAGCACAGTGCCGTTTGTCAGCAGATATTTTTTTTACCTGATTCAGAGATAGTCAAGATTTCCAGCTTGCCATCAACAGGACAGAGATATGCAAATTTAAACGGATGCAACATTGACTACAAGTAATGGAACTTAAAATTTCCCATCATGATTCAGAGAATTACTCCAAGATTATTCAAGTGCCATGAAATCTGCATATAAAACATGCAACTGGTGGCTGCTGGGACCATCTTCTCACATTAGGTTTTAAAATTTGCAACTAAAATTTAAGACTTTTTTAAGATTGTCTTAAGAATCTTATCCAAAAACAAACAAATTAGTAACTACTAAGTGTTCTTTGTTTGATTATGTCAAAGTGTCAACAGCATGACTGATCACCACTTTGATCAGGGGTATCAAGCTCCGGTCCTCGAGTTCTTCCATCCTGCTACTTTTAGATGCGTCCCTTCAACACATCTGAATGAGATGTTTGAATTCCCTCTTCAGCGTCTCACCTAGGTCTGCAGAAGCCTGGTTGTAAGGAATTGATCTGATTCCGTTGTATTTAACAAGCTGCAGCAGAGTAAATCAAGGACTGAACTCTGTCTCTACTGGTTTAGATAGAAGCCGTCATGGAACACGGATTCACGGTTCAGATGTTTTCTTTGGGGTTTTTGTGGTTAGTCCTCGTTAGAGATCAGCGTTTTGGACCAAAATATCAAAATGTGACATTTTAGGTACTTTCATACTACAAAAAAATAAAACCCATTGTTTATTATTATTTTTGAATGATAGTAAACATCACTAGTTTTTCAAACTCATTTTTGAATATTTCATTGATTTAATTTTAATTAGATCAAATACAGGCAAAGCACTTAAGTGAAACATGATCAAAGTTGCTGTTTGCTAAACTAATGGCTTCGTGTACAGATGATTATTCATCCAGCTGCAACGTGCTGAATTCCTCAGCTCAGTTTCCACTGCAGAGAGATTCTTTGATGCCCTCTTTAACATAATTTTCCATAAGGAGGTCTGCATTAAATACAAAACAAATGTTTAGCTGCATTAAAACAATGAGTTCATTTTAGGACCAATTTAGAAAATCATTTCAGCGTATGAAGCTTTAAACCTTTAGTGAAGGAGAGTTTTTCTTAAACTGCTACATTAATTTTGCATTTGGACCCATTTATGAGAAACTTAAGATTCCTTCAGCTCTGCTACTGGATGCTGAAAGCACCTCCACAACATACATGTGCAAACTCAAACTTTGCCCTGGCAGCCCTTTTCTGTCAAGAGTTAACATTCTGGCCCTGCAACATTCTTTCAATCCCTAAATTATTCATGTCATCTTCACTTCCAGTGAAGCTGCAAATTCTCTACAGTTTACTTGAATTTTATACAAAGTTAGCAAAGAGATATTCACAGCTATGATGAATTAATCTTCAGCTCTCAAGTTTTGCAATAAATTCCAGCCCACCCTGCAATGATTAACTACTCATCTCTTCCCACCAACCGCTTCATGCTATCAAGTGGTTACCCGCAATCCCCTGCTTGATGGTCTGCAGTCCAACTCCTTCCATGACCTTCCTCTCTGCATCAGTATACATCGTGGCCAAACTTTGATCCTTTTTAGGAAAAGTTTTCCTTGATGTCATCTGACCAAAACTATGCTGGCTATGTTGTAAACAGAATGATCACATAGCCTGCACGAAGGGAGGCCGAAGAGGGGGTAAAAAAAAAGAGAAAGAAATGCTGTCATTCGGTCAACAGAAGTACAGCCTGATATACTCCACTCCAGGGATGACTGGAGAATCTTCAAAGACAGATGAAATGTATAATGTCCAAGTGGTCTCATCCATCCATCATATGGTTCCAATGGAGTGGACAATCGTGCTTCCTGGAACTCTTCATTACAATAAAAAAAGGGTATAAACTGAGATGAATTGCCCCTTCGAACTATGTATGGCTGTACATGAAGTCGGTGCATTTAGCGGATGTAAAACGTTGCCTAAAACAGTGGATTTATGTTTTAAAAATCAAGCCTCTGGGGACAGGACAACCTTTACATCTGGACAAACCAATAGTGTCCCATAATTAACCTTTTAATTATAGCAAAACTGGTCTCTAGATTCTATATGGCTCCATTTGTTTAGACACCAAGGTGCAAAAATAAATGAACAAGTGAAAGGAGTGAAATCGCTTGTAAAGAACAGAAAGAACCAGGATAAAGAACAGATCTGACTACAGAGCAATCAGCCGTTTCTGGCTGAAGTGAACGCTTTTCCCCATTTGTCCATGTCCATGTGGTCTTTCCTCCCCATTTGATTCCTTACCCTTCTTTTATTGGTCAGCTTTTTATTTGCATACATTTCTAGTTCCTCTTCACACTTCACTCGCTGCCTGTGCAGCACAACTAGCGGCAGACAAGACGAGCGATGGAAAGAGGCCCATCGGAGCGTTAAATGGTCTGAGCTTTTACTACAGCTGGCAGTGTCTGACCGCACACTGCTCCAGCCATTACTGTGGTTACCCGCAGCAACAGTGCGCTAACAGAACGGCATTCTAAAGGGGGGTGGGGGTAAAGTCAAGCCAACGTTTTCTGCATGCAGAGTGTGTTAATGGGTAAATCAGAAACATGCAAGCAATCAGATGCCTTGCATAAAAGCTGATTTGCATGCCCCCCAAACAGTACATGAAGCTCCTGATATGAGCATACTACCCCAAAAATGTGGATATTAATCTAGAGATTTCATGTTACGGTCTTTAAGGGTCACAATCCTGCAGGTTT
This sequence comes from Pseudomugil tenellus, assembly GCA_037177515.1. Taxonomy (NCBI): domain Eukaryota; kingdom Metazoa; phylum Chordata; class Actinopteri; order Atheriniformes; family Pseudomugilidae; genus Pseudomugil; species Pseudomugil tenellus. Next base: position 21,676,639 of record JBAMHX010000018.1, on the reverse strand, counting down.
TAAATATTTTCCTGATTTAATTTGTTCAGCTCAAATTGTAGAAATTGGGAATCTTTATAAAGATTTTGAGCATCCTTAGCAAATGGCTTTTCCACATTTCTTCCAAGACTTGTAGGACTGTAACAAACATTGCCTTGCTGGTATTTGAAGTCTTTGTGTTTTAAAAAAACCTGGTTCATATAGGCCCAATCCCATTTCTCCATTTTTCCCCCTACGCCTTCCCCTTACCCCTAGCTCGAGTCTAAGCCTTAAAAATAAGTGTTAAGGCATAGAGCTAACCTTTCAGCCCTAAGAAATGGGGCACCTCGTTCCGTCACATGACTATGACATCATCTAGCATCAGTAAAACTGTTGCAACCCACGGCTAGTGCTCATTTTGATTTTCAGCGGTATGCCGTCTCAAGGTTAAAAGAAGTGTTAAAGCAGAAATGGGAATTATAACCTGTAGAAGTAGTAAGCCATGTATGCGTCGCTGAAGTTTTCATTACTTGATATCGTAATACACCCGAAAAACACACACGAGGGCATGTAGTGGTTTAAATTCCTCTGCAGAGTCTGACAAGGACAAGCACCCCCCAAGTGTAACAAAGTTATGGTATGCTATAACAGTCATTCATTAAAACTACATGGTGCAGAATTAACTGATTAACAGCTAAGCAGCGGCACGGAGACGTCACGTTTTATCAGTCACTATTCCAAGGAAGCTTTGTGAAGCTACAATGTAGCTTCACAAACACTTCCTACAATCTGCCTGAAAAATTACTATCAATTCCAGTGCGTGCACACATTCCCACCACGCTCAGATCTACTGATCAGTTCACCTCCTGCCGGTTTGTCGCCTTAGCTCATAAGTTGAAGCCAAGTTTACGTCTACGTCTGTCCCAAGTGAAAGCACGGCAACAGTCAGGACCAAAAAGGTACCTCGGGATAAGGCGTAATGTATGGCAGAAAAGCAGTAGTCTACTCCAGACAAACATCTTTAATATCCATGAAATCTGTTCCGTTGTGAAGTCTACGTTGCAGCTACTGAATCAGCAAAGACGAACTTTCCTGCTTTGCTCCACGTCTCGCTTGGAATAGCCTTTTAATGCAGTTAACACGCTGCTGATCAGAGGAATATGTTGTAACATATATACACCTCTGAGGACCTGCAGCATCATGCATCCCTGATGACAAAACACATGAGCTCATGAGCCCACGTTACCCCCCTGGTAATGTCCCACAAACAGCTTCTGGAGTCAGTCAGCATCTGATCAAAAGGAGTGACGACAGCTTCAAGAGTTAGAGCTTTAAAAACACATTTATTCCACTTGGCTTTTCTTACATTAGTCATATTTACCTTTGTATAAGTTTTGATGTTAATTTGTGTTCTGATTTTAAAAAAGTTTACTGCCGTCGTGTTTACTGCTGTGATTCATGACACCGAAGCTTCAGTAGCTCATTTCAACATTTCTGCTTCACTCAAGCAGGAAAACATGATTTCTATTAAAAAGTTCATTCTTAGACAAATACTGTTGCAGTACATTCACTTTACACACTTAAACCTTTCTATTTTCCCAAAACTTTAAATTGGGCATCTGCATAAACACGTCTTTGGGAAAAAAGTCAAAGTCAAATGTCTTAGCCACTAGATTTGTGTTTGTGAAGCACTTCAACAAAGCAGCCGTGGAACTCCTGGACCCTGAAAGACACGCGACTGAAGTCGCCGAGCGTTTTACTGAAGCAGCCGACACAAGTATCAAATTAAACTTTAAGATGCTCTTGTGTTTTTACATCACAGCTGCTGAATCTGTCAGGAAAGTAGCAACTTTTCCCGCTTCAATCTGCAACTAAGTCTGTAGTAACTGTTAATAGTTTCAACGCAGTTGTGGGTGAACATCCCTGTTGACCTGACAAACAGTGTAATAAAAACCTCAGTAAAGAAATTTAACGTTTATCCTTGATGACATGACAGTGCCAGGACTGAAAATGTTACATGCACACCTTTTGGGATCCATCAGCATCGTCTAGCCATGATCAATAAGTTATAAAGAATTTTTTTTTTCTTCAGCTAAATTAGTGTTCGGATCCTTAAACACTTTCTTTGCAAGCAACAAGCATCCTCTTGATTGATAAAAAGCACTCGTTTATACAAATCAGCAAACGCAATCAGACTGCACATGTGGTAGCAAGAATGAGAATGTAACCCCCATCTGGTCGCACCATCTACTCCATCTCTTTACCTTACACCACCTGCTTATTCTCATCTCATTTAGGTCTTATCGCGCTGTATCCCTGCATCTTTTTGCCCTCCATCCCAGCAGTTACCAAGGCGATGGGGTTTTGTGGAGGCAGCTTGTTATGGCTCATTTGTCAAGCTGCTAACCTGCCCTCCTCCCCCCTCATGTCCACCACATAACCTCTTCTTAATTTCAGTATCCATGTTTTTTAGTACAAAAAAAAAAAAAAAAAAGTAAAATTTACACACACACACACACACACACTAAACAGCCATTTTCACTCATCTCAAGAAAAAAGTACATTTATGTGAGGAGGGTGTGTGTGTGTGTGTGTGTGTGTGGGGGGGGGGGGGGGGGCGGAAGGGTGGGTCGTCCCTTTTTCACTTTTTTCCTTTTTTCGGGAAATTGAGTCAACCGACAAAAGTTCTATCGGAGGAAAACATCTCCCCCC